>JAPYMA010000065.1:0-395175 GCA_035041965.1 Anisakis pegreffii | reverse complement strand
TGATGAGGAACTCGATAAGCATATGATGCAAACGATCGATGACGTGAAATATGTCAAAAGAAGAGCAAAATTCGTCGCCGTCGGTACGTTTTTCATTAGATTTCGTTATTATGTTTACAATTGAAAATTGAAATTTACATACTTCGCCCAATGATAATTCAATGCGTTATCCTTGATAATGAGGTTTTCGGTGACACGAAAATCGCAAGCTGACAGTGTGTTTGTAAAATGAGTAAATGACACTAGTGTTTTGAGGGTACATATTGAGATATGGGGAAGCATCAGCGAAATGTATGCATACATTCTCTTAAATCAATTAGTGAATACGTCGGCTGGCAAGAGCGAGTGAAAAAATAAACTTGAAGGTAGCAGCTGTGAGCATGATGAGTTCAGTTTATGTGATTAATAGAAGGAATAGTATGGGTTTATGGTACCCAAGTGATTTGGTGTTCGCTTCGACTGAAATGAATTGCTTGCAGGAGAGGTGAACTTTCGAAGGGAATGTTTGGATGCGCATAACTACGTACGCGCTCAGTACGGTTGTCCACCGCTCATCTGGTCACAAGAACTATCCGATCTCGCTCATACTTGGGCTGTTAAACTTGCCGAAAGAGGACGGATACTCTATCCCGAATTACCCGGTAATTAAAGTAGTCTTGTGATGATGATGTGTTGAGATTGCGGTTCCTTGATAGTTTCATGCACTGGTAATTTTCATGTTTTAACCGAAATAAAACAATCGTACTTTCAGGTATAGGCGAAAATATTCAATTATCAACGGCTGACGACCACTCGCACTTGCCATCCGGTGCTGAGATCACGGAACTGTGGGCGAAGGAAGCCGAAGATTTCGACTTCGAAAGACCTCGATGGCAGCCGAGTGAGTAGCGATTAATGAATTACCTCGTAGAATACACAATGAACTTATCTCTTATTTGTACTATTTGTACAGCTGTATTATTTGAAGTAGTGTTTTTGTTCCAGGAACTCAGCATTTCTCTCAAATGGTTTGGAAAGAAACGTTTGAGGTAGGTATAGCTCGATATTGGAACACACCGAAAAATTGTATCGCTGTCGTTGCCTTTTATCGGCCTGCCGGAAATTCGAATGCGCCAGGTATGTGTTTCGGGCAAGGTTTCATTCTTGTATGTGCCTATTCCTTTAATTCCTGGTGAATGAACTGGTCACCGTTCGTGGATTAATGCCTTTCTATATGATATCTAATAGAAGCTTTACAATTGAAATGCTTTCACACCCCATCAACACTTGGCAATAAATAAGTAATCGAATGAACTCAGGTGAATTTCAAACGAACATTCCATCAAAATCGAGTCTAGACGAACTGCCCATTTCCACAAGCACACCGTTACGGTACGTCATATCGACTGTCAAGCAAACACCATCCTCATCCGATTCTATGGCTCAATCACCGTCGCAATCCTTCAAGTAGTGATCAAATCATTTGTCATTATTCCTCCTCCTTTTTTCACCTCTCAAGCTTTCTTCCATTTCATTTTTATGTCGTTTTTATACCGTCACTATCACTCGCTTCATTTTATCGTTTTCTTAGTTTCATTGTTCCAGTTATCTTGTTATTTTAGTAATTATTACATTATCATTGAAATTTTGTTGTCGCAGTTATGATCGCCGTTATTATTATAATTATTATTATTATTATTATCATTATTATTATTATTATTATTATTATTACTATTATTAGTATCATTGTTATTATTATTGTTGTACTTATTATTAATTATTATACTATTATATAATTATTATCATTATTATTACTGTTATTAATATTATTATTATTATTATTATTATTATTATTATTACTGTTATTTATTATCGTGATTATTATTGACAATTATTACGATGATTATTATCCTTGTTATATTCATCATTACATTATCTTTACTATAATCATTTCTTCTATAATTACTCTGAGCATTGTCACCGTCACCAATGTCAAAGAAATATGACCGATTTTGTCATAACTGTTGCATTGTTACTGTAACGACATGGTTCTCGTCTCTTTTTTCATTGCATGTTACATGCTCGCTACTGCCCCGACTGTACAACTCATCGACCATGTATGCTCACGGTTTGAATATATCACAGAGAATTGTCACTGCTTATGGGGCTTTTGGGTACTGTGCCTAACAACGTCACCTCACAACGGCATCGACGAACTGACGTCGTCTCCAAGTTTCATTAACGATTATATCATTAATCACATAATCAGTAAATAATCAGTCGTTGAATCGCATAGAAGTCTCAGGAAATAGCCTTAATAAGTAATTCCCTTATCGGGGTATTTGTAAGGTTTCATCTGAAGATTACTAACTGTTTTGTCTCTTTTATTGCTTGGGCACTGGCGATTCAGGCGACTCTTTTCGTGGTAGCAGACCTGTTATTATGGCTAAGTAGGATTTTTAGCAAGCTGAGATTCTTAGCTGAATTCGATGATGTTCTCCATTGCAGAACATAATCCCGAAAGAAGGGGAATGACAATTCATTAGAATATAAATTTATTAAGAAATAAGCAATCAGGGCGAACTTCAAGTTTTCGTGTAGTTTACCTGAACAATTGTTTTAACTTTTTGAAAGAGAATCGTTATGTTTTCGTAGAATATACCTAACTTATTGATGTTGATGATTTGAGTGAGAATTCCCTGTTCTGTTCGCTTTCTGTTTTAAATAAAAACCGAATGTCCATAAACGATTCGTTTTTACGTTGGTGTTGAATTGAAAAGAATGAGTTTTTGTGTTTGGTAAGAGATGACAACGAACTATCGAATTCATCATAATCTTAATAATAAATCATAAGAGCTTATCAATCGCTTGTCTTCTGTCGTTACACTTCACACTACATTACAATGTGTTCCTTCAGGGTTTCAATGATCCGTCATCTGTTTTTTTTTTCTCTCACCACTTCATTTGCTCACAGCAATAGAACAAGCCGAAAAGAACATGCAATTGAAGCATGCTCGTGGCTGACATTTTGGATGCATTTCTTTGATTAAATTCGAGCTAACCCGCAGCTGCGCATCATACATTGCTGAGCTCATTCGCTGTACATCATCACCGAACGGTGAATACAGAATAAATGACGAAACTTCAAATCGTAAGCAGGCGGATAGATCCCAAGTGGGGACACTTTCTCGAATACATGCATTCAAGTTCATGCAAATGCGAGTTTTTGATTTTAATCCATCAGAGAATGATATGATAAAACCTATGCATCGATCCAGCAAAATAATCCAAAACAAAACTAAAGCGCATGAAGAGAGTTTCTCGCGCAAGTTATTCATTTTAATCGAGAGCAATTTAGAGACTGAAGAAGAGCATGTTATAAGAGAATAACTCATCGAGTACGATACAAAACTCCGACCGTAATGCTATATTGCAGCTACCGGCAATGATACAGCACAGGATTTGATAAAGTTACTCCAAAATCGCTTGTGCTACTTTAATTGGATGCATTGAGGCTCAGCAATATTTGGCTAGCGAATGTTGATGACACTAGGTAGAAGTGTCATCAACATTAGGTAGAAGCTTAGTCCCGATGCAGAAGCTAAACCACATTTAACCACCTCAGCGCAAAATGAAGATTATGCTCCTATTTTTGTGATCCCATCTGCAGAGTTCTTTACGACACGGACTCAGTTTCAGTCAGTTCGATTTGATACAAGGTTACCTCAACCACAACCATTATCATAACTCGAAAATGTCACCTTTTCATGCCAGTATGAAATTTTCAAGACGTTGCCGCAAAAAAGTGGTTTCTCAAAAGCACATCTATTGGATCCTTCATAACTGACAAAGTTATAAGATAGATAAGACCTTACGATACAATCCAAGATGAGTCTAACCCCCATGCACGAACTAAACCACAGACACACAGCAAAACCCTAGACATGGATGTAAGCTTTCGAATGTGATCAGTTTTTGGAAACAAAGGTGGCGATTCATCAATCTCATGAACCTCGAACCTCGTTTTTATTCCACCATTTGAATCAATTTAGTAAAAATTATCAATTTATTTTGACTGTATCAGCAATAAGTAATGATTATACCGGCAAGAAAGGCAAGGGTAAAAGCGACGAAGTTGTATGAATGCATTATGAACGCAGCATATAGATAAGCTTCGGCGAGTAACCACAAACCTGAGAGATTACTCCTTATAACACAATCGATAACATCGAACTAAGTGAAATGATTTCACATGTACAGTCAATGGTCAACCCAATCATAATTCCCCCCTGTTAAGGGAAAGTGCGCACGGTGGGTTCGGGAACCCCCGTTACCTGAGCAAATGCCCGAAGGCACTACTCAGGCCAACTTACGCGCATTCCGTATCCCCGATCAAATCGGCGCCTTTCCCGGGCCGGGAACGCCCATAATAAGTTGCGAAGATGAATGTTGACGATACTCGGGTAGTTATCGTTAACATATTTTAGTTTATTTCTCCCCGATTCGTCGACACTGCCGTTACACGCGGGAACGCCTGTTGCACTTACCGGAACCTAGCCCCGCTTATTGGCAGCTCAACGGGTTGGGATCACCCACGCAACCAAAATGTGCATTTTAAATTGACCATTGACTACACACAAGCAATCAAATCATCATTAGTCTAGATGCTATCAAATTGCACTACGAGGAAGATGCTTTCGAGTCACCCCAATAGCAACTCGACTCTTCAGGAAGAGTGGTCCAGGCGATCTTTACACACCTATCGCTGCATCCATAAGGCTCTTCATACCCTACATTATCAAAACTCAGTTTTATTGTTGGATGATTTATGCCAATATAACAATTACTCCCGCCAGTGCAACCCCCTCCCCTCTCTCTACCTAACTTTTTTCTCGTTAATTACCCGTGATTCCAAAGAATGACCGAATTCAAAAGCTTAGTTCTCAGTCTGAGTTTTAACTAGACGACTGTGGTTGAGCAGGCACATGGAGGCTTGGCCCTTCTTCCAACTGCATGTCCTAAGGGCTAATCAAGCTTGGGACTGATCACTATATAATAGCTTAAACACGGTTAGTTTGCAGAGTGATCCAGGCGAACTTTCAAGACTACCACTAACGAGCTCTCCCGCTTCTAACTAGCACTTTCTCATGCAATCATTGCACCTTCAAAAATGACCAGATTCAAAACCTAATTTGTCATCGTTAACTGTTCTCAGTCTTTGGGCAACTGCGCTTGAGCGTACCCATAGAACTTACATCCTTCTTCAACATTTACACGTTTAATCAGATCAGGAATTCTTTATGATTACTCCAATTGTGACATTTCTTAGAAACTACTACTGAAGAAACATTTCCCACGCAGCATTTTCTATCCAAACTTCAACCACCGAGGTACCTCCTCGTTTAGTCTATTTAGCAATGTTGTATTTCCTATTTACAGTATTATAATGCGTAATAGTTATATCAATGGGCTCAAGATTATTTTATTTGCAGGTGAATAACCGAAGGAATTGGGTACATTGACCATGATTCAGTTTTATTTGTTCACGTTTGTGTTTTATAAGTAAAATTAAGCAATGAGGAAATGTGGTTTTTCAACCAGCGCACATTCATTAGGGCCTTAAATGAGTGAAAGATGAAACTGAAGAAGAGAAATAAAAGTGAGATTTGAAATTCTTGAACATGACCGGTGATTCGGTGCGTGCGATGTTGAATTGCTGAGGTTGTCATGATATTGTTGTAATGTTGTTCCTGTCATTCGATGTAGCAATTGATATAGTGATTATATTATTATTTTTAAGAAACATTATCGCTGTTAAGTTGTCCTCTGCACTGTAGTCTTCACGTCGATCTTTTCTGTCCTCTTTCAGCGTTGCAGCTGGTGCTGTCTTCGGCTTGAGTATCTCTACAAATGAGGTATTGAATGACAACAAATAACAGCAATTAAAAGCTGCAATATTCATCGCACCAACTGGCAATTAATGCCTGATCAACTGGCAAATGAAATTCGATTAATATCGAATATAAACATAAATCAACTCTCCCGTCAGAATTCGGATTCACCTAATTTAGATTAATGTCAGTTCCATAGTATTGGCTAGGCTTTGTTGGATGCTATCTGAAGTTTCTAAAATTTCGTTTCAAAAATATTGAATTTGGAACATTGTCATAATCTTCAGAAACGAGATATTTACGGCACAATTATGAATAATGTTACCAGATGCCATAACATCGAAGTTTGTCGACGGCCACAAAAACACATTTCTGCAGCAAAACATCGCACAAAAACCGTCGCACAACAACGCAACTGCCGTAAATAAGAGACAAATAGCAATGAATAGGTGAGCGGTCACCAACTCATTAATCTAATCAGTCTCGATCGATCATTGTAATGAACTGTATTGCACACAGAGTGATGATCATCAGCAAAGCATAATAGTCTCATACAGTTGCCGAATAATTTCGAAGCATGCTACGCGTTCCTTCCTTCCTTAAGCACTTTTCAATGCAAATTCACGTACAGATTATATTATGATCGCAATAAATATTACTGAAACAGTGGATTTTGCATGTTGCTGAAAAATTTCCAATGGACATCGCTACGAACCAGTGAACTACGAAGCCCAATTACAAAAATACACTATGTCCAAGATATCAGTACATTCGAATCATAGGATATACTGCCTCAGTTATAATATTTTCGTTCAGATGCGTTAGATGCGTTTCTCATTTCTTTGCCAACATAATTGTCCCGAAAAGTATTTTTCGGTAACTTAAAAGCAAGAAAGACGATGTTGAGATGAATGAAATCCTAAAATTTAGCCATAAAATGATATAAATCTACCACAGTTATCGGCCACTCTTGAATGCCTAAATAGATTGTTTAGTTTCCAGCAAATCACCTGAAAATCCCAACTGATTAAAATCAGTTATTGCTTTCATAACCACTCAACCGTAGCAATCTCTTGCGTTATTTGTTGCTTTTTCAATAGATTTTGAGTGTTTCTTACGAACCACTGTGTCTACAGTATCACGAAACTGAACTACAGATAACGTTGGGATGCATTTTCACACTGATGCGCATATTAATAAGTAGCGACGTTTTTTCAGTGACTGTATAATATAATGAAAAATTACAGCTGTGAAATAATATTATTGTATGCAAATTAGCAGGTGACATCAGAAAGTGCTCAGCTCATATTTCATGGCAGTAATTTTAACTGCTTTACGCCCAGAAATCAGCAATAAATTGTATATAAATAAATATTTATATTCCATTTCTTCATCGCACCACAACATAAATTTGCCGTTTCACCTGCTCCTCAGCTACAGTAGCTCAGATGTCGTTTCGTGATACTGTTGCGAGGTTGCGTACTGATTCCACGATCACACATTCCGGACGCTACTCTTTCAAGTTGAATGCTTCCATTGTTCTCCGTGAATCTTTCAGACGTTCTCTGAGTAGCAACAAGCCCTGTTGCTATCACTAAATATCACATTTATTCAACTGGTTTTATCCAATCCAACTCACTTCATCTCCACAATTTTTTTCAACTTGCTTTCCACATAATCGCTATCTGTTAGTTCGAACATATTCACTTAACTTTTAACAGCATAAAATTTCAAAATCTTTTGCAAGCTTTGAAGAGACGTTTTTAGAGGTTCTTCTGATGCAACTGCTGTGTGAGGATGAGTATGTGAGTATGGCTATTGGGACTGTAAAAAAATACGAAAATCTATGGCAACAACAATTGGAAAGTGATTGATCACGGTGTATGGTATGTTGCATATGTTTGCTGTTGAAGTTAGTGCTTTATGGGATATTCGCACGGAAGTTGCGATCGCATTTCTGTATGAAGTTAGCCGACCGAGCAACGACTTTGTGTGGCTGCTGATTCCCGGTATTTGATTCATTTCAACCAAATATTCACATCTTTATTCAACGCGTCCATCGCCTCGTTCGTTCCCAACTCAAATCGCTAAAAAATTGCTTCGCATTCACTCATTGATTTTGTTTGCTCTACACTTTCAACAGATTACTTTTCATCGCAGAAAAAAAAACACCAAAACACTCTCCCTTTGATACATTTCCATTCAAGCTCTAAACAGCGCATGGCTTTCTTTCGGAATTCTTTCAGCATTCGAATTTTTCGCTTTACAACAGCTTCGTGAATTGTCAAGCTATTCAGTCATTCGGCGATTTCGACTTTAAGAAACCGTTAGACAGACCAAACTGAGGGTCATGAATAGACTGATCTCATTCATTTGAAGAGAATTCTTTCCGATGCAACCATATGACTAAATTCAAGGAGTCAATCTGATGTGTAGGGATGTGTGCTCAGTTGGTGATTGAAGCAGTTAGTTGCCCAAAGCACTTCATGTGAACTGAGATCTATGGTCTTTATAGAAGCAATTAACGATTAGGAACGTGCATAAACTATCAAAACATGCTACAGTAGTTTCGTAAAGAATTGAAATGTTCATTATTATTGTGGTATGTCTTGAGTAGCAGTACCTTTTGCATTACATCGATTCGGATCATGTTAGGTATAAATGCAAAGTGATAATTGAATCATGTCATATTGCAAAGAGTGCGACGCATCATTGGGCGAATCAGTGGTTTCATTGGCAAAGTGGATTAAGCCACTCACTCCCACTTGAGGAGATCTTTACTTGAGACGTGAAACGTTCACCGACTCGGATCTCTGTTCGGTCGTCTGTTCACACGTTGCGTATATCGGACTAACTGAATCACATAACAGACAACAAAGTATTACTTTGTTGGCCATCACTGACTGCCTCCTTATTGGATTTTGTATTACCATAATAATCCAATCATAATAATAACAACCACCGAAGTTGTGTTTCTCTCATATGCGCCAGCGTTTTTGCATCTAATGTGAACGTCGTCAATCATCAATGCTTGTTCTTCCGATCTCATGAATAATTTGTTTTTTTGAATGAGATAAATAATTTAAATTTGTGAACGTGAGCTGGATGAGAAAATGTACGTTTCCATGAACGAAATTAGCGAATTTGATTATCAATTGCTTTCGATGTTTATTTGCATTAGACGAGCGATTTGCAATGAATTTATCGTATTGTGAATGTTTCTTTTTTTGTGAAAGTTATCAAGAAATGCAAAACGTGAAGTGAAAGTGGTGATTGAATTGAAAAGAGTCGTGACAAAAGGATAACGCCATAAGCTTTATTGGTTTTTTGTATCCTGATAGTCCACAGCAAATCGGTCGAAACGTTGTAAAAAAGCGATTTTGAATCATTTTATTAGGTCATTACCTCAGTAATGACCCGTACGCAACTGGCCACCACCCTGAACGCAATACAGCAACAATGGAAAAGAAATATTCGTAATTTAACAAAATATGCAATGCAATCATCAGCCTTGTAACAATAGGAAGTTGAATTAGCATTCAATGCCAGCTAACAATGCAATGATCTGTCAAAGGTAAACGAGGTGAATAGCATTATCCTTTCTCACACTCGTCACGTCTTGAACCTCAAGTGTAAGTTGCATTTTCATGAATTTTTGAATCATTCAGCTGCGTGCACGAAATACTTTATCTTCTCCAAAGTTTTTTGAACTGTCACAAATTGCCCATTCGCTATGAAAAGTGATCAATTGATCAAGTCGCATCCCTTGAAGTTACGATGTCCAACTGATTTTCGACTGGGAGTTGATATTTTCTCCAACCGCGTTGGTGCCTTTCCATGCCTTAGTACCGTTTAGTAGTATGAATGGCCCTCATGAAAATTCAGTCGCTTGTAATAACTGACACGATTGTTGCTTGTCTTGAAATATTTATTATTGCCTCAGAATGTTCAACGTGAAAAATTTCCGATATGTTTGAATGGTTAAGTGGTTTGGTAAAGAAATGACTATGTGAGATGTTTGAAGAAGAAGGAAAAAACTTTCGAAGCTGCCTGAAAAAAAGCTGTTGTGAGCAAGTGATTATCGTTTCCGACATGTTCAAGTGATTATCGCTCCATGATGGTATTCGATATCGCTGGATCTTCCTCGAGACAGTTGTATGCCTCACAATCAGCATTGCAATCAATTATGATTGCATGAAAAGCCATTGTCTCTGACACGCTCATTTCAAACTGATTCAGATGAAATCTCGTTCTTTTCAGACGTGTTGTACTCACTCTCATAGCAATTAGCTGCGAATATCGTTCTATTGATCAATTTTTCTCATTCCCTTCATCTCATTTCATTTCACAACTTCTCATCCTGTAGCACATACTGTTTAGTGACGATTGCTGACAGCCGAAACCAACAATACAGCAGTCGAACTGAATTGCTCAACAACGTCCGACATTCAAATGATTAATTATAGAGTGTGATTGATAGAATGAGAATTTGACTCTAACTGTTAGGAGAAATGAATGTGAAAATAGCAGAAGAGAACACTTTTGGTGATAAAAGCTATGAGACCGATTGTAACACTCCGTAAAAGAAAATCCTGCTAAAAAGCGAAAATTCAGATTCGTTCAGATCTATTCATCCACAGATATCCTCATGAAGATTCAATCACTTCTAATGATTTTGCACGATTGTTGCTTGTCTTGAATGATTTATTATTGCCTCGCATCACTCAACATGAAAAGTTTCCAACATGATCGAAGTTCATTTGCATAGAATGAAATTGTTTGAATCGTTGAGTGATTTGGCAAAGAAGCGACTATAGGAAATGTTTGAAGAAGAAGGCAAAAACTTTTGAAGATGTCTAAAGAAAGTTGTTGTGAGCAAGTGATTATCGTTTACATAACATTCGGCTTATCTCGATGTTATCAGCAACAAACTTTCTTATTCTGTTCATCTTATGACGCCAAGTCGTTAGCGTCAACGCGATGATGTGGCGCCATACGCTGCTTAATTGTTCGCTTACGTTCAAGAAAGGGATTTCATTTGGACGTGTTCATGACCATTGATCATAGTGCTCAAGAGCAGAAAGCATTAGAAATTGGTCGCCACAATCACGAATTGTGCTGAGGAAATTTTGATATCCGCTACGAAATGAAACGCAAACTTCATTCGTTTACATATTTCGCAATCAATGTCTCTGAATTTCCTTTGAGAAGTCCGAACGTTTCTTTGCTCAGCTACACAGTAGCATTCTCTGTACATTACTGAGGAAACATTGAGGAAATTTTATACGCATTTTTCCATATTTCAAAGTAACTTCTCGTAAGGAGTGCCAGCGACAACCTTTATGAATCAAAGAAATTATCGCGATGATAAACGAAATGAAATCATGGTCGCTTGTGGAATACCACGCAAATAGGATGGCTGAGAAAATTTTCTCACGTCAAAATGAAATTCTGTCCGTTATGTTGATGGATGATAGCACAGGAGAGGTATGAGAGAAACTCAGTCAGAGGTGGTGAGCAACCGAATGAATGTTCATTGTTTCACGGTGATGTTTAATATTCATGAAGTGATGATGATGCGTGTGCGACGGTAAACACTGAATGGTTTGATGATATGTGGCAACTACCGTTAAAAAAATTATGAATTTCTGATGCCAATTCTTTGGTTTGAGAGTTGATTTGAATGCTTTTAACGGTCCGGAAGTATGCGCGTTACTAGCGTTCAATTGAGAAGATTCATTCCCATTGCCTCCTCATTTGGTTAGCGCTAACAATATTGGTGTGCAGGTTGCATAAATTATCATATCTTATTATGAAGATGTAACGATGAAGAAGCTTACAATACAATTAGACTGTTCCACATCCAGCTTTACTAGCTGAACATCAAATCTATCTCATAAGGCTGAAATAGTCTGAGTTATGGATTCTAGCGTAGAATACTGAGCATTCAGCAAACGCAATGATTCTTGGGTCACAGAAAAAAAAAGTTACAATAGTAATCTGAAACGTTGAAATTAGCGAATAAGCTTTGCTTGACCGCGTTGTTGAGGTCGAAGGCCAACTGCTGCAGTCAACAACACTTTAAAGCCTAATAATCATCTTTAGTCTATAGCGTTTAGTTTAACGTTGCCATCACGCCTGGCACAGTGGCAGAAGAATGGTTTTTTGGATGACAATTACAAGAATGTTGATATTTTATGTCAATAAATCAATGAACTCTTGAGTTCCTTTGTTAAGTCGTCAAACTTTTTCACCACTTATAATGTGCAAGCCAATCTGTTCAGCAACAATTGTGGATTATTTTTTTACTTTGAGGTTGAAACTGAGCTATCTGAATGCAGATCAGAAGTCACTCATGCAAAACGAGAGAGATCATGTGAAGTATCGAGCACGTTTATGACCGATACTCGTGAAAGGAAGCTCACATAATGTCCCAATGCAATGCTGCACTTGCGTTCCATTCCTTGAAACGCACTTCAGGCACGATGCAAATGCTATTTTGAAATGAATTTAAGGGAGTGCATCCCATTTCATTCCACTGCACTCCACTCAATTGCAGCCATTGCATCATCGTTCAGGCATCGTTCATCTCATCTACCTACGTAGATGAATGTTACGTGAACTGATAGAGCATATTAACAGTGAATATCACCACACTAAAACACTCGGCCCACCCTGTCCGAGTGTTTTATGTGGTGATATTCACTGTTAATATGCTCTATCAGTTCACGTAACATTCATCTACGTAGGTAGATGAGATGAACGATGCCTGAACGATGATGCAATGGCTGCAATTGAGTGGAGTGCAGTGGAATGAAATGGGATGCACTCCCTTAAATTCATTTCAAAATAGCATTTGCATCGTGCCTGAAGTGCGTTTCAAGGAATGGAACGCAAGTGCAGCATTGCATTGGGACATTATGTGAGCTTCCTTTCACGAGTATCGGTCATAAACGTGCTCGATACTTCACATGATCTCTCTCGTTTTGCATGAGTGACTTCTGATCTGCATTCAGATAGCTCAGTTTCAACCTCAAAGTAAAAAAATAATCCACAATTGTTGCTGAACAGATTGGCTTGCACATTATAAGTGGTGAAAAAGTTTGACGACTTAACAAAGGAACTCAAGAGTTCATTGATTTATTGACATAAAATATCAACATTCTTGTAATTGTCATCCAAAAAACCATTCTTCTGCCACTGTGCCAGGCGTGATGGCAACGTTAAACTAAACGCTATAGACTAAAGATGATTATTAGGCTTTAAAGTGTTGTTGACTGCAGCAGTTGGCCTTCGACCTCAACAACGCGGTCAAGCAAAGCTTATTCGCTAATTTCAACGTTTCAGATTACTATTGTAACTTTTTTTTTCTGTGACCCAAGAATCATTGCGTTTGCTGAATGCTCAGTATTCTACGCTAGAATCCATAACTCAGACTATTTCAGCCTTATGAGATAGATTTGATGTTCAGCTAGTAAAGCTGGATGTGGAACAGTCTAATTGTATTGTAAGCTTTTTCATCGTTACATCTTCATAATAAGATATGATAATTTATGCAACCTGCACACCAATATTGTTAGCGCTAACCAAATGAGGAGGCAATGGGAATGAATCTTCTCAATTGAACGCTAGTAACGCGCATACTTCCGGACCGTTAAAAGCATTCAAATCAACTCTCAAACCAAAGAATTGGCATCAGAAATTCATAATTTTTTTAACGGTAGTTGCCACATATCATCAAACCATTCAGTGTTTACCGTCGCACACGCATCATCATCACTTCATGAATATTAAACATCACCGTGAAACAATGAACATTCATTCGGTTGCTTACCACCTCTGACTGAGTTTCTCTCATACCTCTCCTATGCTATCATCCATCAACATAACGGACAGAATTTCATTTTGACGTGAGAAAATTTTCTCAGCCATCCTATTTGCGTGGTATTCCACAAGCGACCATGATTTCATTTCGTTTATCATCGCGATAATTTCTTTGATTCATAAAGGTTGTCGCTGGCACTCCTTACGAGAAGTTACTTTGAAATATGGAAAAATGCGTATAAAATTTCCTCAATGTTTCCTCAGTAATGTATAGAGAATGCTACTGTGTAGCTGAGCAAAGAAACGTTCAGACTTCTCAAAGGAAATTCAGAGACATTGATTGCGAAATATGTAAACGAATGAAGTTTGCGTTTCATTTCGTAGCGGATATCAAAATTTCCTCAGCACAATTCGTGATTGTGGCGACCAATTTCTAATGCTTTCTGCTCTTCAGCACTATGATCAATGGTCATGAACACGTCCAAATGAAATCCCTTTCTTGAACGTAAGCGAACAATTAAGCAGTGTATGGCGCCACATCATCGCGTTGACGCTAACGACTTGGCGTCATAAGATGAACAGAATAAGAAAGTTTGTTGCTGATAACATCGAGATAAGCCGAATGTTATGTAAACGATAATCACTTGCTCACAACAACTTTCTTTAGACATCTTCAAAAGTTTTTGCCTTTTTCTTCAAACATTTCCTATAGTCGCTTCTTTACCAAATCACTCAACGATTCAAACAATTTCATTCTATGCAAATGAACTTCGATCATGTTGGAAACTTTTCATGTTGAGTGATGCGAGGCAATAATAAATCATTCAAGACAAGCAACAATCGTGCAAAATCATTAGAAGTGATTGAATCTTCATGAGGATATCTGTGGATGAATAGATCTGAACGAATCTGAATTTTCGCTTTTTAGCAGGATTTTCTTTTACGGAGTGTTACAATCGGTCTCATAGCTTTTATCACCAAAAGTGTTCTCTTCTGCTATTTTCACATTCATTTCTCCTAACAGTTAGAGTCAAATTCTCATTCTATCAATCACACTCTATAATTAATCATTTGAATGTCGGACGTTGTTGAGCAATTCAGTTCGACTGCTGTATTGTTGGTTTCGGCTGTCAGCAATCGTCACTAAACAGTATGTGCTACAGGATGAGAAGTTGTGAAATGAAATGAGATGAAGGGAATGAGAAAAATTGATCAATAGAACGATATTCGCAGCTAATTGCTATGAGAGTGAGTACAACACGTCTGAAAAGAACGAGATTTCATCTGAATCAGTTTGAAATGAGCGTGTCAGAGACAATGGCTTTTCATGCAATCATAATTGATTGCAATGCTGATTGTGAGGCATACAACTGTCTCGAGGAAGATCCAGCGATATCGAATACCATCATGGAGCGATAATCACTTGAACATGTCGGAAACGATAATCACTTGCTCACAACAGCTTTTTTTCAGGCAGCTTCGAAAGTTTTTTCCTTCTTCTTCAAACATCTCACATAGTCATTTCTTTACCAAACCACTTAACCATTCAAACATATCGGAAATTTTTCACGTTGAACATTCTGAGGCAATAATAAATATTTCAAGACAAGCAACAATCGTGCCAGTTATTACAAGCGACTGAATTTTCATGAGGGCCATTCATACTACTAAACGGTACTAAGGCATGGAAAGGCACCAACGCGGTTGGAGAAAATATCAACTCCCAGTCGAAAATCAGTTGGACATCGTAACTTCAAGGGATGCGACTTGATCAATTGATCACTTTTCATAGCGAATGGGCAATTTGTGACAGTTCAAAAAACTTTGGAGAAGATAAAGTATTTCGTGCACGCAGCTGAATGATTCAAAAATTCATGAAAATGCAACTTACACTTGAGGTTCAAGACGTGACGAGTGTGAGAAAGGATAATGCTATTCACCTCGTTTACCTTTGACAGATCATTGCATTGTTAGCTGGCATTGAATGCTAATTCAACTTCCTATTGTTACAAGGCTGATGATTGCATTGCACATTTTGTTAAATTACAAATATTTCTTTTCGATTGTTGCTGTATTGCGTTCAGGGTGGTGGCCAGTTGCGTACGGGTCATTACTGAGGTAATGACCTAATAAAATGATTCAAAATCGCTTTTTTACAACGTTTCGACCGATTTGCTGTGGACTATCAGGATACAAAAAACCAATAAAGCTTATGGCGTTATCCTTTTGTCACGACTCTTTTCAATTCAATCACCACTTTCACTTCACGTTTTGCATTTCTTGATAACTTTCACAAAAAAAGAAACATTCACAATACGATAAATTCTTTGCAAATCGCTCGTCTAATGCAAATAAACATCGAAAGCAATTGATAATCAAATTCGCTAATTTCGTTCATGGAAACGTACATTTTCTCATCCAGCTCACGTTCACAAATTTAAATTATTTATCTCATTCAAAAAAACAAATTATTCATGAGATCGGAAGAACAAGCATTGATGATTGACGACGTTCACATTAGATGCAAAAACGCTGGCGCATATGAGAGAAACACAACTTCGGTGGTTGTTATTATTATGATTGGATTATTATGGTAATACAAAATCCAATAAGGAGGCAGTCAGTGATGGCCAACAAAGTAATACTTTGTTGTCTGTTATGTGATTCAGTTAGTCCGATATACGCAACGTGTGAACAGACGACCGAACAGAGATCCGAGTCGGTGAACGTTTCACGTCTCAAGTAAAGATCTCCTCAAGTGGGAGTGAGTGGCTTAATCCACTTTGCCAATGAAACCACTGATTCGCCCAATGATGCGTCGCACTCTTTGCAATATGACATGATTCAATTATCACTTTGCATTTATACCTAACATGATCCGAATCGATGTAATGCAAAAGGTACTGCTACTCAAGACATACCACAATAATAATGAACATTTCAATTCTATACGAAACTACTGTAACATGTTTTGATAGTTTATGCACGTTCCTAATCGTTAATTGCTTCTATAAAGACCATAGATCTCAGTTCACATGAAGTGCTTTGGGCAACTAACTGCTTCAATCACCAACTGAGCACACATCCCTACACATCAGATTGACTCCTTGAATTTAGTCATATGGTTGCATCGGAAAGAATTCTCTTCAAATGAATGAGATCAGTCTATTCATGACCCTCAGTTTGGTCTGTCTAACGGTTTCTTAAAGTCGAAATCGCCGAATGACTGAATAGCTTGACAATTCACGAAGCTGTTGTAAAGCGAAAAATTCGAATGCTGAAAGAATTCCGAAAGAAAGCCATGCGCTGTTTAGAGCTTGAATGGAAATGTATCAAAGGGAGAGTGTTTTGGTGTTTTTTTTTTTTCTGCGATGAAAAGTAATCTGTTGAAAGTGTAGAGCAAACAAAATCAGTGAGTGAATGCGAAGCAATTTTTTAGCGATTTGAGTTGGGAACGAACGAGGCGATGGACGCGTTGAATAAAGATGTGAATATTTGGTTGAAATGAATCAAATACCGGGAATCAGCAGCCACACAAAGTCGTTGCTCGGTCGGCTAACTTCATACAGAAATGCGATCGCAACTTCCGTGCGAATATCCCATAAAGCACTAACTTCAACAGCAAACATATGCAACATACCATACACTGTGATCAATCACTTTCCAATTGTTGTTGCCATAGATTTTCGTATTTTTTTACAGTCCCAATAGCCATACTCACATACTCATCCTCACACAGCAGTTGCATCAGAAGAACCTCTAAAAACGACTCTTCAAAGCTTGGAAAAGATTTTGAAATTTTATGCTGTTAAAAGTTAAGTGAATATGTTCGAACTAACAGATAGCGATTATGTGGAAAGCAAGTTGAAAAAAATTGTGGAGATGAAGTGAGTTGGATTGGATAAAACCAGTTGAATAAATGTGATATTTAGTGATAGCAACAGGGCTTGTTGCTACTCAGAGAACGTCTGAAAGATTCACGGAGAACAATGGAAGCATTCAGCTTGAAAGAGTAGCGTCCGGAATGTGTGATCGTGGAATCAGTACGCAACCTCGCAACAGTATCACGAAACGACATCTGAGCTACTGTAGCTGAGGAGCAGGTGAAACGGCAAATTTATGTTGTGGTGCGATGAAGAAATGGAATATAAATATTTATTTATATACAATTTATTGCTGATTTCTGGGCGTAAAGCAGTTAAAATTACTGCCGTGAAATATGAGCTGAGCACTTTCTGATGTCACCTGCTAATTTGCATACAATAATATTATTTCACAGCTGTAATTTTTCATTATATTATACAGTCACTGAAAAAACGTCGCTACTTATTAATATGCGCATCAGTGTGAAAATGCATCCCAACGTTATCTGTAGTTCAGTTTCGTGATACTGTAGACACAGTGGTTCGTAAGAAACACTCAAAATCTATTGAAAAAGCAACAAATAACGCAAGAGATTGCTACGGTTGAGTGGTTATGAAAGCAATAACTGATTTTAATCAGTTGGGATTTTCAGGTGATTTGCTGGAAACTAAACAATCTATTTAGGCATTCAAGAGTGGCCGATAACTGTGGTAGATTTATATCATTTTATGGCTAAATTTTAGGATTTCATTCACCTCAACATCGTCTTTCTTGCTTTTAAGTTACCGAAAAATACTTTTCGGGACAATTATGTTGGCAAAGAAATGAGAAACGCATCTAACGCATCTGAACGAAAATATTATAACTGAGGCAGTATATCCTATGATTCGAATGTACTGATATCTTGGACATAGTGTATTTTTGTAATTGGGCTTCGTAGTTCACTGGTTCGTAGCGATGTCCATTGGAAATTTTTCAGCAACATACAAAATCCACTGTTTCAGTAATATTTATTGCGATCATAATATAATCTGTACGTGAATTTGCATTGAAAAGTGCTTAAGGAAGGAAGGAACGCGTAGCATGCTTCGAAATTATTCGGCAACTGTATGAGACTATTATGCTTTGCTGATGATCATCACTCTGTGTGCAATACAGTTCATTACAATGATCGATCGAGACTGATTAGATTAATGAGTTGGTGACCGCTCACCTATTCATTGCTATTTGTCTCTTATTTACGGCAGTTGCGTTGTTGTGCGACGGTTTTTGTGCGATGTTTTGCTGCAGAAATGTGTTTTTGTGGCCGTCGACAAACTTCGATGTTATGGCATCTGGTAACATTATTCATAATTGTGCCGTAAATATCTCGTTTCTGAAGATTATGACAATGTTCCGAATTCAATATTTCTAGGACGGAATTTTAGAAACTTCAAATTGCACCTAATAAAGTCTAGCCAATACTATGGAATTGACATTAATTTAAATTAAGTGAATCCGAATTCTGACGGGATTAATGTTCATATTCGATATTAATCGAATTTCATTTGCCAGTTGATCAGACATAAATTGCCAGTTGGTGCGATGAATATTGCAGCTTTTAATTGCTGTTATTTGTTGTCATTCAATACCTCATTTGTAGAGAGAGATACTCAAGCCGAAGACAGCACCAGCTGTAACACTAAAAGAGGGCAGAAAAGATCGACGTGAAGACTACAGTGCAGAGGACAACTTAACAACGATAATGTTTCTTAAAAATAATAATATAATCATTTTATCAATCGCTACATCGAAATGACAGGAACAACATTACAACAACATTATGACAACTTCGGCAATTCAACATTGCACGCACCGAATCACCGGTTATGTTCGAAGATTTCAAATCTCATTTTTGTTTCTCTCCTTCAGTTTCACCTTTCACTAATTTGAGGTCCTAAGGAATGAGCACTGGTTGAAAAAACACATTTCCTCATTACTTAATTTTACTTATAAAACACAAACATGAAAAAATACAACTAAATCATAGTCAATGCACCCAATTCCTTCGGTTATTCACCTGCAAATAAAATAATCTTGAGCCCATTGATATAACTATTACGCATTATAATACTGTAAATAGGAAATACAACATTGCTAAATAGACTAAACGAGAAGGCACTTCGGTGGTTGAAGTTTAACTAAAAAATGTTACGTTGGAAATGTTTCTTCAGGAGTAGTTTCTAAAAAATGTCACAATTGGAGTAATCATAAAGAATTCCTGATCTGATTAAACGTGTAAATGTTGAAGAAGGATGTAATTTCTATGGGTACGCTCAAGCGCAGTTGCCCAAAGACTGAGAACAGTTAACGATGACAAATTAGGTTTTGAATCTGGTCATTTTTGAAGGTGCCATGATTGCATGAGAAAGTGCTAGTTAGAAGCGGGAGAGCTCGTTAGTGATAGTCTTGAAAGTTCGCCTGGATCACTCTGCAAACTAACCGTGTTTAAGCTGTTATATAGTGA
Organism: Anisakis pegreffii; assembly: GCA_035041965.1. Taxonomy (NCBI): domain Eukaryota; kingdom Metazoa; phylum Nematoda; class Chromadorea; order Rhabditida; family Anisakidae; genus Anisakis; species Anisakis pegreffii. The sequence continues at coordinate 375,111 of JAPYMA010000065.1, read as the reverse complement.
TCAGTCCCAAGCTTGATTAGCCCTTAGGACATGCAGTTGGAAGAAGGGCCAAGCCTCCATGTGCCTGCTCAACCACAGTCGTCTAGTTAAAACTCAGACTGAGAACTAAGCTTTTGAATTCGGTCATTCTTTGGAATCACGGGTAATTAACAAGAAAAAAGTTAGGTAGAGAGAGGGAAGGGGGTTGCACTGGCGGGAGTAATTGTTATATTGGCATAAATCATCCAACAATAAAACTGAGTTTTGATAATGTAGGGTATGAAGAGCCTTATGGATGCAGCGATAGGTGTGTAAAGTTCGCCTGGACCACTCTTCCTGAAGAGTCGAGTTGCTATTGGGGTGACTCGAAAGCATCTTCCTCGTAGTGCAATTTGATAGCATCTAGACTAATGATGATTTGATTGCTTGTGTGTAGTCAATGGTCAATTTAAAATGCACATTTTGGTTGCGTGGGTGATCCCAACCCGTTGAGCTGCCAATAAGCGGGGCTAGGTTCCGGTAAGTGCAACAGGCGTTCCCGCGTGTAACGGCAGTGTCGACGAATCGGGGAGAAATAAACTAAAATATGTTAACGATAACTACCCGAGTATCGTCAACATTCATCTTCGCAACTTATTATGGGCGTTCCCGGCCCGGGAAAGGCGCCGATTTGATCGGGGATACGGAATGCGCGTAAGTTGGCCTGAGTAGTGCCTTCGGGCATTTGCTCAGGTAACGGGGGTTCCCGAACCCACCGTGCGCACTTTCCCTTAACAGGGGGGAATTATGATTGGGTTGACCATTGACTGTACATGTGAAATCATTTCACTTAGTTCGATGTTATCGATTGTGTTATAAGGAGTAATCTCTCAGGTTTGTGGTTACTCGCCGAAGCTTATCTATATGCTGCGTTCATAATGCATTCATACAACTTCGTCGCTTTTACCCTTGCCTTTCTTGCCGGTATAATCATTACTTATTGCTGATACAGTCAAAATAAATTGATAATTTTTACTAAATTGATTCAAATGGTGGAATAAAAACGAGGTTCGAGGTTCATGAGATTGATGAATCGCCACCTTTGTTTTCAAAAACTGATCACATTCGAAAGCTTACATCCATGTCTAGGGTTTTGCTGGGTGTCTGTGGTTTAGTTCGTGCATAGGGGTTAGACTTATCTTGGATTGTAGCGTAAGGTCTTATCTATCTTATAACTTTGTCAGTTATGGAGGATCCAATAGATGTGCTTTTGAGAAACCATTTTTTTGCGGCAACGTCTTGAAAATTTCATACTGGCATGAAAAGGTGACATTTTCGAGTTATGATAATGGTTGTGGTTGAGGTAACCTTGTATCAAATCGAACTGACTGAAACTGAGTCCGTGTCGTAAAGAACTCTGCAGATGGGATCACAAAAATAGGAGCATAATCTTCATTTTGCGCTGAGGTGGTTAAATGTGGTTTAGCTTCTGCATCGGGACTAAGCTTCTACCTAATGTTGATGACACTTCTACCTAGTGTCATCAACATTCGCTAGCCAAATATTGCTGAGCCTCAATGCATCCAATTAAAGTAGCACAAGCGATTTTGGAGTAACTTTATCAAATCCTGTGCTGTATCATTGCCGGTAGCTGCAATATAGCATTACGGTCGGAGTTTTGTATCGTACTCGATGAGTTATTCTCTTATAACATGCTCTTCTTCAGTCTCTAAATTGCTCTCGATTAAAATGAATAACTTGCGCGAGAAACTCTCTTCATGCGCTTTAGTTTTGTTTTGGATTATTTTGCTGGATCGATGCATAGGTTTTATCATATCATTCTCTGATGGATTAAAATCAAAAACTCGCATTTGCATGAACTTGAATGCATGTATTCGAGAAAGTGTCCCCACTTGGGATCTATCCGCCTGCTTACGATTTGAAGTTTCGTCATTTATTCTGTATTCACCGTTCGGTGATGATGTACAGCGAATGAGCTCAGCAATGTATGATGCGCAGCTGCGGGTTAGCTCGAATTTAATCAAAGAAATGCATCCAAAATGTCAGCCACGAGCATGCTTCAATTGCATGTTCTTTTCGGCTTGTTCTATTGCTGTGAGCAAATGAAGTGGTGAGAGAAAAAAAAAACAGATGACGGATCATTGAAACCCTGAAGGAACACATTGTAATGTAGTGTGAAGTGTAACGACAGAAGACAAGCGATTGATAAGCTCTTATGATTTATTATTAAGATTATGATGAATTCGATAGTTCGTTGTCATCTCTTACCAAACACAAAAACTCATTCTTTTCAATTCAACACCAACGTAAAAACGAATCGTTTATGGACATTCGGTTTTTATTTAAAACAGAAAGCGAACAGAACAGGGAATTCTCACTCAAATCATCAACATCAATAAGTTAGGTATATTCTACGAAAACATAACGATTCTCTTTCAAAAAGTTAAAACAATTGTTCAGGTAAACTACACGAAAACTTGAAGTTCGCCCTGATTGCTTATTTCTTAATAAATTTATATTCTAATGAATTGTCATTCCCCTTCTTTCGGGATTATGTTCTGCAATGGAGAACATCATCGAATTCAGCTAAGAATCTCAGCTTGCTAAAAATCCTACTTAGCCATAATAACAGGTCTGCTACCACGAAAAGAGTCGCCTGAATCGCCAGTGCCCAAGCAATAAAAGAGACAAAACAGTTAGTAATCTTCAGATGAAACCTTACAAATACCCCGATAAGGGAATTACTTATTAAGGCTATTTCCTGAGACTTCTATGCGATTCAACGACTGATTATTTACTGATTATGTGATTAATGATATAATCGTTAATGAAACTTGGAGACGACGTCAGTTCGTCGATGCCGTTGTGAGGTGACGTTGTTAGGCACAGTACCCAAAAGCCCCATAAGCAGTGACAATTCTCTGTGATATATTCAAACCGTGAGCATACATGGTCGATGAGTTGTACAGTCGGGGCAGTAGCGAGCATGTAACATGCAATGAAAAAAGAGACGAGAACCATGTCGTTACAGTAACAATGCAACAGTTATGACAAAATCGGTCATATTTCTTTGACATTGGTGACGGTGACAATGCTCAGAGTAATTATAGAAGAAATGATTATAGTAAAGATAATGTAATGATGAATATAACAAGGATAATAATCATCGTAATAATTGTCAATAATAATCACGATAATAAATAACAGTAATAATAATAATAATAATAATAATAATAATAATAATATTAATAACAGTAATAATAATGATAATAATTATATAATAGTATAATAATTAATAATAAGTACAACAATAATAATAACAATGATACTAATAATAGTAATAATAATAATAATAATAATAATAATGATAATAATAATAATAATAATTATAATAATAACGGCGATCATAACTGCGACAACAAAATTTCAATGATAATGTAATAATTACTAAAATAACAAGATAACTGGAACAATGAAACTAAGAAAACGATAAAATGAAGCGAGTGATAGTGACGGTATAAAAACGACATAAAAATGAAATGGAAGAAAGCTTGAGAGGTGAAAAAAGGAGGAGGAATAATGACAAATGATTTGATCACTACTTGAAGGATTGCGACGGTGATTGAGCCATAGAATCGGATGAGGATGGTGTTTGCTTGACAGTCGATATGACGTACCGTAACGGTGTGCTTGTGGAAATGGGCAGTTCGTCTAGACTCGATTTTGATGGAATGTTCGTTTGAAATTCACCTGAGTTCATTCGATTACTTATTTATTGCCAAGTGTTGATGGGGTGTGAAAGCATTTCAATTGTAAAGCTTCTATTAGATATCATATAGAAAGGCATTAATCCACGAACGGTGACCAGTTCATTCACCAGGAATTAAAGGAATAGGCACATACAAGAATGAAACCTTGCCCGAAACACATACCTGGCGCATTCGAATTTCCGGCAGGCCGATAAAAGGCAACGACAGCGATACAATTTTTCGGTGTGTTCCAATATCGAGCTATACCTACCTCAAACGTTTCTTTCCAAACCATTTGAGAGAAATGCTGAGTTCCTGGAACAAAAACACTACTTCAAATAATACAGCTGTACAAATAGTACAAATAAGAGATAAGTTCATTGTGTATTCTACGAGGTAATTCATTAATCGCTACTCACTCGGCTGCCATCGAGGTCTTTCGAAGTCGAAATCTTCGGCTTCCTTCGCCCACAGTTCCGTGATCTCAGCACCGGATGGCAAGTGCGAGTGGTCGTCAGCCGTTGATAATTGAATATTTTCGCCTATACCTGAAAGTACGATTGTTTTATTTCGGTTAAAACATGAAAATTACCAGTGCATGAAACTATCAAGGAACCGCAATCTCAACACATCATCATCACAAGACTACTTTAATTACCGGGTAATTCGGGATAGAGTATCCGTCCTCTTTCGGCAAGTTTAACAGCCCAAGTATGAGCGAGATCGGATAGTTCTTGTGACCAGATGAGCGGTGGACAACCGTACTGAGCGCGTACGTAGTTATGCGCATCCAAACATTCCCTTCGAAAGTTCACCTCTCCTGCAAGCAATTCATTTCAGTCGAAGCGAACACCAAATCACTTGGGTACCATAAACCCATACTATTCCTTCTATTAATCACATAAACTGAACTCATCATGCTCACAGCTGCTACCTTCAAGTTTATTTTTTCACTCGCTCTTGCCAGCCGACGTATTCACTAATTGATTTAAGAGAATGTATGCATACATTTCGCTGATGCTTCCCCATATCTCAATATGTACCCTCAAAACACTAGTGTCATTTACTCATTTTACAAACACACTGTCAGCTTGCGATTTTCGTGTCACCGAAAACCTCATTATCAAGGATAACGCATTGAATTATCATTGGGCGAAGTATGTAAATTTCAATTTTCAATTGTAAACATAATAACGAAATCTAATGAAAAACGTACCGACGGCGACGAATTTTGCTCTTCTTTTGACATATTTCACGTCATCGATCGTTTGCATCATATGCTTATCGAGTTCCTCATCAAAATGGTGTTCATCAGTAAGCGATGAAGATGCGCCATCAATGAAACTGTGGTAATCGTCTAGTGTTGTATCCCTTCAAAACAATATTTCATTCGGGTCAAAGTCTTAAAGTTTTGTTTCGACTCCGTGCCTCATCAGCAGTGTTGTCTCAGTGATAACGTTGCCCTGTGCAACATCAGTGTTGTTGAATAAATGCAATAAGTGTAACGATATGACATATCCATCATTCTAAAGTATTCAAGGTTTGCTCGTCCAGTTTCTACAGCCCTTTGAGCAAAATCATTTCGTTCGCGATGAAAACGTGTGAGAGGGACACAGGACAAATTTGACGAACGATTACCTTGACGTTCCAGCAGTCGGATGATCGAAAGTGCGACTTGTTTGTAGTGGTCCACCTCCGTTGACCAGTGAAGATGCTTCGGTTTTCTCATGCTGGACCGATTGCGATTTCTTCAGCTTTTTACGGCCGAAGAAAAATTTTTTCATCGCCAGCTGCAAAGAAGTGATCTGATCATCAATCTCATCAGAGCGCACTACACTGATCATATGAAACTGATCACATCAAGTTGATAGCTGCGAACGTTTAACAATGCGTTTGATTAGCGACTAAGAAAGCATTCGCGAATTGATGAAAATATTCGTCTACAAAATTCTCGATTTTTCTTTCGCTTCATTCTCAGCTGTTCATCTTAAATTAGTATTTATTCTCATCAAAATCAACCTGAATGACAAATCTGCTCGTTAGCTGTGCCAATTGACCAATTTCTAACTATGACGAGATCCCTTGAGAGATTTATTTCTCCGACGGGAAATTACAAACTGATTGAAGTGAATAAATTCAAATATTAAATTGATTTTACTTACGAGACAACATTACAGCAAATAATGACATGTAAACGTATACGATGGCACTTAAAATAATAACTCAATAGTCATTCGGCCTTTGGTAAGGATCCATGTAGAAAGTGACTTTTCAATCTATTTAAAACTATTTCATTTAAACCTTTGCGAACGAGACAACGACACAATAAATAATAATTAAATGCGACTGAATCGCACACTTCACGATCTCATTTCGTACAGAGGAGGTATTTGAATGCATATGGAGTGATTCAAGCGACGTGCTGCATATGGTTACAGCACAATTAGATTGAAGCAAAAGCAAAATTAATAGGAACGCCAGAAACGAAATGAAATGGTTTTTTTCACACAAAAAAATTAATATAGAGTTAATTAACAGAGGATTCTTCAGTGCTCGCTCTGTTCGTTGGCGTGCTTATGAGGTTTTCTAATGAAGGAAAAATGTAATTAAGAAATTTTTGAGTATGATCGTTCAAGAAATTCCCATAAGCTGTTATAGGTCTCGTGGATTTACACCACCTATATTTTGGTTAGGAACGAACATGCCGTCTAAGAAATTTCATTTCTGCAAAAATACTTAACAAAGTCAACGCAATGTTCGGTACAAAGTTTTGAGGAATATTGGCATTCGATTTGTTACTGCATGATCATTGCATTGAAACCAAGTCACACAAACACAAAAATAAATCAACCACCGGATGATTCAATAATCATCCAAATAGCTACGGCGTTCTCATCGGAACACTGACAAGTGAAAATTGTAGAGCATTTTGTTGAAAAGTTTGTGAATGCTTCAACTTTTCTATACAGATTGCAAACGAACGCTACAGATCATATGGAATTCACAGTAGTCGCATTGTAACAATACGTCACAATGGGATGATGGTTTAGCGGTTTGAAAAGCAAGCACAGTAAAGTGCTGAAAAACGCCGATCAAGTAAGTGATCGTTACAGAACAATGATAAAAAAACGATGAAATAGTCGTCGAGATCAAAAGCACTTGCGATTGTTTTTTGTTTTTGAAATTGCGGCTAGTCTTAAGTGTCAGTCACATAACTTGTGAGACGGAGAAGTTACCGGTAATCTGCCCGAATGAAGTGACTAAAGCGAAGCAGGCGATTATCTCACTGAAAAACGACGAAAACATTGTTTGACATGGTTGAGCGAAGCCAACCAGCGAGCATCGATTAATTTGCTCAGTGAATAACAACCAATAAAAATCGCGATGCTTTGAGCAGAAAAGTGAAATTGGTTTTCGGGAATTAAACGAGGTGCATACAACAGCACACATTTGCATGTGAAGAGTAAATGGATTTAGAGTTGTTCGTAGTGAGCCAGTGTTGTTGTTTGAATGAAAAAGGATGTAGATAGCGGGTGGGCATTAAAACGGTTTCAAGTCAGCGAAACGACGAAAAACGAATCAACGCAAGCTTCACGGCTCAGCGAAGCTCTTCATCTGTCGAGCATTACAGTGGTTATCCACCACCACCAGCACCAGCACCACCACGACGACGACTATCAACCGACCGACTGGCAACCAAGCAGCCAGCCAACCATACGCAGATAAAATAATGCCCATACACAAAACGCAATGAAGGAAGGAAGGAAGGAAGGAAGGATTTAGCGATAGCTATTTGAAGCGTTTCGACGTTGTATACGAACACAAGCGGATAGCAGAAAAGTGTCCGGAACAACGCGACTTCTTGGTGTGCTGCTTATCCCCATGGGGTATCACCACCAATCGACAACCACCGGCTGCGTGCTACCAGTGGAACTCATCGCTTCTTTTTTTTCTGCGTTTCATTCTCATCTTATTTGAGCAATTCCGTTCTATCAGTATCTAGCAGCACTTTTTCAACATTCAATCCAAGATATAGCTGCTTTAAATGGATCGGTTATGTGACACAACGTCAACATAACAACAACGATCATCACATTGATCATTGATGGTTGCTGTGCGAACATTAACTGCCATTTGTGAACGACATATGCTTTCGTGTAATCACAGAGAGGATTACTGAAGATTAATCTGTCATGTCTTGAATCAACTTCAGCCAAATCTTTCGTACGGCTGTTGCGTTAAACATTCACTGTTTATTCAGGCTGATCGAAAAGCTATCAAATTGCTTATAAAGGTGATATTAATACTCACACGAGTTATGCATCAGAGATCAGAATTCTACTGAAACGAACAATGTATGAAGCTCAGAACGAAGCGATTTTTTGGTATCATAGAATAAAGGAGATTCGTCACTTCATGAAGAATACATATGCTGCTGGCGAATGATGTCTGGTTCCAGAGATATAGCTAAGCAAGTTTCTAAGAAAGTATCTGGCCATTAAAAAATTGACGAGTGCGAACACTGTTACATGTGACGATACATTTTTCTCATAGAGCATTGGCGCTATTGAACAAAGTCAACCGATTGGACGGACATATGAGAAGAACTCTACAACGCTCCACGATTATGAAAGTCTTAATAAAAATCCTAAGCAACTCTCTGTTCATCTCACTTCTTCAGTAAACAGACTGTGCATACGGTGATCAATTCTATGATTAATATGTGATCAAATAAGGGCACCTTTCAACCGTTAATGTGCACTGTCCACCTGATGTCATTCCTGGAGCATAATTAGGTTTTGCGTGGATATTGCAAAAGAATTAAAGCAGACATGAAGTTACAAACAGGTTCACCACGTTTTTCAAACGCAATCTTGAAGAGCGCCGTACGTTATCGATGGCCTGACGGCTTGAAGCGCTCGAAATTCAAGCGGCTCCCCATCATAATTCATAGGCAACGGGGCACATCGACTGATTCAAAAGAGGAGTTGGACAGCGGAAAGAAAGGAATATCGATGCGCTACTCTTGTAGTCAGCTAACTGACAATGAGTATCGATATCCACTCCTAAAGCTGTTCCGAATGAATGAATTGTGAATGGATATAAGAGCAAAGTGGCCGTGTGAAATTGCAATCAAGTATATAATAAATAATCTCGAGGAGCCGTCGATTTGCACTGTTGCTTAATAGCAATTGTGCATCTAATGAAACGATTCTGTGAGTTATAAAAAGTGTATAGTGTGTCTTTTGATTGCGTATTTGTTCATTGATATGCAAATATCGGCGTTATTCAGAGATTGTTCATGCATGTGTATTTGTGCACGCATGAACGCATCGATGACGGATATATGGATGGAAATAATGAGTGCTCCAGTGGAAAGATGCTAATACGAAAAGCTTTTAAGACGACGATCATCTTCATGGTTCGATGGCTCGTTTAGGGCCGATGAAACGAGAAGATGCACCAGTCATCACGATCGTCATTGCAGTTGGCTGTCTCGTTGGATCGCTTATGTAAACAAATCGAACTGCGCCGCGCATACAAACAAATCAGTCAGTCTATCACCGTTTTGTTTTTCCATTTGCATTCAACACAATAACAGCCGAAAGGCTTGATCTTATTTATAGAAAAATGCAAAATATGTCGAACAATACTGTGATATTAACGATGAAAGCGAACAAAAATCACTCATTGTTAGTGATATTGTCATGTTTTCGACGATTTTGAACATTTACTGAATTCATTCTTCTACAGAATCAGACAACTTATGGGCATCCTATACTATGCTGTGATATGAACTGGTGCTTTGAAAAATTTTTTAAAATGAAACTGAACAGGTAACTGTTTCTTCGACTCACGGAAACACGCATATAACATCCTGAATTATCGCATAAACTTTCTAAAGTGTCGTATGCTGTGAAACAATACGAGACAAACGAGATAATTTAAACTGTCGTTATGAAGTGTATTAGTGCAGTTGATGAGATCGTGTGACTGACATCTCAGTCATGCTCATCATGAAAGGTGTTGATCAAATCTGTTAGCCAAATTATGAATTTACAAACAAACTAATCCGTCACGTTTTCTACTGAGGATATGCTGATGGAAATCTCAAGGAACGAACACTTACGATTAGTACACTCCGATTGTAATGACTGATGTATTTGCTTTAATCGTTGCACACTGCATTTCAATTCCAAAATAAATTAGCGATAGTGTCAACCCAAGCAGACGACTGCTCACAAAAACTATCTCAATAAATTTAATCCAGTTACATTACAAAAGCAAATGATGATGCTAAAACAGATGAGCTCGGTTCCATGATGCCTTAGCGATTGAAGCGTTGATGCAGCAGTTCACTTACTATGTTAGTCGCCTGAGAGCCTGATCAAAAACAACAACAATGAGTAGCGACGGCATTGGTGAAAGAAAACCAACAAATCATTTTTGTGAATGTTCATAAAACTGATGGTGCTGAGAAGCGATGAAACGATTACTTGATTAATCGCCTTGTTTGAAAAACTGCTAAACGTTTACAAACAATTTTCACGTTTAAGTAACATTCGATTGCGGCATGAGTAAAACTTATCCATACAGCTGAATGAGAAATAATCCAGGAAGAACGTTTTACATTTCAAATATTTATCAACCATGTGGAAGAGAGAAAATTTTCGCTGTGAAGTAGTACAAATTTATAATTTCTATTCATTACTATACCTCGAAAACTACCTAAGCCTATGCTACCGAGTAAAACAAATCCTGTAATATAGCTATACAATGAAGAACGAGTGCTAGTTTACGAAATTTAAGCAGCAGTACAGCTGAAGATGATAGGTTTGTTATCAAATTTGAGTAGCAGAATGGCAGAAGAAGATCAAGGAAACACTTGATGGATCTTGTTCAACAACCGAACAAACAAACAAATCATTCAAATGACTTCTCTCCTGGGTACAATTCATTGTGCTTTAAGCTGTCGCAATGTTCGACATTCACGCAAATTATCATAACCATTCGTAATATCACGATTCATGTTCAGCTATAATCATAAATTATTCGCTGAAGATAAGCGAATTCATTCGCGAAGAAATGGGAACGAATACATGATCACAGGTGAAAATTGCATTAGATGAATGTGGTGGTGGTGCATATGCAGGGAGGCATTATTCTATGAAATCTATAATTTGTTGAACCAATCCAATCAAAATATGACGAAAAAAATTTTTTGAATGTCATTTGGTTGGCCTCATTGCGCAAAGCTCTATTAAGTTTTTATAGCATGAATACATAATCATAACGCAATAGCGCCTGCCTGCATACAACCCAACCCATCCATTCATTTTCATTGCATTTATGAGGAACGAAAGGTGAAAAATTGAAAATTTCATATTGCAAATTGCTGCAATATAAGTTTCTTTTGACTGCAATTACATTTCGCATTTTACAGTCATCCTTCTATCATGAACCAATAAACCTCCTCTAACTCCAATGTACCTACATCAGAGAAACATTCAACGGTCCAAAAAAAAGAAGACATTCTGCATCCAGTGAATGAGCAACAATTATATGCAATTGAGATGATCGTCGAAGAGCACGAGGGGATATTCATGAAAGGGGCGAAGGGGATATAAAAGAGCTTAACGCATTTGTTAATGGGGTAAACACATTTTATTTAGAACTGTACAGGTGTTCGAACTTGTCTTGAATGCATACACGATAAAAATGAAATGGAGAGTTCGAGGAGGCAATTCACAAGGAATTAATTGCATCGAGCAATTATTACATTTGGATCTGCATGAAATGCTTGACCGTTCGCTTGTGCTTTATTCTTTCGTACACTCTGAAATTCAATGTGAACGAGCATTACCTATGTTTTTGGCTGTAGAGGAGCGAAGTAATTTCGTTGAACCGAAGTAATGATCCGAGTGAATAGTCAAAGAAACGAATGCACTTCTTGACGAGAGCAATAAAATGTGAAATGCATTGAACTCATCGTATAGCGCACTTTTATGCTGCTGTCCTGATTGAGTGCACCGTCAATTGGTTGTTAGGCGTTTTTTTGAAGGATAGAAATAAAAACTGATGAGTTGACTGATGAGAATGAAGAATTGAGTTGATCAGCATAAACGTTTGTTGATATGAGACACACACTTAGTGATGCCCAGCCAAATGCTTGAATGTAAATGATGGATGTATTGATGATATAGTGTTGATGAATCTTATCATATCAGCAATCCTCATTGTACAAATCGCTCAGCAACAGACAGCAGAAAACTTTTGCCAGATAAAACATTATAAGCGAGTAGAGTTAATGAAATGGTAACAGTTGAGACAGGAGAATTGTATTGTCAAGAATATCTAGATTAATGATGCAATGAAGTGTTTATGATAGTGCAAAATTAGCACGAGAATCTGTGGAATTCGATGATTCAGGAGATAATCTTCATGTAGATAGCAGATGCGAACAATGGATCTGGTGTAGTACTATAAATGGGAAGCTGCCGTTGTCATTTACGAGAGAGCGAAACCAAGAGCGAACAACCAAGTAACCGTGTACCCGTCTTACTGCCTCTGTGCTTGTCCATGTTATCCGCTTGTGCACATGTCCGTTCCTAATCTCATAATATCCCGTAATCATCAAATTCGATTTGAAACTGATCCGTTTCGATGCCGTGTGCTGTGTGCATCACTGTGTACGTTGTTCGTTTTGCTACAGCAACATAAAATTGACACTGGCCATGTGGAAATTCATTAGGTATATGGCAGCAGTTCATTATTCGGGATATGACCTCTCAAGCTTCTAATACCAAATAAAGTAAGTTGTCTAATAAATAAAAAAACAAAGTTCATCTGTTTCCTTGCACATTCATAGAAAATTCATTGTTATTTTTGGATATTGCTATTTTTGCACATTCACAGAACATTTTTGGAATAGAACACATTCATAAACACTAGCACATGGAAGTTGATAACAGTCATTTTTGGATAGACTACATGCGAATGATCAATAATAGGCGAGAAGCACTGATCACTTACAGCACCAGAGAAGGTTTCCAGCAAAAAGTGCATCCGAGGACCAATCTTTGACGTAATTCGGCTCAATCTGTTTGAACTAGGATCAAGTTTTGACTTAGGCTTAGGCTGAAGCTGTTTTTGAGCTTTGGCTCCATAAAGACACTCTACTGACACTGAGCCAAGTCTCGTATGGGATCGAACGATTCGAATTTAGCCCGAAAACTTCTCCCAGTCAACTGGGCAGTGCTCGACGGATGAAAAAATACCAGGAAGCGCTAGCTCGGATCTGATTTCATCAAGTTATGATACGATAAAGTGAAAAATCTATGAATCTTTGCTACCTGCAAAGGAAGAATACCTGAATGAATTGATGATTGAAGAACACTCGAAGGAAATTTATTCACATTTGAAACGATATTAGGTGTTCACGGTAACTGGGTAATACCATTTATCTCGGTGCAGTTATCTTAAAATTGCGTATACTCTTGCATGGATGACTCCCCTTTAAGCTCGCCATATGATCCTTGCTAATCAATATTTCGCGATTACTCTAATCGCTCAGCTAGACGTTTCAAATCAACAATAAGGAATCGTATCGATTTGCAATCGAATGCAGTTGGATGATCACTCTAATCCTTGACTGGTCGGCGTACGCGAATGCAGAATAGATAAGATCATAGTTAATTTGTAAATTCGATCCGCAATATCCCATTGCTGTCGAAATCTAATTATTGCGCGTCTAGTTCTAGCACGAATGCTAATCTGCACTGAAGTCAGTAATGTTAACGTAGAGTTGAAGCAATGCGTTACAAGCGGCACTGCTTGTGGTAATTTATTGATTTGTGCTTAAATGTCGCAGTATCGAATTAAAGAAGCATGAAAGAATGTTTCGGTCATCAATCAGTAGTGCATCGCATCGCTTTGGATCTGCTCCATCCATCTGGTAAACTTGCATCTTTCCGACGAAGTAAGCCCCACTATTGTGACATGCAAAACAATCGAAAGAACTCAACGATAACTTCGCAGTTCCTCGAGTTTATCGCAAATTTTATGCTCCAATTGAGATGAACAACACAAAATATTAATGTAGCTAAGTAAATGTATTTGACAGTTTCGGATGATGTTTCTGAATCTTATCATTTGCTTAGCAAATAAGATTTCGTAATCGTTGAGCAGACTTTTTGTTGTTTTCGTTGGTGAAATTTGATCGCAATATCAGTGTAAAAATGATTAATGCTCGTTTTATGCTGTTTTCTCAACAATAATTGGTCATTTCGCAGAAGAGTGCATCTCTACTCTGAACGAGTTAGCACCTGACACAGGTGTACTTTCGCTTGCAATACTAGAAAATACTCGCCAATAAAAAAAGTCCACAAATTGCTGAGCGCAAGCCGTCAAAAACACTCACAAAAACAACTTAAACCAAGAAAAAAAATTCGAAAAATTCGCAAGAAAACAACTTTCCAATAAAAATGATGCAATAACATCGAAAAAGTTAACAAAAGAAATCAATTATCACGTTACGCTCGTAATCGAACGATTGATTCATTTGTATTCTTCGCACTGAAAAAAAAAATCGGTTCCCTCTTCAATTCAGCTAAAAATAAAACGCAACTAGCGGCCGCTAGTTGCGTTTTATTTTTAGCCAAAACTTCAATTACGAGATAATCGAATCATCGTCGAATAGCAAAGATGCGCAATAAAATCGCACTGAAAACTACAAATGAGAAGTCTCAATAGTGCAAGTTGCTAATCAATTTAACGTATGATCAACTCGGTGACCGTTCATGAAACGAGATTTGGCAAAAAAACGAAAAGGCTGATGAAAGAATTAAATTAATATAAGTGAGGTCACATAAACAAATGAGTAAATGAATGAATACCGCAGTAATTACATTGTAAATCATTATCAATAGAGCACATAACAGATATGTAAATAAAAACGGCAGCTGATCATTATAGCTCAAAAGCAAACAAATTAACTGGAAATACCACAAAACAAAAGTTAATCTAATAACTGAACAACGAGCTAGTAAGTAAGTAAGTAAGTAAGAGGAGCGAACAGTGCTACGCGTTCAGAGGGATATGATGAAGAAGAGGCACGGTTTGATTGCAAAAAGAGCAGAAAAGTGCTGCTGATAAATGAAAGTGGAGCACATAGTAAGAGCAGTGAACAATAACAACAATAATCATTATCATTAGTATGCAGCATAAGTTTTGGGATATAGCTGCTGAAGCATTCGGCAGTGAGTGCTCGTAGCATGAAGCAGTGTTTGATGAGCCAGCAACAGCACAGCTATCAACAACATTTATTCAATCCCTTCAACAAACGCCAGCAATCGTATCGCATCCAACCATCCATCCATCCATCCAGCCACTATCCCATCCAATCCATACATCGTGCCATTCTCGTTCCACTCCGCTCCAGCAACTCTCTCACACACCGCTACACAATCGCCGTCGTCATCCTCAAGCAACCAAACAACAAACAACTAATGAAACGAATAAACCAACCACTTCCACTACTCTTTTCAAATGGAATTTACCAACCAAGAAAGTCGGCAGTGATCGACGGTTCATGCCCATTAATATTGATGTTGCTCACATGTGAATGTCAGCGCATTCAGGCTGCATTGCAAAGTTCAGAATGAATAATTGCCTGTTGAATATGTCCGGAGCGACAAGGGACACGAGAAGATTGCGTTCACAGATGGCGCATATGAAGCGTCCGGGAGTGGCCGATCGGAAATTCGCCCATTTATCATCTTGATTGGCAGTTATAGAAGACCTCAGCTGGAAATTTGAAAGTTTAGTTAATGCACGCAAATCATATCAGTGAACAACTGACAGGTTTTGAGGATTTGAAAAAAAAGATGATATCTCTCTATCTTAGGGCATTCCTTTGACAGGTAAATTTGAAAGTTTAGTTAATGCACGGAAATCATATCAGTGAACAACTGATGGGTTGTTGAGGAATTGAGATAAGATGATACTTCTCTATCTTTGGGCATTCCTTTGACAGGTCATCCACACCGAATTATGGGGCATTGTGAACAAATGTTTTGAATACAGTTCCGTACTTGTTTCAAATATGATACGTGCAAGAATAACTATTACATGCGTTTATCACTACAGATGTTAGTTGATGCACGTTGCTGAGCGATTGTTTAAAGAGATACAATTAATTCGAGCTGAATACGTGGACACTAAGATGTTAATTTCTTTCTGGCTTTTCCACTCTAATTTACTCGTCAATAGGCGCTAATTATTAATTATTCATAACCAGTTGTCTTTAAATAACAGCATCGAGAATGCATGAAGTCAAAAGAACAGCAGCACGCGTATTTTATCACTTTAAAGCATTTTAACTTATGCCCAAAATATCGCAACAACGTTTGAATACAAAGGATTCACTGTGGAATTGGTTCGTTTGATCAAAATTTTGTAGACGGATGATTATCGGTTCTGTTAAAAGCACGACTGGTTGTTCTCTTTTGAGAAATATTCCAAAGTTTCTGCTAGAATTTTCATCGCAAATTTGCACCATACATTTAGAGTAACAGCAATGAAACAATTGCGGGATTCTCTCGTAAGACTTGTTCATTTCAACTGTGTTGCTGAACACTTAATCAAACTGAATTGAACTCTCTCGATATGAGTAGCTGAAGAGGCGATGATGAGAGTGTACAGTATGAATGATGATGTGCTATTTCATTTTGTAATTTGTTGCAATTTTGTGAGGTGACTGAATATGTTGTATTAATGCGAATGTGTGAAGAAGCTGATGGATTTGAGACAGTCGGTCGGTTCGTATTTACACAGTTCTAACGGTAGGAGTGCTGCTGTGTGAGGGTCGCTGGCGTGATTTTAGAAGAAGAACAGAGCAAATGCGAGTAGATGATCGATTGTGAAGATTTTTCGATGAGACAGCAACTCTGATTTATTCGCATCATTCATTACTTTTCGTGCTCCTCATAACACATCAACAATTCCGACGACGAAACAACAAAATATCGCCTCAGAACAAACGCAAAAAAACACTTTGATGAATTTCATTTGGTTTTTTTAATGGAGGCTTTCGCCGAGAAGATGCAATCATTTTTGTTTGACATGTTCATCATTTTCATTTGGTAATCATCATTGATGAACGCAATGCTTCTTTTCTTGCTTTAGACATCTCATCAGTATTCAGCAATCACCGAAATTCCATGAATTCTTTCAATTCAATCATTGTAACACGAGGTGGTAGCGCCAGGCGTACGCCATTTTGTGCATATTAAATGAATGAACGGAACAGCGATAGAATGATTGATGAGGCTGGAATTCATTAAACGAACATTACTCATTTGCACAACGAATTGAATTAGTTTCAGGCTTGCTGCACTCTTCTCACTTCATATCATCATCATCACGTTTGCTAGCATTTTCTATTCAAGTAAAAAATTCACATTGATTTTGATCCAGAATTTTGGGGTCAAATTTTTAGCGCTGAATTTGAGGATTTATCTGACAATGAGCGTTTTAAAATGTAATATTGTGATGTGAGCACATTGCAACTATGCATCGATCAGTTGATTTGTTGGTCGTAACAGAAAAATACAAGTGGATGATGAGTACGAGCACTTGTAGATGGCACTGCGCGCAGTGTATGTGATTTGAACAAAATTTCTGAATACTGGCACTCAAGTGCTATCATATTCTGTGGTTGTCAAGAGCACAATATTAGCAATAAAAGGGCCTCGCTTGGCCTCTCATTGAAATTTTAAAAAAAACGCAACTAATTTGAAAACAGAAGAATTCATCAACAACGTCTAATAGAAGCTGAAAGTTCGAAGCTCGAAAATCTATCATTTCACAATTTTACAATGATGTGTAGATGAATTTTTGCGTTTTTGCTATTCGACAGAATTAAATGCTAAACAAACGAAAAATTGAATTCATAATTTACATAGATGGACGATGTTCGTCACACTGAAGAATTTGTAAAACGAGTATCGAAATCGAGTGAACTTCACGAGTGGATTGTTGCATTTATGCGATGACGTCCGACTTGCTCGGTTTTGTGCTTGGTCCGGTCGTCGTCAAATCGTCGAGCAGATTCACTAGGGCGATGGCTACAAGACGGTTACGTTGGCAACTCGGACCCACAATACAATGGCTTTTGGGATGCGTTACATCCAATCGACTGGTGAATGCTACAGACGGAAGTGAGAAACAGCCAATGCAGTGAGTGTTTTTCTCGTAATCCAGAAACGAAATCTGATCTGATGGCAGCAAACTTTCACAGTGAATATGAACCGTCATCGGAATGTTCTAATTGGGAATCGTTTCAGGAATGACGATCATCAAAAGGCAATCGTAGTGCTGCAAGAGGCGATACGCTTGTTAAGGCAAAATGAGCCGGAAGATCCGTACGCTAAATTGACCTCAATGAGTGGAATTTTTTGCATCACCTTCGTCATATTTTGCATCGCATACACTTCATGGGATGTCTTGAAACGTCTTCGAAATTCCATTCTAAATCCTCTACCGTACTGTCTGCCTTCAAATCCTTCGGTTCGTTTGCATACAAATCGTTTAAACTCGTCTGTTTTCAGGCAACTAGTGAAATTTTCTTAACTACATCAAGAAATTTGAAATAAGACGGTTCTGGTCTGGCTACAGCGAGAAAATGTTTGTTCAATTCGATACTTTTGAATATTGTTGATGGAGAAATGCTTCAGCGTCGAAATCGGTCGATAACAAGAAGTGAACAATTGAAAGAACTTGACAAAAGTATCAGAAGACGGAGGAATCGAAGAAATGGCGAGCAGTCTCAAGAAGAAACTGCCGCAGTATCGGTGCCTGATACTGTCGCTAGTGTTAGTTGCGATGAAACTTTTGAGAGCGTTTAGTTTAAATTGCAAATTTACGCCTGAACAAATCTTCATATTCCTAGGGTCAGTGCAGTGATCAGTTGTCAAAATGATTTGCGCTTCTGAAAAACGGATTTATTAAAGTAATTTGATGAAGTAATGATAGAGCGCATGCAGTTGTATTATGAATTTAATGTAGGTGTTGCCTTCAAATAGTTCGCTTCTTTTGCATACAATAAATGTACTGACCTGACCACTGCATCTGACAAAGCATCGTGACTCCGTAGGCAATCATTAACTCAAAATATCATGCCAAATCGCAACATTGTTTTGAAATGATATTTAATTTTCAGCCAGAGTGTAGACGGGATGAATCACCACGTGACGATATTATTAATAGAGCTGAAAGGTGAGCGAATTTCAAGTTACAAATTTTGAATGAGCAATATCTCTGTGCGATTATGTAGCAAACAATAACAAATTACTTATAAATAGGGACTGAGTAAATCGCTGGATAAAAATTGTCATGTGCTGATCAAAAACTTGTCAGAAGTTTAGATGACTTGCTATAGGCGCAAATCACGTCCGTTTAACATCGGTTAGTATTGCTGACAACAACAGCAGTGCTTTTAGCAGTTTCTAAGGACTCGAATCGTTTCAGGAAGGCAGCTTCGCGACCAAACAGAGAAAACGCCAGTGCAGCAAAACGCTGTAAGACCTTCCGATCCATTCAGTTGCTGTAGTCATTCTCCACAGCATTTCATACAGCTGTTAGAAAAACAGTTCAACCGTGCTTTCGTCATGCTTTAGTGGGTGATTAAGGATACCAGAAAGATTTGGATCTTCTGAGAATGCACTCAAATCAGCCAAATCGCTACTGATGATCGTTTCAGATCATAAAACAAGGATGACTCAACCAATCAGTAATCATCGATCACTGAAAAGCGGCCGAGTTCGTTCGATCTTCCATCTGCGGTTTACTTCTATTCACCTTACAGATCCATGTCTAAATGCATATCGAAGATATCACCGAATTTGCCACTTTCATGTTGACGCATGGAGAGAATCGTTGTATTGGTCACCATAAATTAATTTCAATAATTCACTGCTTTAACATTTCATGTTTAATAATTATCTGAACAATTACCGTATCGCTATTCCTCAGCATACATTCACTCTTGTCATTTCAGCATTACACTCATACACGTTCAAGTGCAGACAGCACGGATTTCGAAAATTGCTATCTTGTCTCACAATATCCAAAGTTTAATCGACAATCTGCTGGTAGAGATGTTCGAAGCAAGAGCGGTGTGTTGTTATATGATGTTTCGCATGAGGCCCGGTTCACCATTTGGGATCTATTTGACTGGGATGGTGGAAAACCTGATACAAATCGCCAAAAGAACAAAACAAGCGAAATAGATTGATGAATGCCATGGCGAAATGCAGGTCTTGCTGGCAGCTTAAATGAGCCGCAAAATTTCAGATGTAAATTGAAATCTTGGCGTTGAGCTGTGATTATAATCAGTCAAAAGCGACGACGTTATATGCAGTTGTGTGCTACCATTCCCATAAAGACACATTGAACACTATTATGTTGTGATCATTAAACACGATTTTGATGAATGTGTCATTTAGTGGATGGAGGCACAGAAATGAACTCGACAGAGCGATTGAGCACACCACGTTTATTACCGATGCACTGCATCAAGGTGTTCTGTGAGGAATGCTTACCAAAAAATCGAGTTCGGCATGTTTTTAGCTGGAATGGTGGAAAAGCTGATTCGGTTAATGCAATTCCTCCGTTCTTATTCTTTTCACTCGTATGGGTGACGATGAAACTATCCACTAAAGTTCATGTTTGTGAGGATTCCACAAGAAGTTACGCACTGGTATTATTGTCTTTCAGATATCATTGATCGACTTTTCTCCTTGATTCCCAATCTTGTGCCTGCTACCGTCTTCTCAAGTTCACTTTCTACCGTGCATCTGTTGTAGAATTCCTTTCTATTACGTCCAATGTTGGAGTTAATAGAAACTATTTGTCAGTGAAAATTCACTGAATTGTCATCTTTCAGGTCTTCTTGACGGGGACGTTTGTCGACTGGAAAACTAAAATTCCAATGCATAAAATTGAAGAGAGCGACGAATGGCAAGTAGCAGTAGAGCTTCTGCCAGGGCATCATGAATATGAATTCATCGTCGATTCCAAATGGAAACTGGATGCTCTTCATCTGCCGACGATCATCTCAAACGAAGGACGTGTCAATCACGTACTCCATTTGTGACATATCCAAAATTTTCAGCATTTTGTTATACAACTGTGTCTGTGTGAAATTGTTCTTCTAAATTTACAAAACCACTTGTATAATGGTTCATTTTACTTGATTCTTTTAGTCCTTCTTCAGTCTATCGCATTCACCTCATTGAACTACTCATCAGAGTGAATTACGAATAAAATTTGTTACTTTATTCATTATTGCGAAATATTACGAATGCACAATTCGATAGTATCCAGTGATTTGTCAGCAATGTCCAGTAATTTGTCAAAATATCCAGTGATCTGTAAAATGTCCGCTGATCCGTCAAAATATCGAGTGATCTGTCAGAATGTCCAGTAATTTGTCAAAATATCAAGTGATCTGTCAAAATATCAAGTGATCTGTCAAAATATCGAATGATCTGTCAGTGGTTGAACCGGATGAGCGCATTTGATAGATTTTCTTTTAAAAAATTGATAGAATTTTCTTTGGTGTAGTTAAATTCTTTCTGGTGTTGTTCGGTCAAGAAATGAGTTTCAGATTTTTTGCATGTTTGTGAAGCATTCTTGAGTTTGCTCATTATGTGACGAAAACGCTACTTATACCGTTTTGTCACACACTACGCGAGCAATATTTCGCAAATGATTTCTTGAATGGCGAATGCAACACGCAATAAACACATCAAGGTTGTCTCATTTAAGTTGCACCGCACCAATTTTACTGATATAAATAGCAACATCAAAAACTCAGGCGAACGATGATCATTTGTTGGGGTACAATCGCTTTTCATCATGACATGTCATTCGTCAATCTTACATGTATCTATCGCAAAAGGGCAAGCGATCCACGAAACTGCTGTCAGCAACAGTGGTAACGACGAAGGCAATTAATTTTCAATGCTTTTGCTCTTCAACAATTGATTGATTTGATGATTATGATGACAGTCGTTAGCATGAGACCCTCTTTTGTTTCCATTCAGATGTTGTTAGTTCCATTCCGTCGAGACTCCATCTAGCTGCTTTGGATTCTTTTCACAAGCAGACTGTCACCTCACACGATCGAACAATTCTTCAAGTGAACGCAGTTTCTTATTCCAATGAAATTAATTCTGCACGATAACCGTTGTTGGTGATAAGACTTTGATTGTTCCAGCCAATTTTCTGCGAGCCTTCTTCAAAGCAACTGCAGTTCTTCGAACGCTGTGTATTGGGAATGTGTGCAACGGCTCGAATTCCCACTAGTGTACAGGAAAACATGACTATGAGATGCATAAAATCAGAGCCAATGTCAGAAAAAAGTAAAGAGGATGGATTTAGTCTGAATGCCGCATTTGGTATCAAGAGTATGGCAAACAAGAGCTGAAAATGCAATTTTGTTTTTTTCGTTTCACATTCTCAAATAAGTTCATTTTGTGGCGCTGGGTAATGTATCTAGATTTGCGTTTTTATGCTGCGCATTCATTTGATGACTGCTATCCGAAAGCAATGAATTCGTGATGAAGTGAAAAACTTATAATTTGTTTGAGCCTTTTCCGATGGAAACTGGGAACATTAGCTCAGCCGTTCTCTGTTTGCTGCTCGTGTCGAGCATCATCCTATTCAATCGCTTCGATGTGAAATCTGTTGCGTACTTCAATGGATTTTCTCATCCTTCCCACAATTGTTATCGCAAAGTGGTGATAACTAAATTATTTTTCATGAATTCTCAAAAGAAATAAAGAAAACTTTCGAACTAAACATTTGACTCAATTACTCCAGTGAACTTATCACAGATTGTCTGATACGCTTTTTGCTCCTGACTGATTTATTTGATGTTTTGAGTAATTGACTACAAGAAATGAAATTTTTATGTTTGCGACAGTCGTCTGTGATAATTTCTAGCAGTCTTGCGTAATCTTTGACGCCATACATGTTCGGAAACACCCACGGACGATCGTTAATTGTCATTGCAGTGCCATTTCGCATCGTTCATGCGATTTGTTTTGATACGGTGGTGCTTGAAGAAATCTCATTGCATCGAAATTAACTCGGCTTATCGATTCTCCATTAAATTCGACTCTCTTAATCACAAAATCATTCGTTTTCGTGGCCAATCCAACGCATTTCATTCATCATTCGCGTATTTGTTTCGTTTTGCAGTTTTCCATAATGAATTATTTCTTCCAGTTGACTCGCTTTCTTGGTTGGCACTGTTTTGATACAGCCGATTGATGTGAATAATTGACTTGTCCAACATCGTCAGTTAAGAGTGCATTTCAGCAGCTAGATCCTGGTTACTTCACCCATGAGTGTTGACGTTTTTGATTATTTGTAAATTGACCCAATTTCCAAATTTCCTCCTCAATTCCCAAACTGTTGTCTTTTCGTTCCATTCAAGAGCATCTGTTTGCTCAATGATGCAACATATCGAAAGAAACCACCAATGAGACGGATTCGAAAAATATGCACCAGAATTCTGTTGGTTTACCATCAATCTTGTGGCCCTATATACAGCAAATCTCGTCTCGCTTATCGATCTTTTGACTATGCATATTCGGTTGCTATAGTACATATTCGGTAAATGTGGAATAAACATAACATCTCACTTAATATTGAGAAAGTGGTTTCGTTACGTTCTGCTTGCAACTCGCCTTCAGTGCGACTCGAGTGATAATTCATTGGGAAACTTTTGTTGCTTCATCAAATTGCCTCATCTTCGCGGGCCATTTTTAAGTTGAGCCAAGTTCACCTCAAATACACCCGTTTGAATGCTTCTCGATAAGTTGACTTGTGCTTTCAATATTTTCATCATTGGTGCGAAATTTTGTTGTCGATTCGGTTTTACTTGAGAACATTTAAATTCATGATCTACTATGATCAATTCTTTTCAGTCGAATCGAAATTGATCCCTAGCGATTCTGAACAAATCAAAAACTGCTAACGTTCCTGAATTTGTGGTCGCCACAAGTCTATTTTGAAACCACAATTGCAATGGACATTACGAGTGTGAATATATGGATGTACTTTGTCTAATATATGGATGCACTTTGAGTGGCTTTATTTCCGACATTATACTGTACCCAAATGATTCTTTCAACCAGCATGCTTTTTGAAGTGGCCACTAATAATTCTTTGAAGTTTCATTATCACTCCCTTCGGATGCACGATCTGCAGTACTTTCATTCCTGTGACTGGCTTTTTTCCGTCACTTGGTTTCAATGAAATATGTAAAAAGGCAAAAAAACTTTTTTTGACTATTTTCAATCGAGAACTGCAATGAGTATTACGAGTCAATATACTGGCCATTTTCGCGTTCTATCAGTGTATTTTTATTTGCTGTTCCTCTAGTTGATCACAAATCGAGTTCAACATTTGTACTCATAAACACCACTATTTGCATTCGAAATGAGCGTTGTTACGCTAATGAAATTGAAAATGTGTTTTTTTCTGCTGGAAGCGATGCATTCAAAACTCTGAAAATCATCAGAAAACTTGGAATGGAACATATTTACATGGTGAGTGGTACCCATTGCATAGTCGAATTTATCATCTCAAACACCACAACCAGCATTCGTTCTTGTAACGTTTCTGCCTGCCATTTGCTCCCGATCTGTATCGTGAACAGTTTCATTAATAATTACATTTGAGATGAAATTAGGTTCAGATGTAGTATTAAGCTTCATGCTATCATTTTTATGCGGTCAGGATTCCACTCTCCCATGGGACTAGTTACAGGTCGAAGATAAACACAACAGAGGACTATTCAAATCGCCGTACAATTTCAGTGCAGCCCTAATGTTGTCAGTCGTTTGAAACTGTGCCTCTCACTCATCCAATTCCATTTCAAAATTTTCACTTTTATATCGTATATGCAACGTTACGCATTCCTTTTTGTTGTTCCTCATACAAGCAGTCCTTTGGACTGTATTCTCATTATGTGGCCTATGCATTGATTTCCAGTTATGCGTCATCACCTGAATGCTTGTTCGCAGGCCATTTTCGAGTTGAGCCAAATTCACCTTAATTACATGCGTTTGAATGTTTTTCGATAAGTTGAATTCTGCTTTGAATGTTTCCATCATTGGTGCGAAATTTTGTTGTCGATTCGGTTTCACTTAAGCACATTCAAATTCATGATCTACTATGATCAATTCTTTTCAGTCGAATCGAAATTGATTCCATAGCGACTTTGAACAAATCAAAAACTGCTGACGTTCCTGAATTTGTCGTCGTCACAAAAATTCCTCGCTGTGCAGACGCCGAAGTGATTATGGACAACTGATTAACTGCTTAACGTGAGAAAATTGAATGAGACGAACTTGTTGAAAATTGAATCGCTGAAGTTGGCAACAAAACTCAACGATTGCAGTTTGATTCGTAGTGAAATTGATCAACGAGAATGACAGATCGAAGGAGCGATTTTTTCGCTGGTTTCCCAATCACACGTAAATCGAAGCGGCGGCGTTCACAGGTGCTGAAAAGCTTATTTACTCGATTCTGAACTATTTCCTGAATGAATTTTACAGTGAGGTCTTAAATCCTCTATGCGAAATGACTTGAGACAAATCACACTTCGACCATTCCCAAAAATCGGTCCTCTTTCCATGGCGTCAGAATATTTGTCTTGCATCTAGTCCGATAGAAATCAATTGAATCTTTTTATGTGTTACAATTTGCTACAAATCGTCATCGTTACACGCAAACGCAAAGAATATCTCTATCAAAAGGAAAAACGGCTAAATATCTGAAACACAGTGATGTATTGGCCTCATGATGCGCTAACCACTCATCAATATCCTACGACAGTTTTGGTTGATCTCAACAACTTGTTGATTTATTTGACAAGTGGTGACTCTTCGTGGAATTTTAGCGGATTATCAAACGCTCTCCGCCTGAAGCTTGAATACGTTCATTTGTTTTCATCACGAGGGGAAAACAAAGAAAACTTAGGATTGGCTTGATATAAGCAAAAAAACAGCTTAAAAAATGGAATGCAATGAAGAGTGAATGTTATATGGCTTACCCACATGCGAGACGGATTTGATTTCCCTTGAGATGCGAATTCGTTTCACTATTTTCCAGCACTCCCAACTGGAATGATTTTCCTCATAACCGGAACGGTACAACTTCCAATTCAATTCAGTTATCAACCACCAGTGCATGAAATCACTCGACCTGTGCCATATTTATCATCCATAATGAGAATTTTAAAAGTGGAATATAGTTTTTCAATGAACAATTAGGCAAGCCAGTTTAGCTTTTGCCTCGCTGGGATCATTCCTTTTAGCGAAAACTGTGAAATGACTGAGCGAAAGGAAAAGGAGTGCTTCTGAGTTTCGAACTCAACTGTGAATAATGCCTTATTTCGCGAATAATTTGGCACTGGGAATCTAAGGTGCATGAAAATTATTTGAGCTTAATGATTTTCGTTATTAGTAATGGTTCGTTTTCGAATTAGTCGAAGTTATGGTGATTTGATGTCAAGTTTTAAGCTATGAAGGTGATTTTATGCACATTTTCAGTGACGAAGGACAATTACTCGCTCGCATACGGGTTTATAGTAGCTGAAAGCTGAATGTCGAAGGGATTATAGTTTTGTCACTATTTTAATCCTCTTCAAGTTGTTTAACTTTCAAATTTCAGTGGGAACGTGCACTGATTCGCACTTATGCTCCACCGCCGTTGATAACGTCCAATAAATTTGTTGCAAATGCATTCAATCGACTTTACTGGTCGGTACGATCCATTCAATTCAGAATCTTTCATAGGCGCGCAGGTAAGCATTCGTTCTCTCTATCATATTCAGTGCGGTCTAACTCTTCAGCTGAGTTGCAATGTCACGCATCGGGCAGCAAGTTCTCCAAAAATTTTTGCTCTGTTTGGAACGAATTGGAGCGCAGCAATTTGAGGATGCACATAGTGGTGCGTAAGTGAATGGTTGTGAAATTTATGTGATTGTGGAATGAGTTTAGACAAGAAAGCAAGAAAAAAACCATTTGTTGTAAAAGAAATCGTCGAATTGGTTGCTCAGAAAGGATATGCGGGCAAAGTGCATTATTCAGTGGTTGATGTTAGCATTTATTGCGAATAAAATAATGAAGAACCAATGCTGTTGAATAGTGCCATAATGAAACGAAGAAACTATTTAAACAAACAAACACAAACAATGAATCGAGTCTGAATGGGCTGAGCATTTGTGAGTTGTGGCTTTCCTTCGTAGCATTCTGAACACGATTCAAATCGCTCTGAACTCTGAAACGTTATTATTATGACATGTGAGCATAACACTTCACTATCATCGTCATAGTAAATTCACCACTAAGCTGACGACAGAATTCGATGATTTTCAATTGCTATCTGATTCAACTGAATATCTCTCAACTGAATTTCTCATTGCCATTTTGTCGTCATCGATCCCAATCGATCATCCGTGTTAAGTCCGGACGGTTGCAACATTTTCAATGAAGCCCAGTCATAGTGCATACGGTACGACTGATCCCTTTCCATTCATTCCATTCATTCATTGAGGTTTATCAACTTGCTTGAATGCTTTAGAGAATCATCACATTGAGAATAATTTGCATCGTGTTCATCAACAACATATTCAGTTCGAATTCAATTGAAAACAGATCACTTTTTCATCAAACATTTAGGCTGAATAGAGATAAATTGTTTCACTGCAGTGATTTTTGATGACGAAATACCATAGGAGAGTGATATGGCTTGATAGATCTAGCCAATTAGAAAAAGTCTGTTGGTTTACAAAGCACTGAACAAAATGAAAATTTAGTGCCGCTGATGGCAAGCTAATCACGCAAATGCATTCCATTAATCACAAGGCATAAATTTACGCAATGTTTCACACATAACATGCATACATTAGGTACCCAATCGCCAGAAAACTCTTTGAATCATGCAAACAAATCCAGTTTTGTCGAGTACAACTTCTCACAGCAACCGCACAATGACGTCGCAGATACCACTCACCCGTTACAGTCGTCGTAAAAGTTCGTTTTGTTTTACTTTTTTCAGATGCGCGACCTTTTAAAAATCCCAGATTTTAGGCAGCGACCATTTGATCACTGAATTATCTGGTTAGGGTGGTTGAGATTACCATGTTGTACAGCAATGTCTTCCATTTTCTCAATATCACGGATTCATATCACAACGAGCATATCCATAGCTAGAAATTCTTAAACGCATATCTATTCATTATTCAGTTGCACACTTCTTTGTGATAGTTAAATAACATTCTTATTTGAATGATCTTCGAGTAATTATTTTCAAATGAGACTTCGTTTGGTTTCACACTGATCCTTCACTGACCAGCTATTCGATAATCATTCACACAATGTCTACCGGCCATAGCATCATTATCTCATTGCTTCACCGCAGTAATGACTTGTATACAAGTTTTCCTCAAACACAGTAGAATTTACCAACTTAATTTCATAGTGAGTCCGGTTTTTGATCGCTTAAACAAATTTCAATTCTCCAGATTTTTTGTTCCATCGAGAATTTTACATAGAAATGCGTTGAGGACTACTTGGGGAAAGAAATGATGGTTTTGTCTCTTTTCGTAGATTATTCAACTTCTTGCGAAGAAGTGCTTTTTGAAGTGGCAAGCTCGTTTTGAAGAAGAAGAAGACAATTAGGGGAAACTTCAATTGAAGCACGCCATTCGGTGGATGTCTTAATTAGTTTCGTGTTGCATTGCTAATTTTATGATGTTGATGCGCTCAAAAATCGAACAAAATGCCTTTTCTCTATTTTGCATTTTATTCGAGAGGCACTCACTGAAGTGGCCATACCACAGCAAGAAACTGACGACGACGACATACGATTGATGACAATAATGCGTTAAATCAATACACTTGGGCGTTGTCGAGCGTGACAAAATCCATTATATATTTCAACAATACGCAGACTCAATCCATCCTCACTTTGCTGAATCCTCCGAATAATTTATTTCATCAGATTCCACCACCCACCAATCCTCAACTCTTCTGCATTTCACATAACTTCATCTCACTATCAGCCAAACTGAAGGTTTCGCTGTATTTCATCTTCTCAGTTCTTGCCTAAGCTTATATTATCTCATAAATCATATTGGTGAAAGCTAACAGGATCAATAGAGTCGATGTAGCGCCTCCCTTCAACTATCTCAAATCCGTGATATTCTTTTCAGCTGAGCTGTGAGCTTGCTTATAGAATTGCCGAATTTCCGATTGTGGAAGTGTCTTCTTGCTTTCATGAATTACTGACTGAAAGCGATTAAAGTAGCAGTATTATTAGGTCTGTGCACTTTCATTGTGGAACTACAACAGCAATAACAAGAGGATTATTGCACTGGCAGAATATGTTTATAATTATGTAGTAGCATGATTGTTTATGCCTGACAAGGCTGGCTCATCAAGGGCATTTCAGTGAAAGAAGAAGATGAAGTGGTGGATTTGCTGAAATGGGATTCATCCACTCAAGCATCGACTATGGCCGAACTTCGTCGACGTACTCAAGAAGCGTTCAGTTGTACATACATCAAGTACATGTATGGTCGATTTAAAAACGTTCGTTCGTTTCAATCACTTATTTCTCGACTCATCATTGCCATATGTTACCGAACTGAATGTTGCTGAAAGCCATTTTTGTGGTTGAGTTGCTGACATTATACGGAATGATTCTTGCTTCAGTGGCATCGACTCACACAATATAATCATTCATTTCGAATAAATGATCTAGCTTTCAAGGGCAATTAGTGATTTATTGAATGAAGTTTTACTGACAGTCAGGTGATCGTTTATCAACAGACGTTTCCATTATGTCAAGTTTGAAAATGCTGCTGAGAGTGTAGCCTATTAAGGACAGTTTTTTTCCGCGTTTGATTGGTCTTAGAACAGCTGTACAACACACGCGTTTCTTCAGGAATGCCCAGAAGGTCGTATGCGATTGGAGGAATTCAAAATGATGTTTGGGCCTTATTTACCGGAACGACTGAGTGAGGAGTACATCCTGCGCCTATTCCATGCATTCTCAAAAGGAAAAGATGAAATTACGTTCCAGGTTTGCCTCTTTTTTAATCGTTTCACTATTCGCAAGAAACGATCTTTCATTGGTTATCGCTCACTCGAGAGCATCTTAGATGATGATTATGTTCAATTGGTTGGTATTATGGCTAGCATGAACACATTGAATTTGCTAGATTAACCTGAGATTATTAAGGATTTAATGGAAGCGCTTTCAATGCTCAACTATCCTTCACCACAAACCAATGCGGCTTGGGCTATTCGTATGATTAAAGGAAGAGACGCATCTTCAATAAATCAATTGGTCAGCTTCTGATGAGTTGTTCAGTTGATTTTTCATCATCGCATCATTGATTCGTAATCAAATTTCAAACATCAACTGAGAACAGCGTATTCGGTTGACCATTTAATAATAAAAATGTCCTTTGCTTTCATGCACTCATTTGTCTGGCACGAATGCAACAACCGTGTTATTTCTTTTTTTCCTTCTCTGTAACTCAGTTTTGCTATTTGAGGAATTCACTGAATTCGTTCGCTCCGTCTATCAAATGTCGAAACCTGTCGAGCGAAGGAGTAGCGTTCAACTGAGTGTAAGCAGTACCGAACGTAGTACATCCCTTGAGGAGATTATCAGCAAAAAGACCGAAGAAGCGTTCGCGGTTGGTCATAATTCTTTTCAAAAACTCGCAGTCTATTATTGAAGAGGCATTCCAATTGAATTAACCATTACATAGAGATTGCCCACTTAACTTATCTTACAATCGCGAAAAAAATCTTTATGCGATTATTTTGCAATGATCAAAGCTTGTTTCGTGCAGCTGTCGGACATCCGACCAAATTACTGATTCAGTTCCTTTATAAATTCATCACAATATCATAAAAGAGTTCCGTTCCAATGAACTTCCTAATTGTCTCTCTTCACGCGATCGTTTTCAGGCATTGGATAAAAACAGCGATGGATATGTGGAAGTGGAAGATTTAGTGGAATTTTTCAAGGTGAACAAGTCTCTAGTATTACTATAAATTACCACATTTAATGGTGTTGAACATTTCAAATTCATAAAGAAACGACTCTGCTGAGGTTATTGTTTAGCATGATGTCGATATGCCATAATGTCATTGATCTTTTTTCTCATTCATTTTCGGACCATCAAAGCAAAATGAGTTCCATCATTCTTATTGCTTCCTGAAAAGTGCTTCGTGACCGTTGTCACTAGCTTAGAATCCGGATTCGCTCATTGCTAATCCAGTCTATTTGCAGGCCGAAGGACGGATGAATCCGTTACAATTGCGACTCTCAACGATCACTCCGTTATTCGGCAAGCGATTCCACTGAATTATCAACAACAATACGCTTTCAATATCCAGTCTATCTGCTGTGGCTAGGTTATTGTATGGGCACGTGAGCGGCATTCAGCTGATGAATGCAGCTGTCAGAACTGAACTCGAGTCTTGACTGGTTCAGTGTGTAGATGTTATCACGTCTGATGCTTACCATCTCATCCCATTCATATTTCCCTTTTATTCGCTTTCATCGATGTGATTTGTCAATAATTTGTTAGCAGCAAGCAGTGAGCAGTGATTAAGCCTGAATTATCATTGGCGATCGTTTAATTTAAGCATTTTGCCTCTTGTTGCATTACTCGCCAATGATTAGGGAACTGTTTCTGGAGGGATTTTTTTAAAAATGAAATTTTGATGAATTTGCATTAGCTCAAATTTGATTCGTTCCATTTCAGTTTGCTGAAAATCACGTGAGTGATAGCTCTGATGTATTCCTCATGTTTGACATTCTGATCACTTGTGAAAACACATACAATTTTTCAACCTGTCATCCATTACGATTACTTTTGATTGAAATCGCGGAAATTTGATAAAAATTTAGAATTTCATGCACTATTCGATAAAGTCTTACATTATATAAAAATTTCGATACCACGATCAACCTAGACGTGTAATCAGCATTTCATTCTATTATTATACACACTTGCGTTTTCATGCATTACTGTTTGGTGTTTATGTTTATGCCTATTTTATTTATTTTTTAAAATCCTTCTGAAAATGTCAATGTTTTAGTTTTGAAGCTTTGTGGAATAAAATCTATTAATATATTATAAGAAATGATCAACTCGATATCAAAAAATTTATGAGAAGGTGAAACTGGCTGAACGATTCGTCTTTGACTGTGAGGCAAAACACGATACTGTGGTCACCGTATAGTGACAGTAAAAGCTAATGAAATCTTTAACAATAATAGCATCTGTCATAGGACGTATAATCAGTTTATAAATTACATGCAAGCAACAAATATTTCTTTTTTT
Source organism: Anisakis pegreffii (assembly GCA_035041965.1). Taxonomy (NCBI): domain Eukaryota; kingdom Metazoa; phylum Nematoda; class Chromadorea; order Rhabditida; family Anisakidae; genus Anisakis; species Anisakis pegreffii. The sequence continues at coordinate 342,933 of JAPYMA010000065.1, read as the reverse complement.
GGTATTTTTGGTGTCATTAGGTCTGTTTTCGTATTTTCGGACATCACGATTAATATGATTCGAAAACGATGAAAACATTAGACGTAAGTGCATATACTTTGTAGCGATTGAAAGCAGTCATAATAATCTACTGATTGTGAGCAGACACAGTTATGTTGCACATCAATGAATAAAATTGTAGCAAGTCAAAAATATGAAGTGATCAGTTTCCGGCATCATAATCAAAAATCTTTACGGACGGAAAATATTCGGCCTCAAAATGGGCTGATTCATGATATGTGCCGAGAGGATGCGAATGTGCGCTGAAAGCCGATAGCACAACCAGTAGTGAGTGTTCGACTAAGCTGGGAATACTTAAAACATGACGCCTTTCGGATGAAATGCGCTTTGTTTCGAACAGCATATAATTTGCGGCTGATCAGAAAAAAAGTCGTTTCAATATCATTCCTCCATCATCAATTCCCCGATGTGATGCATTAAGTGCATCTCTTCTTTCGTGTGTGTTTTATATGCATATGAGAACGACGAACTAGACAGAGCATCATTTTAATGTCGTCAATCATTATATCATAACGAAAATATTTTATGCAGTGTCACATGAATTCAACGATTTCGTATCAGTTGAGCGAATGTGGGAACACATTTCAATTTCTCATCGCATTCCTAAGAGTAATGTGCATTCCTACCATTTTTTTCGCATATTTTTGCTTCTACCATTCTTAAATTTTTATGTTCTGACGACCCAAGAGATCATTCAGCTGAGTTATGCCTTCTTCCAGTGGATAGTTAAACATTCTACGCCCGACCATCCTACAGTACATTTGAGTAGTCATGAAACATGACAAGATGAGAAGTTTCAATTAGGTACATTGAAGAACGAATAGCTGTTCTTCAACTCTCTGCAATATTCACTTCACTGATCACGTTATCCTTGAGTCTTTTTGCAACTAGGTTCATTATGGAAACTAATACTTCGATTCTGTTTACCGTTAGGAATTTAATTTTTTTCCCATGAAAGGCTTGTTTTTTCGTTCTACGCCTTTTTGCCGAATGGTTACCTTGGTATTGGTTTCTTCTGGACGGTGGTGATCATGTAAGTTTGATGGTCGATGATCCGAAACGATCACACTCACCAGTGAAAGTTTCATTCGGAATTGAAATTGCGCTAACAATAAGTAAATCATCAAATTAGTCAGTCAATTGAATATGTTGAAGAAAACACTCAAATGATCGTTCGAAAACGGAGTGAATTGTACACCAAATTTATACTTCACATTCGCGAGTTGTTAAAGAATACACAAAACGCATTTTTTTCATACTTTTTATGAATGTCAAATTTTAAGATGCTGAACCGCTTTTACCTTTTTTTTTCAGCTAGCAGATGCTCGCTGGCAAAGTGAGATGAGAATTGCTCATTTCAAATTCCTCTTAATAACATTACTTCAAAGGTACTGAAATGTTTTTCGCGTATTCGTGTTCGATGTGGTTAATCGTTTTGATCATTAAAATGATCATTATTATTGTGTTGATTATTGTCATTGTTATAATTATTATTATAATAATCATTTTTATCGTTATCATTAGTGTAATCATAATAATGATTATTGATAATGTCATTGTTGTTGGTGAAGAAAAGAGCAATAAGAAACGAGTTTTCAATGAATTGCTGAGTTTTTAGCGTGCATTTGTCAATATGATCAGTAGCCGCCGCATCTGCCATTCACCCATCGAATTGTTCATTGCAAACGCAGATGAATGGGTGATTGAATGAATGAAGAACGATGTAAATATTAAATCATCATTGACCGAAGAAATATTCATTCGTTGACGAACGAACATCTTCTGCTCATTTCACATCTCTCCCATTACTCGTACTAATTTTCTTTTTTACACCTTATTATTGCTTTGAGAATCTCTAATTCTCTCGTTTACAAATAATTACATACACTGAACCGATAGTCAAACAGCTTTTTTGAAGGTTCGTTGAAGATATTGGATTTGAATTGGACAAAGACTTCGTTTATTGTGGTCGTTTATTGCGCAGAGAATCTGGAAGGAAGTGCGTGTCGACTGTTGACAAGTGAGTAATTTTTTAATTTTATGGATAGAGCAGGAACACTCGTGTAACGCGGAAGAGTTTGCTTGGAGGGGCCTTTTGGGTTGGTTGTCACTGGACTGATTTACGCTATTAAATCTTGTCAAAGGCACAAATTTACCGTGAATAATCACTTGAAACGGCTCAGTCCGTTTTACTTGTTCCCATCGTTACTCAAAACAAAAAGAATATCTCTGTGTTGTTTCTGACGTGAAAAATTGATTATCTTACCCGTTGTGCAGTGTATGGCTCGTTGCTGTCAAAATTCGTCGAATTTCACCATTCCAAAATTGCTCCATCTTTTTTTGTACACCCCTCGCAAACTAACCAGTAAACTGCCATATAAGAGTGAAATATAGCATGAGTGTTTCATAATTTCATCACAAAATGATGAAAGTTCATAATCTCATATTGACAAAGTAAGAGGATTGTGTTTAATGGACCACGTTTTTGTTGTACACAAAAATTGGAAGAACTCGTTTCTTAAGCTGTCAATTCAATTGAATTTACTTCAGTACGAATCCATAAATTGTTTCCCTCACTCAGCCACACATTCCAGCTGGTCGCATAAACTGTCTTCGGTTGATTCAGTAGGTCCATTTAATGAAGTTAGTTCTCGACTGTGCCAAATTTTGCTAATATTCTCGATTGAATTACTCTCAAATCCTCTCATAGCATCACGAGAGACTCATTTGCAGTGATTTCTATGAGTTCTATCCTGAGGATTTTAATGAATCCATTAAACTTTCTGCTATTCTTTCGACATTTGCAAATGTGATTTTTGAAGTGGCGGTCGTTCGGTACTGTCGCATAACGTTTTTCATGCTTCAACTGATGAAAAACTGGAAATAATATCGGTTTAATAATGAATTGTCTCTTATAGTCTTCCAGTCTGCTTAATGACAGACTATACGGAACAATTCTTTAGGATGAGCTTGACTTTCAATTTGCGTATCAACATTTCCTTATTTTCTCATTTTACTTCACCGATCCATCATACATTAATGAACCAGATTCACCTTCTACAATCCTTTTTGATCATCCGATTATCGAGATTATCGTTTATTGTTTTAGATAAATGATAAAATGCGATCATTCTGTGTACTGTTGGTTGTTGGATCGTTACTGGTGGCTGTGTGTTTCTGTCGACCACCGACACCCGAAGAAGTGAAGGAGCACGAGCTGATCGATTACTTCAACGATTACGATACCCTACCGAACATCTCGTTGATTCCGGACAGCTGGAAGGAAAGTGTGAAAAAAGAGAGAATGCGTTACCTACAAATGTTACAGCAGCAAGCATTCAAATGATCCACTGTTCATCTTCCTCACTTGTAAATATGATTCTTTGAATTTCCAGCTTTTCAATACTCTCGCTTCATCATGATCTAATTTTCTAGCAGTCATCCCACTCTGGTCATTGACTCTTGGTCAATTCATTTGAAGACGAATAAGTGAGTGTTATGATGTAATCCAGGATGCATACACATATTGCTCATGAAAAATGGTTGAGGAAATCACTAGTAAGCATACATAGGATACCTGATAAATTTTAACAAAAACTATTTTGTCATCGAAACGTGAGAACAGAAAATCTTCTTTTGATGGGGAATGGCAAAGAAGTGGGATGAAAATGTAAATAGTCGCGCATTCATCATCAATTGTAAATATCGTCAACGTTAAATCTCTTTTTGCTTTGTTTTGATATGCATTGTTATCTGTTCTTAACGGCATTCCTTTATGGTATTGGTAAAGTGATTATTATTGCATGAGAATCGAGTACAGACTAAGGACGGAATTGCACTGAACTGACAGTTTTCCATCAAACTGTCACTCACCACGGTTCCTCACGCATTAACAAATAAAGATGTCAACGATGAACTGAATGAAACGCATTCAACTATCGTACCTATCGCAAGAAACTTTCCACATTCGTTAGAAAGATCTGTTTCCGTAAAATGACACGCAGCCGAGTAGCATAATCGAACTTAATGATTACGTGTAGTTACGTGTAGGAATAAACTCAATGGCAATAATTTATAAGTAATAGGTTACGATGCAATGGAAAAAAAGCATTTCATTCAAGCATTTTTAATGCGGATATTGTCTAGCTATGGAAAATCACACTGTTATCGTCCAATCCAAACATGCTCGATACTGTTTTTTTGCTCTACAAAGAATTTTTTTTCAAAAAAAGTTCTCACTTTCACACTAAATACATGATGTGAAACCGATTTTTGACGTAGCGAAATGATTTATTGATGTGATGTTCGCTTAGGTCAATGGAATACTCATCTTTGAATGTGCATAAGTTATGTTGCTGGTCTTGAGATTGCATTATAAAATCTAATTAAGGAAAGATTTAGTGATCTCTCAGCCGATAAGAAGCCCTCTTTGATCGTGGGAATCTTGTTTGCGTCTTATCCGAACGCAAAAGAGAAATGCCGACCGAGCAGAGTGCCGTTGAATGGCGCACAATTAATGCAATCAATTCGATCACCCGTTAATGGAAATTGCGTTTTTTGTACTTCGATCATGTCATGTACAAAATTAATTTTGCCCACCAGCGGAGATCATTTCGGCGCAGTTGCTGTTGAAAAATTCTCGCAATGTGATGATTTGAAGGGATATGTTAACGCCGCCGCCGCCGCCATAAGCATTCCATTTCTAGGCAATGATACATTTCACTTTCGGGTTGCAATGCAATGATGCCGACGATCCCTTTCATGTTGTTACGTGATAATCTCCTTTCGTTTCGCATTCGTATTTGAATTGGCTCGAGAGCAGCGATTTTGCGGTAAATATGTAATAGTTAACAATGGTGTGAATGGTTTGTGATATCTTTATCGGATTATGTTTGCTTTATGAAACGTTAATTGGATGCAATCGAGTGAGTTTGTGATGTGTGCAATGGATATTTGTTTATGTTCTGCTGGTGCTGAGCGCAATGCCGAGCCATTGCCGTTCCAATTGCCAATTAACATTTTGCGAGAATTCAAGCAACTGTTTGTTTTAGACACCATTCGAAACGTTGTTGAATAATTAGGTGTCGTATGTCGTCAGTGTTTCATGCAAACGATTTAATTGCATTAACAACAAGAAAAGGTTTCCTATCGGAGCGTTTGTTCGTTGACTGGTTGACCTTTCACCTCGTAGGGCAGTGGACAATGAATGGACACATCATGATCGATGTCGTTCGTCCTTAACTGATGCCATAACAGATGTGCACCGTCCACTTCATCATTGTCTTCATTTCAATGTATACACCTAATTGTTTTATGGATTTTTTTGGATTTTCATTAGACGATGATGATTAGTGAACAATTATCTTTGAGCAATCTGTCTATGATGGGTAAATTTATTGTTCTCATTTAAAGAAAAAGCGTTTTGATTATAAACGATTGGTTGGCTCCTTTTTGTCGAAATGCAAGAATGTTGCCAATAAAAATCGTCAGCAATCTGAAGTAATAATGTTCGAACACGTTTGGGCTTTGTGTACTTCAAATACAGTTCGGAAACGACTGATGCAAGGTATCGAAAAGAAACTAAATTGTCGCATTTTCCACTCACTTCGGTGCTGATCACCTGTTTAATCCGATGATATTCCGTTATGATTCAACGTTCTGTTTTAAAAAAGTCTTTTTTGATGACATCTGTTCTGTTGATTCAAATGCAACAAAACAAGTACAAGTTTGATTCGAAAGTAAAACGAATGCATAGATCGTGTTCTATCCAAATGTAAATGTATGCAATAATGTCTAATGAATGACAATCGCGAATCGCGATAATGCTTTCCTCATAAATATTCACCGCGAATCGTTAACATTTCATTTCGCTGAACACACTAAAATTGCTTCAACCATGACGTAAAGGTTGCATTATTTATGAAACATTTTCATGCACATCCTTTCACACTTCTAAAATGGCCTTCGGAAGCTCCTTTTAGTTCGACACTTTCCCATTTACCAACAATGCTTGCACAATTCCAAAACTGCATATCGTTGGATTTCTGAGGTTATGATCACCACTCAAAATTTTTGCTCGACTTGATTCGAGCCTAATCGTTGCAATTCTTTATTTATATCTTAATTTATAAAGATGCATCCTCTTTCATATATGACTAAGCAGTATGCAAATTGTTCATTGATATATTTGTTTACTAGGAAACGGCAGTATTGTATTATACAAATATGTAATCGCTGATTTATTAGCTAGATTCTTGGATGTAACACTGGCAGCTATTTCCCTCCCTCATAATGTTAAGCAGATTGAAAGTTATTGGGTGCGAGAATGAGTACTGCTCACTGAGATCGTATAAAGTTTATCGGATATGCAAACAGCGTTATCTGTTGAGTGTTAATCACGAATGAAGCTACCGATTAGCACTGTCTGTTGCTCAAGTGATGATAATCTATGAATGCTGAATGAGAGGATTACGGATGTGAACCTAATCGTCGCTAAGCATCTGTCCTTTAATAAACAATTGTGAATGCCCTAAAGGGCATAAACATATTTTCACATCGAACGCATTAATGTATGTTGTTGATTTGAGCAACATTTCCTCCAGGCTTAGGTCACTTTTCAAAATCCTTTGCTATAGCGCAGCTTTCATTTCAGATCGACATTAGAATGGCAATGAAAAAGTACAATCGGAATGAGTGCGACATTTTTTGACGAACCAATGATTAGCGAATTGAACTGTGCGTCTATTTATGATCGTGGTAGATTCGTATGAGAAGGTCAAAGAAGAAAGACCATGCTAATGTAACCGATGTCTAGAGTTATGATTACTCAAATTTAATTTCAAACGGTATGGAATCAGAAGTTAGTGTGGAATTCTTTTCGTAACCTGACTGTAGCTTCACTGAAATAACAACTGTATCTTTCATTGGTTGTTGATTCCTCTGTGATGAGCTTTTGAGATTATCCAACCCAGAAAGCTGATAATCGCCTTACGAATTTCATAGCATTCATTTACTCTCACTTCGTTAATCTGACCAATAAATCTAACGGATGCTGCATCAATCCTAAAAGATATTGACCCTTTCAGCACGCATATACACAGTCTCGTGAGAATTCATGACAGTGAAATTAGCATAATAAGCTAATGTGTATCAATATTCGACTGACTTTTCATCACGTCGTTTCCTGAATTGTTATGGACTTACTGACGACATCAAACTGCGAGAAGATGCTAGTTAGCATTCAAGAAATGATGCGCAATATTTTGATAGTGACAAACCTCCTTCACATGATCATCATCCGTCAGTGTAATTGCAACACATATATGCATTCCTCAGTTCACATTTGACCACTGGTCAGTGACCGCATATTTACGAGAAGTACATTTTTGTGGATGTTTTTTCCGTCAATTAAACCATTTTGCGTTACTTTTCTTGCGCCTCAATTCATCTGTTTACTAGTGGATACCTGAAGCTGCTCGATTAATTTCTCTCGTGTTAATTTTTTGCTCCTTATATGGCCTATCGAGATATTTTCTTCTATGCTGAAATGCAAGATTCTCGAATTCAACTTCTCTTCTATGAATAGTTTAATGCGCAGCATGTTTGAAGTTGTTTCATGCATGAAATTTTCCTGACAATAAGAATGCACAACAGAATTTTCGATTTCTTCCTGAAGTGTAATGCTGTAGCTATTTTCAAATAAACACTCGGAAGTTATCAGTTCCTCTTTGCTCTGTAAACGTTAGCTTTGATTCGTTTGTGATTCCGTTAGTCTAAACAACCGGATACCCTTTCCCAAATGAGTTGGTATTTTATAATTTCATAAGCCATTTGATATCGTTTACCACAATCTCTGATCGTCTAGGAATGCTTTGAATAAATCAACCATCTCATCGACATCACATTTTGATAACATAGCGAACATATATGATGACCAAATTCCTGATGCATACATAGAATTATGCGTATATGAATATGTAAACTGGATTATGCGTGCATCAATCAAGTTGTAGAGAATTACGTTTCATCGATATCTCAACCAAATGATCATTTAATGTTCCTATAATGATGGTGGACAAAGGTCACTGACTGTGAATGCGGTGTGATCGATGATCTAAGGATGCGTCATTCTTTTACACTTTCATAAGTGAACGAGCGCATACTTTCTTATAACAGACAGCACTGACGACTGTAAGATTAATTACCACCTTTCTATGAATGCCATTTTTAGCACTCTGTCGCCGAATTAGTCACAGGTCAGTTTTCGGTAACAACTCTCGTCTACGCCGATCTTACAATCTGTTAATGATCAGCTATACTTCTTTCGCAATCAATTTGGTCTGTGAGGTCACATATGTTCTCGAGTTTTCGAGAAATATTTCTCGAAAAAGATAGCGAAATTCTTTTCAGAAGATCAAAAAACGTTTTTATGATGTGGAAAAGGCAGAAGAAATCTCAAAAGGAAATAATTTTTTGAGCGTATTTCTTACTTCGTCGATACGATGATTTGTCTACAACGATACCAGCAGTTTCATCTGCTGTTCTTGCCCATATCGTTATACCTTAAAAATTCAATATTACTTATGGTGCCTGAAGATTGCTTTCGGAACTGACAAAGCATTCTTATATTTGACCAATTCAACATCTTTTCGGTGTTCAGCAGAGAAGCTTTTTACTGAGCAGAGGCGATTCTGCCCAACAGAGGTGATTCTCTTTGCTGAAGAAGCGTTCGTCCGAACGCATTTAGTAATAGCTCAACACAATGTATTTATCGTAAGAAACTGTGTTTATTCGTGTTCAAGTATCCAAAGAAAGAATACGATTCAAATGTACGATAAAATGGTTTCCATTCGTTGCTTAACGTTTATCATCGTCGGTCGGCGTTGCTTAACGCCTCAGCAATAAGCTTTACTTAAGCAGCAGTCATTTCATGAGCACTGACTGCTGCTTTTCATTCACGCATCATCCATTCGATGCCACAAAAAAGCATCATCTCAGTTTTATTCTTACTGAATTCGTCCATTCAACGTCCATTCACTCAACTACATTCCAACACATAGTTGTAATGCAGAAACATCCGTTTCTGGTTCAATTCAGTTCTTTGCGAAAACAACTTCAAAGACGAAAGCAAGTTTCAGCAAGAGCATTGTCGAAAATAACCGCTCAATGAAACTTTGCAAATTGAACTTGCAGTTGATCAAATTTTACGCTATAAAAAGTATACCTGTGAAGGTTCAGCTTTCCTTATCCAATACTCATTATTAGAGGTACCTGCATATCGTGATAATATTTGATGAATCGAACGAATGTGATTTTTTCTCACTTCCTTTAATTGATTTCCATGCTTTTTCTACTTCACTTCATTTATGCCTGTTTACTTAAAACGCTGTTTTTGCTTATTTCGTTCTTACTATTATTGCGGATCATTAAGCAGCCATTTAGTGTGAAATCCGCGAATATGACTCACTGCACGAAGTATTCACTATGTCGCTAGAACGGTTCCAATTCAGTCAGTTTTGTTTCCCCAAACGGTTAAGTTTCGGCACAATTTTGATAGCCGTAGATTTAGTAAATATCAACTTCGATTGGTATGAAAAGTGGCTACGAAAAATCAGGTCAGAAAATAACATGGAAGAGCGTTTTGCCATTTCGTTTGATCATAACATTAAACTTGATGTTTTTTTTTGATGCAAAGAACATGTGTAAAGCGATAGAGCTTAACGCTTTTTGTGCTGCGTCCTTTGTAAAGGGTTGAAGAAAAACTTTACGATGTGCAGAATTTTATCGTTGTATTTAATCAAGTCGATTAGCACGGATTCATTTCAAATTGATGAAGGCGCAATTTTTTGTGCCAGTTTTCTGTCTTTGTATGATGCTTGCGTTGCACTTTAGCTTGTTCATCTCTCCAAAATTGCAAAACAGAGAATTTTCGATGTTCCTTAGTTTTTGAGTAACTTCACAACGTCTAGTTACGCAATAGAATGCATCACGGGATATTGTTGAATGAAACAGATCAAGAAGTGAATCGGTACAAAAACAATACTCGCGCGGTTTTGAGGTTCATGAGTGATGAAACGTTCCTTAGCCTAAGCCTAAGAAGGTCCACATTTTAGCCGTTGTCATCTTTGGTCACGATGAGGATAAGCCGAATCACTACTGTACGTTCCTCGCTCTCCGCCATATTGTTCCTCGTTTGTGGAAGCGACGTGAAAATCATCGTCTTAATTTTTTCTGTAATGTACGCATCATAGTTTTCTGGACGATTTTTTCAACTGGTTTGATAGTCGTCCATATCTTGCGTGTTAAATGCTAGCTTATCGATGCATGTTTATGGCTTTAAGAGGACACTTACTTGATCTGTAATTGTGAGTTGCAGGAGTATGACGACCGAGAATTTGAGTGAAGACGACAGAGGACGTTCGAGGGAAAGAACGAAACGACGTCGTGGTAACTAATCACTTCATTTCGTTCATTATATTCATCAAAAACCATTGCACTAGTAAATTCACTAACTATAAAGCATCATCTTCTACTTGCCATCAATATTCACTTAAAACATTTCATCGAGATTTGTGTGAAATTGAGTTGCTGACCAAAAACCGCTCAGACTACTTCAATGGAATTTAGTGAACTAGCGCTTATCCACTAAAAGGGTCACTTCACTTTCGGCCTTTATTTAGATTTACTTTCAATTCATTATTTTTTCACTACAGTTGCTTTTTGTTGACATAGAATGCGTGAGTTTAAGGTACAATCCAAAATGTGACTATAAAGTTTTTTCGAAAGATTGCTATTTGTCGAAAACTAATCGACACCTCTGCTAATTTTTCAAGAGGATCTGGTAATATCACATTTGTTGATGACTTGGTGCAATAGTAGTGTTGTATTTGATCGAGTCGTTCACTATTATTCACTCGAAAAGGCGTTGGTTTACTCCGATGCTTTGCAGAACTATATTTTATATTCAAATGCAACCTCAGATGTGTTCTTTCGTACCTTTAATTCACGATTTCTAATACTCTACTAGAGATTATCAACCATGAGCTGTCATCTATTCCTGATATCCTTGGTCATTGGGTCACTTTTTCTAACGGGAACGAGAATATTTTCATAACCATTATTGTTTTGAAATATCCTTTGAACTGTTTCGTTGTGCATACTCAGCTCCCAATAAGTGATAGATATTGCTATGCGATTTGCAAAATCAGGCACCAAACCTGTTTTGTAGGTTTTTATCCCTCTTGACTTGCAAACGATACGTCTCTTTTTATTTGCAGTTTATGATGTCTTCATAAGAAATTCGTAAGAATATTTGTATAACAACCTAAAGGAATGCCGCGAATGTAATGTGGTTGGCTATGGGTTCATTTTTTTGAAGTAATATGCTGATTCCCCAACTACTGCTATTCAAACGATCAATCATTTGACTCTATCAAATATACATCATCATTTTTAGTGACGGTAACATTTCACTATAAAACTCAACATTTGTGGTTCCTTAGAATTAAATTTTTCAGCCACATTCAGTGTTACGTAACCTTTACTTTTGGACTGTTGTGTTTGCTTAACGGATAATGGATGCAGTGATGAGCAGTGAAACGTTGCTAGAAAGAATCAAAATGCTTGATGAATCAGACTGATTTGCATGATTTTTGTACGCTTTTAGCTTTTGATAGTGCAATCGTGCCATATCACCTCTCGCTATTACACACTCCAAGTAATATGGCTGGCTCATCTAATACATTCCTATCCATCCGCAAATAAAATTTCTCATTGCTCACGCATTGCCCACGTTACAACCTTTGAAACTTCATCAAATTGCTTGTTTCTCTTCTTCTCCCTATTTGAAGCCATTTCGAGTCGGTTGGAAATCGTTTCGTTCGTACAGTATGCGGTCGGTAAATTATCTGCATATGTTACTCATAAATGTGCAAACACTCTACACTCTAAATATGAAAATAACTGTTTCTGAGAAAGCATATAGGCAATCGTCTAACCTGCTGAGTCGTACCTTTTAAGAAAGCACAGTCTCTTTTTGCTGTAAAATGTTCATATTTCAAAAATTTTCAGTACATCACGTCAACTTAGGAAGCTGCTTTTTGAAAGCTTGCCACATGCTCTGCGATGAACAATGTCAAAGTTTTTCATCGATTCGAGATTGTTTTTGGGAATGTGCGACAATTCAGTTGTCATGGAAACATTGTAATTGTAGTTGTAAATTCGTCGAAAACATTCAGTTCACAAGAGAACACCATAAATCTTCTAAGAGTTACGCGAAAGCGTTGATATCCTGTTTTAGGTTGTAATAATTACGTTAATTGAACGAAATTGCCACTCTCTCAAAAATTTATTAACGTACACATTTGAACGCAGTTTCAATGTCAAACTGGGTTGTTCTTGCTAAACATTTTCGCACTAAATGTTGAATTTGTTATGTTGTTTGTTGTTATTGTGTTGGTTTTTTGTGCAGTTACATCTAAATTGACTTCGTACTCCATTTGTAACCATCATCGTGATCAGCACACATAACAGCAACAATTCGACGGCATAAAAACGATCGCATAAAACCATCGTGCTATTTAAGAGTGCTGAACTGCTTTAATTCAGAGGTGTCGACGACGTCTTGCACCAGCAACAAATCGCTCCTTCTCACTCGAAATGCTGCCAGCTGCTTCTTGCATTGTTCAAAAATCACATAGCTTTTGCGTTCAATTCTTCATTCACTCTTCTGCGCATTATTCGCGATTATTTGAACGATATCAATAAGATAGTCAGCCTCAAGTCATCCTTTTGGGTAATGGTAACCACTGAAAATGCCTAGGTGATCAGGCAAATGCAATAATGATCTGATTTGATCAGACCTATACACTATTGAATTTCTGTCAAACACTTTACTTGAGTTAAAAAACGACGTTCATCATTGTACAATTTTGAATTATTCATTAGACATTCGTCCTTAATACCGCATAATCGAGCATACGTAACTGAGCAGATGAGTTTCACACATCAAAAAATGCGCTCTACAAACAGCTAGCTGTCCATTTCAACGATTTCATCGAATCCAACGTGTTCTGGTAATCGTAGCAACAAATCAAAACGATCATTTGCCCTTTATAGAGTGATGCCTAAATTTCGGCAACTCACAAAAATCGTTCCACAATTCCTGTTTGAGTGTCAAATTAGTACAAATTGTTCAGTTAATTTTTACTGCTTTCGAAGCTCTCTGCAAACTTTACGAACAGAATTCCGGTTATTGTTCCAACCAACTTATTATTAGTTGTAGAACTTGCTGGAGATAACAGTAATATATTCTCTGAACTGAACTCGATCATTCTGCGTTATGAAAGCAATCACGATCGCTTTCAGATAACAGTAAATCTCATCATAATCACCACCTCATCAAAAGCTTTTCGTTCTTATCGATTGTTTTCGTTTTTTTGTTGTCATCAGTAATGTGACAGTGTTGTTCATCGCTGATGTAACATTTGATTTGACTCGAATCGTTCCGATCGATGTATGCTCGTTACTCGTCACTCAAACGAAAAAGATTTCTTTGAAGATAGTGATCACTAAGAAGAGGACATTTCAACGATGGAGAGCACCCAGTAGCGAATACACCTAGATGTTCTCCGTTAATGTGAACAACCACTGGGACGATTCATTCCGAATTGCTATCGTTTTTATTCAATTGCCTAATGAACGCATCGCTATTTTTGATTAGCAATAACAGTCTGAATTTTGAACAAAAAAAAAACGCCGCTGAACAACACATTCCAATATTAAACGATCAATCAAAAGCAATAACCATGCAACCTCACTGATGAGTTATCGATTGTGTGAACGCTAGATCACAATACACCTTTGCTGCTGCTACTGTTACTGTTACTGAAACGACCATCATCATCATCATGCATTGGTGGAGGCGTAGAATGGAAGTACATCGTTTACATTTTCACGTGTTCATTAGTTTTGATTTGCATTTGAATAAGAAAACGAAGAGCAACGATCAACGATTCTGTGAACAAGTCGTCTTAAGTGGTAAGTGAATAGTCCGTTTTCTTACCGTGATGATGCAGCCCGAATTAACCGTCGTCCTTATGTTTACTTATCTCTGTTCAAATAATAAAATTGTTCCACGATGACGGCTTGATCTTGCGTGTAAATGCTTACAATTAGGGGAATATTCATGACTCGCATGTTTAGTTCAGTTTCCCATATAAGTGTTCATGATTGCACATTAAATAGATATCATCATATAATATCAAATTCGGTGCTCAACTCATTGTCAGTGAGTGCCTCTCATGCATATGTCCAACCAAATTGTGGGCGAAACATCGAAGAGCATCCGCTATCCAAGTCAAGTCAACAGCGTGATCGACTCTTGACCCAGTCTTGCATCTTGCTGCTCATTAACAGTTGTGGTGAAGCCGTTATCTGCAAACCGATTCAATAAATCTGCTTTTTGTAATTCACAACCAAAAACGTCTAGCTTTCTTTTTCACAAAAAAATAATGACACATTTCTTCTTTCTATTGTGAAGCATAGATTTCTCGTAATGTTTCGACCGCTCGCCCGAATATTCTGTTGCTGGATTCCCAGCAAAAGTAACTCCAGTACAACACTTCGTGTCCTTGATTAACTGCTTGACAATGATTTGTTTTCGTTTTGATACATCTTCCCGTGGAATTGATCGCCTAGTTCTCATTAGTCGAGAGCATTGAATAGTGGAATGCTATGGATCGACGTTAGCAGAATTTCCTTTACTACAACTTCCGTCTTCAGTCAATGTGATAAGTGTGTTATTTTGAGAATGGAATAGTGATGCGAATAAATCTCTCGGTAAATCAGTGATTAGTATAACAGATAACGAGTAGATAAAGTTGGACTATGGATTGTGGACTGTGTAAGGAGCAGTGGGATTTATTGTTCATTGAAGTGAACTAAACGAGTGACTGGGTTGGATGGATGGATGCTGATGGATGTTGTTAAATTGTGTCAGCAACAGTGGTCCATCTTAACACTATACCTTTTACTCAGTTCATTTACTAAAGCTAAAGCTCCTTCTATTAGTTGCTGGCTCATTTGCAAGCACGTCCTCAACATCATCCATTTAGCAGATCTCTTCAGCTGATATTCTTTCAAAATTCCTTTCGAAACGCGCATTCCCATATTATTATCGAGACGTTAGTGTTTTGATTCTTTTCTATTCATTGTTTTCTTATCAGAACACTTTTTACTATGTTCGTTACTCACCGAGATTTTTCGGTGCCACATTAGTTTTCATTTATTAGGTTATAAAGTTAGCTTCTGCGGTTTGCGTAGAAGAATTTCAAAATGTTATAACTTCCTTCAAACTCAACATTTTCATTAGAAATAAGCACCATTACAATCAGTCAGCACATTTTTGCTGTCTAGAAACAGGTCGTATATTCCATTACAATAAAATTCTGGATTTCTGGATGCGATGAAATCCTTGAACATCGTTTCGATAGTATCTTACTTGGGAATAGGACACTGTTGTTGGCGAAGTGAAATGTAATATTCGGAAGACCTTTATGCTGCTCATTTGGTGTTTTTATTTCCATTTCAACTGATAAAGTGCTAGATGTTCTTGCGGAATTCGTCGCTGATCTATTAAATAGTCGTTAAAATCAGCTATAATCGCTGCAGCAGGAATCTCTAAAAATTTCTCCGCTGTCTATCCTTGTTTTTCGCGGAAATATTTGTGCAATGTGCCTTACTTGCTACTTTTTGTTCCAATCAAATTTGCTATTGCAGAATTGGTCTGTGCAATAAACACAGAACAGTTGTAGCGATGAGTCTAAAAAAATTTGAATGCTCTTTTATAACGATTCGTTTTTCTGACGAGAAACAACTGCCTCTATCGGACACAATCCATACTGTTCTTTTGACGGGACAGCAGTTTCTTGAGGGAAGCGACCACAATCACAATTACATTTCGATATCCCCGATAAATTGTCATTTAACGGAAAAATCCAATCAGCAACTACAAATTGTCATCGTTTTTATTACACAAGTACAGTTGACCTTCAATAACCTTCTAAAATAGTACTGTTATTCACTCATGCTGAATTGGAATCAACCACTGATAATGGCAAGAAATTGCTGAATTAGTTTAGAATGCTCTGTTCAATAACGCTTCTTTTGTTGTTGGTTTCATTGAATGCCTAACTGGGCGATTTGTAAAACAATCCTAGAAATGATCAAAACGTGCAATCAGTTGATTACGGAAATTGTTTTATCTCAGATTCCGCTTCAGAAGCGATAGACAGCCAATTTACTGCATGGCTGAAGACTGCAACCTCGCATCAGCATTCCTTCTTCCCAATATCGCACCCAATCGTTACATCAATTTTGCAGTGACATTCTCTACGAGTACTCTTCCATCCACCCCACAACGTTGCATATGCAATATTTCAGCTCTCCAAATTCTTCTTTTACGATTCCATTTATAGTTTCTTCGTATTTTACATTCTTTGGGTACTATCTAAGTTTGGGAATACTCTTCGATATCACGAGCTTTTTCAAGTCTTGAAGTCTTAGTATTAGATAGCAGTTGCGATATTGGATGATCACTACTGCAATCTGCAAACAGCAACAACAATTGGAAGCAGCTAACAATCAAAAGTGAGCCACGATTCGTGAATGGCCAAGCAGTGTGAAGCTGTAAAACGCTTTTTAATGATCGAGCACGGATAACAGTTGTCGTCAAATTCATCTCAGACGTTCACGAATATCATAAAAAATGAATAAAACAAATTAGCTATTGGCATACTGTGTAAAAAACAACATGTTTTCTTCACTAAATATGATCACAAAGATATTCAGTTCCCATTAATTGGGAGGATCAAATCAACCTTTTTCATTGAAATGATGACTTCCTATTTTAATATTGATGCCGCATTCATAAAGTCGTCTTACTTTTTTATTGATTAGATATGTAAAATATGATCTGCTTAGGCAGTGGTTTTTACGTTCGGGTGCTCCGTTGCCCTTTGAGATGATCTGGCAGGCCGCCGTACCTCGAATTCTCATTCTTTTCAGACGTGTTCTATTCACTCTCATAGCTATCACATGCGAATATGGTTCTCTTGATGAGTTTTTCTCATTCACTTCATCTCATTTCGCTTCACAATTCGAATCAATTTCTTATTCTGTACCATATACTCTTTATTGGATGCGTTGACGAGTATTGACAGCCGAAATCAACGGTACAGCAATCGAACAGTGTTGCTTAACAACGTTCGACAATTAAATGATCAATTATAGGGTGTATTCGATAGAATGAGAATTTGATTTCAATTATTGAGTGAAATGAATGAATAATTAACAAAAGAGAACACTTTTGGTGGTAAAAGCTATAAGAGCGATTGTAACAGCATGGAAAAGAATGAAAACCCTGTTAGAATGAATGAAAACCCAAATAGGCCCGGACCAGCTGATGATACTCAGAAAATGCGAGAATGAAGAGTGTTGTCATCAACTAACCGCATTCAAAAACACCGTGGCAATGGCATTCTGTACAAAATACTAATTTCCCGACCCCGTCCATTGCCCATTAACACCTCCAAATTTCCCAAAATGAGTAATTTCATCCCCTATGAGAACCGCTGTGCTTAGAAATTTCATTACACCTTGTTTGTATCCCTAATTACGTACTAAAAGACTTCTCCCTTCGAATGTACTCTTCGCTGGAGATTAATCTATTTTCAAGCTATTAAAATGCATCGGTTAACCTGGTGCAGTTGAACAAGTTCACCTTTCAAACATTACGTTTTCTAAACTGCTCACAGCTTAAGAGTCATAAAATTTTGCCACAAATAGTGAACATTTTTTCGAACTCGGCAAATGCCTTTTCAATGTTGTGAATGAAAGCGCGTTGATAAGTTTGACTTACAACTGCTAATGAGAATTGCAACATTCGAAAACGAACGGAACACATGGCTCACTTTTCAATATCTGCGCCGCTCTCCTCATAAATCTGTCAGAGTAGAACGGAAGGTGGTGGGCTAAGCACGAAAATTGCGTGCTAGAAATGATTTTAATGAGATAATAGTGCATCTCAAGAAGAGCGACGAGCTTTGTTGAGTATTACGTTGTGAAAATGAGATTTCATTGAGGGAATTAATGAATCAAAAGGATCGCAGTATTTGCTTTGTATGTAATTGACGCACAATAACAATGGAACAGATATAACACATCGGTTCATTTCATTTGTAAAGAACAAACAATTAACAATGGCCAACATTTTGTTCATTTTATGAAAGTTTGTTTTTGTCATTTAGTAAACGCATTGATCTCATTTTTCCGCACTTCGCTCAACTCATGTCTTCTAAAAGCAAACGACCACCTGATGGACTCTAGCTACACTTTCAGTTCTTGCTCCATTCACGAATACGTATGATTTCGTGGATTCGTACACTTTGGGTGTCGGGTTCCTGAGCTGAAACCACTTCTAATATTCTATTGTGCTAGCAAGCATGCACGTGCCATATTTTAATCATAATTATGCGTGCAAATCCCATGTGATTGTTGAGCGTTTTTGGTGTATTAATTCCTTGATGAAAACTTAAGAACACGGTACAGAATGCAAAACAGAGTTGAGATGAATGCTAGATTGATAACGAAGACAACAATTTCTGCTCGGTTTGTTGTTGTTTTGTGGATTTGTGTAGATATGGATAGGGCGAAGCATCTTTTTGTTCTTAGATGATTAATGAATCGGCATTGTTCGATTGCTTTACACCAATTTGTAGCCGTAGTGTATTAGTGGCGATGTTTTAATGGCAATTGACATGTAGTATCCATCTCGTAGATACACACCGATATCAGTCGCAATTGAATAGCGCATAGCAGCAAATGGTGTGATGGATAAGTGGGAAGCGATATTTTGTAGTGTACTGAATATGATGTAGCCGTATTTTTGGATCACTCATATGCACCACATTATTTATGTGCCGGTATCGAGATGAGATTGTTTTGCAGAACAATAGATTAGTGAGGGATTTGCGGACAGAACACTCGTAAACCAGTTAATTTGTCATCGATATATTCATCATTAAACTGATTCCAACGGGATGCGATAGATCGATTTCCAATGCGCAATTGCTACCTGCTATGGGTAGTATTAGTAGTTGTTGTTGATATCGTTTGTCAATCAACTGCACAAGTGTTTGTTTGTTCTCGTATGGTGACCTTTGCTTTCTTCAGGTCACATTCGTCCATCTTACCATATTGCACTGCTTATCTTTTGATGACACCTATCTTTGTCGTTATTTTGCATCAATTCAACTGTTTTCTTCATCGTTTTTTCACTTTTCTAGACATTGCTTATGGGTGCCAGTTAGCTTTTACGGTGCTCATTCTTCTGTTTGATCATTCCACGAATCATGTTCCGAGAAGGTTAATTAGTTGCTAGTGAGAGAATGTGTTAAGTTATTTAGTCTGCGATTTCTGAAGAACTGTGATGCCCAGTTAACGTTTCACATAGTATTAGAGGAAATGACGCAATCGTGTTATTTCGCATACTGTGCACAAATTCATGAATGCTTGATGCATGTTCATTCACAAAGTTTCAATGATAGATCTCTTGACTTGCTTAAACTCTCCAAGAATCCGTAATGCTGGTTTTGTCATCCTGCTTAATGGCGAAGGAGAATGACCAACTTTTTGATCGGAGTTCACACATGAAAGGGCAAAACTAGGGCTGTCATCAAATTGTCCCATGGTCTCTAGGTTTTGGTCATTGTCTCAATTTGCTCCATGAAACTCCTGTGATACCTTTCGCCTGCCAGAATCGGGCATCATAACAGTTTTCAATGATTGCATTGAAAACTGCTTTGAGGAGCTCGTAGTTTGCTTGAATGCCACTTATGAAGACAGTAATGAGTTCTTATCAAATTGTTGATGAACTCATAGGGTTCTACTTTTCATAACAAATCCCAGAAGTTCAGGACACATCATGTAGATGCATTGCTTAACATCAATTGTTGAGATGATATTTATGGACGATTCGATTTTTTGAAGTAGTTCTTTTTTTTTATTTGTCGGTGTGATCGAAATGATGAGTGTAGTGTAAATTTGCATTGGTTTGATTTCACAGACTGAATCTGAGAGCAACACCTTCATTGCATCGTAAATTCCCTCTTCAATCATGCCATCATAAAATTACCTCTCGAGTCGTCTCATCATCATGAAATGAGTGAAATGCTGACAAATCATCGCCAGACACAACAGACTTTAAGTAACAAACGCAATTGTTGTGGTTTTGTTTATGGATTATCGAGCTTATCATCGGTTAATAATAAACTATCGGCAAGACGTCGTCTTTATGCCTTCGTATTGCTTAGATCTTTTCTTATTACAACTCAAATTCTCCAAAACATTCTCTTCAACCTCCATTCATCAGTGTTGTTGAATGAGAGAGATTTCATTGCAACTTTGCACGCAAATGAATTTCATTCGCTTGTTGTGTCTGAGTTGCAAATTGTTCTCTGTCTTACGTCGTTCAATTCAACTCATATTATGAAAACTTTTTGTATTGTGCTAAAACATTTTCTCGATTACCTTGAAAACTTTATGCAGCCCGATTGAATGAAACAATTGGAAACATTGGCATCTAGTTCATCTAATTCTGATTCATCTAATTCATCTAATGCTTTCACAGCAAATATAACTTTGCTGAATTCAGTTTGTATAAGCTTACAAAAGAGAACATATAAACAAAAGAACTTCGAAAGTGGAATTTCGCTTGAGGTGCGATTGAAAGCAAATAATTTCAGCATATCGGAAGCGGGAGAATGATATGGTTTCCGAGCGTCAAATTCAGGTAGACAGTGGTACCGATTACGATAACCTGAGCAGTACACCGAATACAGATACGGACGAAAAAACAATCACCGCAGAGAGCACGTAAGTTGATGCACATTTGAGTTATTGATGGATAAAGTTGCTATGTTTTTTTTGTATTTTCAACATCCAACTCTTTCTTGAGTGGTTATTAAATGAGTTCGTAAACTTTCGAATAAATCAGTTTATTTTTTGAGGATTTTGCTGACGTAAATAATGATTAATGCAATCTTTTTCGAATTTGATGAAGTGATCATTGGAAGAGAATGAATTTTATAAACGATCAGCTGTATGATCGAACGGCGCACGTGTACATTCGAAATGCTTACAGATGTGAGGAGAGTAGCAGTTCACAACGTAGTTCAAGCTCAACACCCACGATTCAGCACTGTGATCGTGAGGAAAACGCTGAGAAGCCGAAATCATCCAATGCAACAACCGCAATTAATACAGGTGATTTCATTAAAATTCGTTCACATCATCTTAGGTTCTTACAGAACATTGAAGAGAAAAATTCCTCGTTGAAATGCGCAAAACTGTTTAATCAAATGATTCGTAAGCAATAATGGCAACAAATCTTGCGATCTTTCCATCCATTATCATCATTTCGACCTACAAATGGGCTTTCTGAAATCCGTAACGTATCGATGATCAGAAGATTCTGTGCTTATCAGTAGTAATATTGTTGCATCACATATGATCTTGTGGTGATTTATGTCATGGCTGTTCAAAGTGAACTCAGTGACCTTTCGTCGTCGATTAGCATTTTAATTTCCGGCCGTAAAATACATTTGCAAATAACATGTAGAGACAGAAAAACATTTTCAGTTCAGAGCAATTGCAGAACGGAGCAATTGCAATAATTTCAATGCGTTTGCGATCATCGAACCCCAAAATTGAACGTTTCATTCATTCGTTTTTTCAAGCGCTCTTTTGAGCATTGTCGGAGGACATATAAGACGAAGAATTAAACGATTATTCGTTCATCACAAACGATTACGCTTTTGAAATTTGTTCGATTGATTCATTGCGAATGATTGGCATCATTAGTTGGAAAGTTTTGTACGATATAATTGAGGGTGAATAGAAAATTTTGCAGCATACTAATTAATATTTCGATTTTTCGAATAGAATCTGTGTAAACGATGAACAAGGTCATTTCACTCACAATCAAACACAACGCACACACAATTTAACAGTGTTACTAAATTTGATTCGAATTTCGAAAACGCAACATTTCACATTTCAATGAACCTTAGAAAATGCGGCAAAAAGATTGTTGATAGCGATTGGTTTTTTGAGGAAATCATGAAGGAATACACTTCACGTTCATATTCGATGAGGCGTTTCAATGCCTCACTTGTTCAATACAGTTCCTTTTTGCATTTCATTTCATGCCTGAATGTAAATAATTCATCAACTATCGATGAAAGCACTCAAATATGGGCCAAGAACA
The DNA here is from genome assembly GCA_035041965.1 of Anisakis pegreffii. Taxonomy (NCBI): domain Eukaryota; kingdom Metazoa; phylum Nematoda; class Chromadorea; order Rhabditida; family Anisakidae; genus Anisakis; species Anisakis pegreffii. Next base: position 320,549 of record JAPYMA010000065.1, on the reverse strand, counting down.
CTGCGAGTCCTGCCCATCGAAACTGGCAATAATCACATTCACTGATAATGTCTTCATGTGGCTGTCAAACATGTCACATCTAATTCAATACATCCGTTATTCGATGAGATTGACAAAAGCTGGATTAGCGCTTTGATTGAACGAAACGTTGAATGGGTATTGGTGTCATCAGACAATTTAAAAGAGCAATTCATAATTTGGTCGTTTTCAGATAGCAAAAGCACCACGAATGCACTAGAGTACCGTTGTTGCAGAACTGCTTTTTCATCAAAATCAAAACGTCCCTACAAGTATCAAATTTTCTACGTTTTATTAATCGTTTCTCCATTAATCTCATTGTTGAATTTTGTTTTTACCAACAAACTATTCATTTCTATCTGTGCTCCGCTTATGTGAATTTCATTATCGTGAAAACCAGCTGAATTTGGCATCGATTTTTTGTTCGAAGCATAATTTGAGTTATCCAGTTCGCATATTAATCCAGTTATTCGCGGTTGCACTGTGCATTTTAGTGTCAGTAAAAAAAGATTCTCCCAATTATCTGCTCGTGAAAAGGGCGAATCGACTAGTGAATAGCCGAAATTCAGTGTGCTAAACGTATTTGCGTCAGTTTTTGTTTCAAAACTCTTTCAGAATTATCGACTCTAATGTGTCACAACGATTGTTGCAATTGGCCGCTGCTGAAAAAATGGCTGCTGCGTCATATAGCACCGAAAAAAGTGTGAGAACGTTAAGAAGGAAAGCAAGCTTCATCGTAGGAGTTCCGAAACTGCCATCGTACCAAAAGTTTGTAAATTTCGAGATTTCCGTTTCTGTGGGAATAAGATAGCCTCACTTTGGGACGATCAGTTGATCGTCGAGATTGAACTCGCTGAGTTAAATCCACAGAGCAAATACAACTAGCATTTTGTGGAAGCGGAAAAAAGTCTGGGTAGGGGGAAGTCGGGAATGAAATTTTGCAGTCACGAATCTCGAAAATGTAGTCTGCTCCGAAAAGTTGGGGACGGGGAATCGAAAACGGTATAGGGTTCCCGATATTCCCCGATCGCCGCAACACAATAGACCTATCAATTGACGGCAAAAAGCGTGAAAGTAAATGTATTTTCTAGAGTCGAGATGTTGTTTTTGGGTCCAGGAAATCAATCAAAACTGATGAAAACTGAACGAAATGAAAACTGCATTTTTACCAACTGAATCTAATCGTGTCAATCATTTTCAGTCAGCCACAGTTCATCTCTGCAGCGCAACAGTTGACAAATGAGGAGAAATTGCAACGAGCCCTTTCACGTACTCATTTCGATGTGGTACGTACAGCTAGTTTTGGTGGTAATCCGAGTCGTCATCTTTTTAAAGAACCTGATTCCAATCGCAACTCGCTTCCACTCAGTGTGCTATCGCTTGATTTCGAGTGAGTCTGTTGCCTTGTTTTTTCAGTTTGGTTGCATTTCTACCCGTAAATCATTATGCAGTATTACAATCATTAAATATTCTCATGCCAGAATGATGTGCCCATAAAACTAGTTCAGTATACTGTCGAGAAAGGAAATTTACAATTTGTGACCAAAATTCCGCGTATTTGTGAACCGAAACTGGGATGCGTAACCCACAATCAGTTCAGGACGAATTTAATCGTTCTGAACGATGCGGTCGATTGAAAACGCTATTAGAATTTTTTTCTCATCTTGAGGATATTTCATAAGGTAAATAATGATTGATTCGATTGAATAATGCGGTCGGTCAAGGTTGTTTTGATGAAAGTAGATTGATATGAGGTTTATGACTGTTAGATGAGGTCAATTGGTCAAGTGATGCTGGCCACACTCTGAAATTAATACGAAACGAAAGACTTGCCGCTATGATTGGAAGCAGACTTTCCTTTTCTTTTCACGCACAGCTATCTTCCGAGGCAATCTAATATTTGGATGCAATTCGCAATCGTTTCAGCAGCTGTTTTTCATAGTAAATGCCTCAATTATTTGATTGAATTCGATTGAGATGAAACATTCTGCATGATTTTTGGATATGATTTGCATATTGATAGTGCATAAAATAGAATAAAATTAATAGAATGAATTAAAATGTCATTTCACTTACTATTGTGTATGAGTCGCATCGCACACTTTCAACTGTTCAAGAGCATTTTTTTGCACTCGAGATCATGTGTTACTTAGTGAACTATTTAGTGGCTATTTTTTGTGAACGTTTAGTGCTACTTGTAATTCAGTGCGCAGTTCGAATCAAATTCTAATCAGAAATACCCCGCATATCGTTCATATTTTATACATCTGTTTGAAAAACCAGTTTTTTGAGTGTTGCCTAATTTTTTCTTTCTTTCGAGGGATCTAACAAGTGTCCCATATTTCATTGGTTCTTCCTTGCTTTCCGTGGCTGTGAAGTGCGTCTTGTTAGATTTCTGAAGAGCCATCTAGTTTTTTCACCAACCTGATAATCTCATCACAATGAAAACAGAATTATTTCAGTTCGTCTCCATTTGTTATACTTACTTTGGTGTTTATACGTTGAACTGTAAAATGTTTTCAAATGCACACCTTTGTGAGCAACAGTTGAGGTGAATTTGATGTATCAATTTCCAAACGAATGAAAGTGTCAATCTCATTTGAGGTGAATTTGAAGTATTGATTTCCAAATATTTTCACTTAAGATTATCTTTTTATCATGTGCATGCAGGGGTTGCCTTTTGAAAGAGAGATTTAACTATAATTCAGCATTTCATCTGAATTTATTCATTTGTTGAGATCAGTCAGCAGGGTCGCAGCAATTCTCTCGATGGTTAGTTGCCATTAAGCTCTTAGGATGAGCAAATCAAATCTTGTTGGTATTCCCATTAACGGGCGTTTCTATCTTTTTGAATCGCCAGTAAACGTTACCTAATATCGTCTAACGGTTTTCTAAGAATTGTCATCGTTCGTCTTTCTTCAAATGTCATCAATTGTTAAACCATTTCAAGGTTCACTTCACAATACGCCTTCATTCATTGCAACTAGCGCAGCCTATCTTCATTCACCTCGTATTACGCTCGAGTTTATGGACTGACTTCATCAGTTAACATTATTCAGTATCATCATTCGACATCATTGCTGTATCCTAATTTAGTATAGTCTTTATCCATTCAATTTATTGCTTCAACTATTGGAATGTCTGCTTTATCATTAATGAGTATGCATTACAGTTGTTTGCTTTCTTGAGATGTTTGAGCGAAATTCTTCAAACATCACGTATTACTGTTGCAAATTTTGCGCATTCATAAGCACCGAAAAATCGCATGGTATCCAGTGAACCTTGAGAATGTTAGTTCAACCACGTCAGTGATCATTAAAGAATTACTGATGGAGTTTTGAACGCACCTGATCTCTTCAAACAACAATACAGCGTAATCACATCATAGGTAGTGTTTCTATGATCACATGAGATCAATCATAAACACGATAAGGTTTTTTCGCGATCTTTCTGAACGTATAATTGCCAGTTGAATGCACTCTAACAATAAACGATTTTTAATGTTTTTTGCAACAAATCCTCAATTTTGAGCGGAGATTTTTGATTTGTATATTTCGTCGTTGCATTCGTGCGTTTCTTTAAAAGTTTATATGTTATGTCGGTCTGTTCCATTGAAATCATCTTAGGATGTTTTTCAAATTGTTTCTGAGATGTCCGAAAAAGCAAATATCGAAACACCTTGACGGTTTGTTTGAATTTATTGAGATGTGCTTCATCGTTCCACTCAACAAACTGAGCGGTGCCATTATCATTCAGATCGTCTTGCTGGCAACGAGAAAGAATTTTCGTTTGAATTCGGCCCTGCGCTCGATTGAAAGCTTTGTTAACGAAAGTCAACGAGCTTGATCATTCTCTGTATGATCTATCAGCTACTGTGCATGTTAGGTATTATTATCAACATCACATAACAAAACATCGATGTGATTCACATCGATATTATGTCACATTATCATTGCAAATTTCGCGCATTCATAAGCACCGAATAATCGCATGGTATCCATTGAACCTCGCTGCCAACGAGAAAGTCTTTTCCACTGCATTCCACTTGAATGATCATTTTCGCTTATTCTATCGTTCTTCCATTGTTATGTTGATCGGATATTTTCAACTGAAAACTCTTTTTTGTTCATTTAACATGTCAGTTTTCTTTTGTAATCGCTACAAATTTTGATGTACAAATGAAGATTTCATTTTCGATTCGATCACTGTGAAATATTCACGTAGTTGGAAAGATTACAGTTTTATATAACGTTATTGTCTTAGATAACGATATTAATAAGTGTAGAGAATGCTGACTAAGGACGACTTGCAGATGCGTAGTCGATGACGGATACATCCATGAATCATTATTTCCCGTTGCGGTCTTCTTTTGTGTCACCTACTGTGTTTTTTCATCGCTCTGATAATCACTTTCATTTGTTTTCATTGATCAATTAATGTCATGTCAACTGCAACCACATCAAAGTAATGCTTTCTATAATCCAGTTTGACGTATCATAATAATCTTATTAAACAATTATATTGAAACAGTGAGAATTTTGCAACTAACAAACCATTGAGACCGTCAAATTTGAGCAAATATCAAACCACTGAATCAGTCCTATTATTTTCGATTTTTTTCGTTATCATTCTACAAATTACAATATTTTGATAAGGTTTTATTGAGTTTTATCTGTCTTTTTTGCCAGTTTAGATAGACATTTGTCTGTGTGGTTGGTTTTATTCATTCGGGTCTGCATTGTGTGTGTGTCCCAAATTTATTTCAGAATTAATGTTTTCCACTGCATTCCACTTGAATGATCCAATCATTTCCGCTTATCCTATCGTTCTTGCATTGTTATGTTGATCGGATATTTTCAACTGAAAATTCTTTTTCGTTCATTCAACATTTCAATATTCTATTGTAATTGCTACAAATTTTGACGTATAAATGAAGAGATTTTATCCTTTCATATTCATGAAGAGAAACGCAGTTTGCATCGTGCCTGACTGACGCAAAAGTGCGTCGATTTGTTATTATTGTGTTTGCGTCGAACGTGTTTATTCACCTTCAATCTCAGGTATATTACGTGCGTTCTCGCAAACAATCTCACCTCAAGCCGTTTCCACCTGCTGTTGAATCGAGTCTAGCGAAATCGTTCGTTCACTCTTTTTTCTGTTCAACATAAACCCTTCGAATGGTCTGCAAAAAATGCCATGATAAGTCGATGTTTTAGTAGTAATAATAGAGGTGATTTATTGGTGGTGCCAATAGCAAATCGTTTCATTCCGAGTGCAACCGAACTGAGCAACTCTTTAACATTCATCCGTTCTGTTGATATATCATAAGAGATAATTCCTTCTCTTGATTTATGCATTCTAACTGATAATCAGTCCCACATCATGCGACTATCACCGAAAACAAATTTGATCTCTTTGTATTTTCGACGAATACTCACGGATGTCATCCATTGTCATCCCATCATATAATCGATCAGAATCGCCAGTTTGCAGATGGCTCAACTGACAAACACACTGTCCAAACATATTCATGATGACTTTATCACCTTCAAGATTACTCCAAATTGAAGTTGGAACTTTTTTCCACATCATTCTAGCAACATCGCAGCTTTTTTTCCTCTGAAAGCAAAAAATGTGAAAGACTGAAAGATTTTTTGTGCAGTATAAATGAGTTGAAGCAAAGTAGAATAGGAACGGTTGTAAGATGCTCGATTGCAAGTTCCCTTTCTTGCAACTTGATTGCTGCTTGTTGTGAATTTTCCGGCATAGTCTGTGCTGAAACGACAGGTCAGATGAGTGTGCCTTTCAATCATCGTTGGTTTTTTTTTCTACTAATGAGCGTTTTTGTGATTACGTTCGAGTGCAGGCAGCACACATCATTATCAGAGTGTGTAGTTGATCTAATATTATCAGTTTTACATCACTCAGACATACACAAATCCAACATTCATCTAAATATCTTCGTTCGCATCTGTCCTCGTCATCCTTACTCTCATTCTTCGTGTATCCGTTCATTCATTCCGCCAGTGAATTCGCACTTCTTTCGGCTGTTAACTCGTGGCTGTATCGGTTGATGTTCATTGCATTGTACCCATCTTATCGTCTTGAACTCAATTACTATTAGCTTCATCAGGAATTATGCGTGACTACGAAACTGACGAAATTATATGGATTCGCATAGCACCGAGGTTACATATTTCACTTTATGAATTCCCAATTGCAGCAACTCTTCATTTGTTTGAATATGTTTCGAAATATTCCTTCAGCAATGAATGATCGAACAGGTCAATCCTTGAATTTAAACGACCGTTTTATTGGCTTAACTTGATAGATAAAAAAATTTGAGAACCATGACAATTAACGTTCTCACAGAATTGAAATTCACATTCATTGAATGCAGCTTATCCCACTGATCAAATTGAATAGTTTCGATTCAATGTGAATATATCTTGCAATTTCTTGAGTCTCACCATAAATTATTTTTCATTCATAATCGTCCAATTATTCGATTCTACTGAAGTGTTCATTTTGCTCAATAAAACCATCATCACCATACTTTAAGCGTTCAAAAAAAAAGCGCAACGATTGACCCAATTGCGACATAAGACCACAATAATACGGGTCAATCACATCTTTATATTGCTACTCCTCTTCAGTCAGTTTCCTTTTATTCCAATCTTTCGCATTCTTCCTCATTTCAGCGAATCACTTAAATTTGTTTTGAAGATGATTCAGAATCATTTCCGAGCGATCTGAGGCTATTTTCTGGATCGTTAAGTGATGCGATTGTAACCATTCAAAGTTATTGACAGTTTTAGGTCATTCCACTACTTGAACTTGATTTCTGACTTGTGGTACTACCAGAATGGTCTAAATTTCATTATAGGATCAAATTTTATTCTGTCAGATTCTTATACTTTTTGCTTCTCCTTGAAATACCGTTAAAAATGAACGCTTTGAACAACGATGTTCTTATCTATTGCGATTTCATACGTCTCATCTCGATCCTTTAATTATTCGTTTCAAAGGCCTTCCTTCGTTCGTTCTTCATTCATGATATGATGCATTTATTGCCTGACAGAAAACATTGCCTTTGAGTGTTGTTGTGTAGCGGTATTCCTTTCATTTTCGGTAAAAGATAATAGAAGAAGTGAACACACTGCTTGAGGGCAAGACGCCATTAGTAAAGAAGCCACGCGAAATGACCAAAACCATTCGTAGTCAATACAATTCCTTCATAATTCGCAAGAATGTACGAATAAATCTATCAGTCAAGGGTGTAATCCTATGCATTTTTAGTCAACCAAAAGATATCCCATTAACAACGATCCATCCAATCAGCCACTATTTTGCATCTATTGATCCGGCGAATACTGCATTCATCTTGAGGATGACATGTTTTGAAAGATATCAGACGTATCTGAGTGATTAGGGGATATCTCTGGCGATAGGAGATTGTTGATGTTGAGCATGTTTAGCGATTTGATTTGTTTGACTAATTTGATTGTTCCAGTTTATTAGACAGGAAAATGCAGATCAATTTGATTGCATTAGACTTTTACGATCGATTTATTTTCTATTCATCCTATATGAATGCGCCTGTCTTGAAGCATGTTTTTGTCGTTATGATCATGATTTCCATAATAGGCGTATTCTTTTGATTTCCTTAATTATAACTAATTTTAACTACGTTAGCGAAATGAAGTACTATCTGATTGTTTGTTGTGTCAGAAGTGTGAAATCACTTCAGTGTTCAGTTGTTCACCGCCTCAAAGCGAATATTTGTTTTCGAGCCGTGCAACTGTATTTTGTTTGGCTCTAATACCCAATTAACACTGCCTAAACGGTCTTTGTGACTGTTTTTCAAACGCTCTTCTTTTCATCAAACAGGATATTTCTGCGTAAATATCAACCAATTTCAAGACGTTCACTTCAACACTCGTGATCTGATCAGACATCATTTTTGCTCATAATAAATGATAAACAGTGTGTTTTCTCTGCAACATCAAAAACGCAAGATTACCATAAAATTGCTCTCGTAATCCGATAATTTCTCTAAAACGAGTAATTTCACGTACGCTTCCTACGCACAAAACAATCTTTAACATGTTATCCATGCATACAATCCGTTTCACCCGGTAACAATTGATACGCGTCGTCGGAAGTATTTCTTGGCCGAATCAATCGCTTCTTCTGCCCACTTTATTATGCTCAAACTTTTGTCTTTTCAAGTGGACTATGTCATTCCTGATTGTGAGGGAACTGCCTTATTATCACTTGTATCTGTTCCTTCGCAATTTATCATCCCAAGCAAACATTCTTTCACTTATTGTAATCTGAATCGTTCAATTGAAATACATTCATTGAATTGCTCTCTCGTATTCATAGAACTGCTACGGCATAGAAAATCTTCTTCATGTGAACGCACCGAACAAAGAAATTAGGCCTATTGTCCTGCGAGGTATATTATGAGGGGATTAATTTCTACGCAACCAAATAATTTGTGACCGGCTTGATCTAAGCACTGAGCGTTAGGTTTCGTTCAAAAATTAGTCAGTTTCAAAGACTCGATTTGTTTGCCTCAGTTGTTCGTTTCAAATGAACGGCACCTTACCCATCCATGTTTTCAGCCTTCGGGAATCTGACGAATTGGAAACGAGTGCTGCCAGCAGCAAAGACAAGTGCGGCATTAATCCAAGAATGGGCACTGTCGTCGAGGGCAGGTTTACCACAGTATCTTCGAATGGAAAAACTCCGACCGATGAAGATACGGTATGTGCATTTCACTAGCGATTCAATGCTCATTAGCAACTAGACTTCATTGAAGGCTCTCTAAGAGAGTACGCAAAAACCAAAGCAATTGGCCGAAATTGCCATTGAATTTTTCTTCATGACATTAGATTTTGCTATGCATTCACTTATCAATCGGTGATAAATTTGCGTTCCTTGCTCTAACTGTAAAGCGCAAACGTTGTTGCATTGAAGGAATCGTTGCAACGGCTCAGTTTCGTTAGTTCGTCAACTGGCTATAGCTCAGCACGTAGCAGTTTAAGAAGTTCAGAAATTGGTGAAGAGGCTCCATCGTTTCAATCGCGTGACTTCAGCATCGAAAGACGTCTTCTTACGTACGTATCTCATTAGTTGTTTCTTTGTTCCGACACTTTTCATTTCAACCTCATCGATTAATTATTTCTTGTAATTGGAATTGAAAAATTCACTAAACTGGCATTCATTACTTCCAATGAGCCGTCAATTGCCGGTTTTTTTCGAAATGGTTAAACTAACTTCATTTGATATTGAGCAATCAGTAGGCTATCATTTACTGCACTTGGTGAACGAATGATATAGGATTGTTTTGAACTTATGCGAAATAGTCCAAATTTGGTTGATTAAGCAAACAATCAAGTGGCTTTTCAGTCGTGAAGCATCACTGTCCGAGTCACGCCGACAAAAACTTCTCAAAAATGGTAACGCAACACAATTGGACCGAATTGCGATCGAGTTGCTGGATACGGAACGTTGTTACGTGAACGATCTCAATGATATCATTCAAGTATGCTGAATAATTTTTTGTGTCGCTGAAAGTATTTCGATTTGTCGATTGTAGATATCAGTACTCATTGTGTAATTTTGTCGCTCCTAAAAATCATACTGTTGAGACGAATAGCATCCGAAAACAACTGACTTATAATTGCCTCGTATGGTAACTGACAAATGCAGTCTGTACCAAAAAAAGTAGTGCAAAAAGTATACTAAAAGGATAATTGATGATGCATGTCTAAAAATGTTTGTTCTTGAAGGGTTATTTGAATTTCTTCATCGACCATCGCGAAGAGTTCCAAATGACAGTGGACGATGTGTCGAACACATTCGGCTGTATCGAGCGCATTTTCATCTTCAACAGACGCCTTTATCATCAACTCGATGCAGCGCTTCTCAACGTTGCTTTAGTGAGGAATTCCCGTTTGCACTATAATTTCTCAAAATATTTCTGACACTTACCATTATAATAACCTCGATTCACACCAGCACAACAACCACACATTCCACAGTATTCGACTCTTTTCATGGAAGTGTCGAATTTATTTATGATGAGGAAATGAATCGATAATTACATCGTTTCATTAATTTGGAATTTGTTCGTTCTTTATTGGTAATTCGTTGTGAGTTGCAGATGGCCAAATGTTTCATTGACAATATGGACGGTTTCAAAGACTACGTTACCTATTGTACTAACTATCAAAAGTATGTTGATACAATTCTATTACTGAAACTTCAAACGTTGACTGAAAACTTCAGATGCCGACTTTTTCGCCTGTGCTTGTCACCGATGTTTGATTTTACGCCTTTAGAATGGTTGATACATTATCGGTTCTGATGAAGAACAACATGGTGGTTGAGACTCTCGCCTTACGGCAAACCATCTTGGGACATTCGTTGCCGTTAAGCGCCTATCTACTCAAGCCCGTTCAACGGGTTCTTAAATACCATCTCTTTATGGAGGTCGGCTTCAATCTATCTCATTTACATTACTGTATTTTAGCCAGTATTCGATATATGTTGATGAGAAGCTTCTTGAAAAGCTGATATATGTTGATATACCAAGCTGATGATGATCGTTTCTGTGTTTGGTGCAAATATGTATGATAACCTTCAGATCTACTATGTTAATCATCGCATTCTTTTGCCTGCTTTTATTGTGAAACTTGTCACTTGCATTCCACATCATTTTATATTCACGTGTGACCAACATATCAGGAGTGATTTGAATTCGAGAAAGCACTGAAGAAAATATGTAAACAGTTCGTTGGTTTTACGGCTGTGGGTTATCCACTAAACAAATGCTCTTTGGAGTGTTAAGTGGCACAGTTTCAGAACATTTTGAAGCATGCAAATGACGCTCGTGATGTATCTGATACGGACCGTGCGTTAATCTCCGAGGCGTTACACTGCATGACGAAACAAGCCGAGAAGATCAACGAGGAGAAGAAACGCGTAGAGCACTGGGAACGAGTGAAGGAACTGCAAAGTGCGTTGCATCGATGGTGCAGTGACGACGGCGAGGATCTGTCCAGATACGGTGATCTGATTCTTGAAGGAACCTTCAAGCTGGCTGGTTCAAAAACAAATCGACAATTGTTTCTGTTCGAAGAAATGTTGATGATTGTCAAGGAACGAAATGGTGCACTCATATGCAAAGATTACATCATGGTATTCACTCAATTTCTCAAGCTCATTTCATCTTCTTGTGCGCTTTTTGATCTTTCGAAACGAATCATTCATGTTTACCGATGTTACTAAGGCTTTTTTCTCCAAAATGCGATGTGATCATGCAGGTTCTATCGCTCGATAAACGTAGTGCGACTATACAAGCATGCTATAAATTTTGAATCGCTGAGAACGGCTGCAGATGGGAGATATTACTTTCGTGAATTTCAGTGTTCGAATATCATGCTGAATGAATCGATTTCTGTGGATCCGTTGGCATTTCAAGTTCTCTCGTTCGATAATCCTAAAGTACAATACGCCTTCTTGGTAAGCACTCTACATGTCTTAACGTTATTCCAATTGCTCTCTTAAGATATTAAGCATGCGAGGCGTTTTACGAATCTTACTAATGAATTGTAGTCAACAAGCATCGAACAAAAACGCCAGTGGATGAAAGAACTGAAGCGAATGATGTTGGATCATTATACTGTTGAGATACCGGAACGAACTAAACTGTTGATGTTGAATATGGACACTACTAATCCAAAATCTTTCGTTATCAATCCTGATCATGGTCAGTTTTCGGAAAGCTTGTTTCACACCATATTTTTGCTTCAAACCAGGTGTCTCTTATTGTAAAGTGCTCCAACACAACAGTCAGTATGTGATGCAGTCGGCCAAAATCAGTTTCAAAACTTTCAACCAGTGGATCGCTTCCTTTGGAATTTTTGACTTATTAAGGTGAAACTGTTTTAGATGGGACCGTCTACGGTGGAAAAGGTGTGAAAAAAATTCCGAAGTATTTGGAGAAAAGGCGCAAAAGTGTTGATGCAAATACCACTGTGCGCAGATCGCAGCGACGTGATCGTAGCAGCTCAAGGACACGATCAACATCTAGAGTGTCTAAAGCGGTTAGTCGTTTGATGAGAATTTGTTGGATTCTTGTCAGCAGTGCCTTATGGAATTAAAAGTGACAAAATAGAATTCGTAATTGATTGATCAAATTGGCCGCTCACTTTTGGCGTAACATTGCAATTATATTGCAACGTCAGATTGGATTTCCGATTGCGGCGATGAATTTCATTTATCATTGCGCTGGTTGATCTTTCAGTCTAAACGTTGGTATTTATCTGATGAAAACTTGTGGCTGCTCCTGATTAGAGTCAACGGCAACTGAGGGACATTCCATTTTATTACAGATTTTATTTCAAATCTTTTTTCAGTCCTCAACAGGTAGCCTCATTCCTGTGCTGAGTGCAGTCAATATCGGCTTAGCGACTAAAGAAACGCCTACGGCATGCACGTGCAACTCTGAAAATAATGCCACGGTTATTCAATTTTCACTGTCATTTTGCGTCGACTGTTGCTATTCATATTAACTTCATTTTATCACTCTGTTTATGAACATTTTGTAAAAATGTTTTGCTCGAAACCCTTATCGAAATTCATGTCACGAGCACACTTTTTTCGCAGATTTCATTTTGCACAACTCTATGGTGTGATATATCCTCTGTTTCAATTCAAAACTATCATTTTCAGCCATCGACGTCTAGTTTCACGACAAAGTCGCTCGTTAGCAATGGCGCGTTTAGTGCTGCCCCATCGCTACCTTTTGGTGCTGTGGATAATTCGGCAACCGCAATTTCCAGTATGTTCGCTAGACGTAAATCGCACGACAATTCACGCCCGAAACTTTTGAATGGCAAAAAACGCAACGGCTTCCTTCCGCCACTTCCCTCTGCAACCACCATGGTGCGTCGTCTATAAATGAAATCGTTTTTGATCATTCGAAATCATCATCTCAGATTTTCATCAGTCCGAATTGAGCGCACATTTTCAGTGTTGATTATATTCATTAGTTCGTTTCAATAGCGTGATATATCATCCAGCTCATTGTTTTCAGCGTAATACCACCGGATCTATTAGCGACCAAACAAATGCTCATAACTGTGCGAAACGCAACGATACAAATCTAGCCAGGTTACCTTCTTTTGCTTCTCAGTCGACGCATTCTAGTATATTCAGAGCTTCATATCCTATAATCTAACTCATTTTGCTGTAATCACTTGATCAGCAGATAATTGCGAATGTAATTTCTCAGTTTTCCAATCTAACAATTTCAGTCACAGTCATTTCAAAAGTTCCAACAGTTGCGCAAAGTGTACATGCAATGGTAACGGATTCAACTCCTTTACAAGAGTCATCTGCTCGCATATCACCCTCATCTGTGAACATTTCTTCGCCATCTGCCAGTGAACACATCGAAAACACTTTCGCTGAGCTTTACAAGGTTGCAATTCTGGCGCAATTATCTCCAGTTCATTCTCACTTCCGTCAACATGTTTTCGTATTCTCGTCGATATATAACTCATAAACATTCATTTCTGGAGCGGAGGAAATCCGCTTATTCGAACGTTTGAGATTCGGTCCTAATTGTAGCATGTATGAGGAGAAAATATTTAAAATAGTTAAGTGTGTTCCATTTCAGGAGCTAAATCTGTTAGCTATAAATGCGGATAATCTTGTTGAAAAGACGAATACAGCCGAGACTTCACAGAAGAAATGCGATATGCGACAATCGCATACATCCAAGAAAGTTCACTCGTCGTCGCCCATTAGCGCAAATCCAAAAAATGGTTTCTTTTATGATCATTTCACTTTTTAATTGCTTTCTATTTTAATAATTTGAGTGCTCACGGTTCAACCACTGCTCATCAGAATCTTTCACGAACGAGTCGGAGTACTTTTGTCATTTTGCTATGTTAATGGGCGACTTTTGTAACGTAGAGCTAGTTTTAGAGGAAAACACGGATCGGGAGAGGCGAGAGCGTTCGAAATCGTTGAGCAAATTCGATGATTTGATATGTACGTCTACACCCATTCCGGATTCATCCCTCATGGCCGATCAGTCAAGTGAAGCGTTCGTTGTTGAACCAATCGGTATGTTTCAGTTGCGCATTAATTCTGTAAATCACAATCGCATTCACGATTGTGATTTACAGAATATCAGTATCAGTACCATTCATGAAATCACAGTCAGTACCAACCAGTAATGAATAATGAGCGGATTGATCATTCGACTAAATGAATTTATCGCAATTTTATTGAAGATACTTTATTCCAGATAATAATTCTGAAGTATTCATGAACGGATCGGATTTCGCCAAAATGCTGGACGAAAAGATGAAAGCTCATGCGTCGGATACCGACGAAACAGATGACGATGACGTACCGAAAGGTGTCAATTGGACTGAATCGCCAGCCGTTCGCAATAGGTAACAACTGTTATACTGTATCGCTTTATGCATACAAATTCGCTGAAATCTTGTATCGTTTTGAATGTTTTAATAATCATCGAGGTGGACAAAGCAGTTAAATTTCAGACTCAATAATGGCCCATCGAATGTACATCATCGACGAAGATCCTCGCAAGTGGCCGAACAAGTGTGGCGACTTCGTCATAAGAATGCGATGAATAAAAATGTTGAGAATTGTGTTGATGCGGTGAGTGATCTCTAAATTTCTTTTCATTTCTAATCATCTCAAAATTTCTCTCATCAATTCGAGAATCTTCACTTCTTTTCTCATGAACTAAGGGCAACCTAAACAATTTGAACACTGAAGTAACTGAGCTCATATCGTAACCTGAATGAAACACCTACAAATCTTTCTACATCTTCGACAGTCTAACCTTCTAAGAAGGTGACGACCATATTACTGGTTCAGATGTTCAAGATGCCAATTTAGCATCAACTATTTCAGCGATCGGATGCTAAACAATTTCGTGCCAATTGCAATATTGTTAATCGTTTCAGAAATCATTTTCATCATATACAGCTCCAAACAACATTCCATTACGAGTCACTGTGACTGAGTATCAAAGCAGAAAATCCTCTGCTCCCAGTACCATTTCACCACCCTACGTAAAAATCGCTCACAATCAATCAGATCGTCGATATTCGAGTGGTTTGCAACTGGCGAGGTTCGACCAAACACTGCTTCATTTTTATTTGTGATGTTTTGAAGGATACACTGAATGAATTTCACTTAAGGATGCACTGAATGTTTATCATAGAGCTGTAAGCATCGATAAATTTTTGTTATTTCAGGCAGCGAACGCCATTGACGGTGGAGCAATGTGCACAACTGAATGAAGTTCTATTGGATCCAAGTTTGGGTGTTGTCAAAGAGATGGTCAAACAAATCGAGAAACCATCTCGATGTGCCACATCTCAAATCACTCCATCAGCTCATAAGCTCCTCACATGAACGTCGTTATTTTCAACTGTTGATTGCTGCGAATATCTCACCGACTGATGTGGCCTTATTCATCAACTTCACGATTATTATTTCTGTGTTTCCTACCCCGCATTTGTATCACTGTTTTCTAATTTTCATGTCAAGCACACAAACAAATTGGAAAGATCAAAAAATAGAACTGTGATCGTTTTGGTTCAAGCAGTTCTTTTGAGGAACTGCAGAAACTGAATATTTTCTCAATGAGCTGCACGAATTCAATGTTGTTTTGTTCTTTATTGGAGGCTCCTATAAGGGACCTTACAAAAGCAGCAAATTAATGAAGCTGGCTGGTGCAGATTATTTGAATTCGAGTGCGATGGGCTCGGACAGTGCAGTTTTTGATTCATCGAATGTCATCCATATCGTTTAGTTCGATATTCTGTAAACTACGTTTATGTTATTAGTTTAAGTTCGTTAACGTTTCGCATGAACTCACTCTCCATTTTTCAAATCTTCGGCCATCGTCTCACATTTCTGATAATAATGTGCGCCTGAAGGTAGTAGCTATGCCAATTGATCATGTTCAATTCTTATTTGAAGTTACCGGGCGATTGCTTCTAATTACTGGATCCAGCAAGATTTCTTAATTATATCTATTCTCTAAACTTTGAAATGCTTTTCATTATCAAGTCTTGTGGAAAATTTCATCTCTCTGTGTGCAATCTAGCCACTGTTTCCAGCTCTCTCACTGAAGATCATTGATGAATTCAATCGTTTTCATCAGGTACCCACGGCTTATTGCAAACAATAGGCATGGCAATAAACTACGGTTCCAGTCATGATTGCCTATTTCAATTTTTCGTTTTATGATTTGCTTTCAAATGCTATTTCCTATAAAACGCTATCTTGTTGAGTGGACCTAACAAAACGGTTGCCTTCTGATTGTATATATTCTTGAAAATTGATTTTCCTATGTTCAAAATGAAAATTTCAAGTTAACAGTGATACAACTCGTGAAGAAAATTTGGATTTATGGGAGAACAATTTGAGTTTTGTTTATAATTCCATAATTGCATGCTCATATATCTGTTAATATTCGAGGTTTTTTTATATTCTGTCTCTTCGCTAAAGTTTGTACATATTTTATGCAGTGCTAAACGGAGTTTCTATTAATGCTTCTTGTTTTTTGTTTGATTGATTGGAGCACTGAATGATAACTGATGAATGAACCGAGCGTCCTGATTTGACATCATTTTATGTAGTTTTCAGATTGCTTTGGTAAAAAAATGTGGATATTTTTATCAGTGGGTATGAATTACCGCTGTTTGACAGATTCATTCAATTTGAATTTTGTTCAATTCACGTCTCATTCAGTGCCTCTTCATTTCCTAAGCCTTTCTTTATATCACTTCGAATCGCTGTTTCCCTTTTTTTGTTAATAATCCAACTAATATCACTCATATGACGTAATTCAACGAATCATTTATCGTTTCTGAAGCGATCAGACGACTTATTTGTAATTTCTAATAACCAATGATTTGAATTGATTTTATTCTCATTTATATAATTCTACTTCGTTCCGCAGATTTCAATTGTTTCGTGCAGGTAATCTTAATATGTTCGTAATAAATGTTATCCATACGCAATTTGTCACTTCATCTTCGCAGTGCGACACCACAAATTCATGACAACATGTGGAAGATATTCGAAAAATTCGCCAAAAATAATATTCCTACTGCAGTTATGAGACTGTTTTGTGATAGCGCATGATGGCTGGTGAAAAATGAGAAATGCAGTCAGTGCTGATGGTAATGGTAATTGGGGTGATCTTGAAGAAGCTTCTGTGATTTATTGTTAGATAACTGAAAAAATAATCGAGTGATTAAATTATATCCATGCAAGATTTTGCTGAAAGATTGACTCGATTTTGAGTCTCCGATTTACTAAAACAGATGCATCAATCAATTTGTTTTGGCATTGAACGAGATCAAAACAACCGTTGCATTGGGCAGCTGTAATCAGCATTTCAGTTGTTATTTAGTTTTGTTTTATGATGATGCATATGAATAAGAGACGAGAAGCAATTTATACGGCTCTGTTTTGAATAGAACGTTAACTGTGCAATCACACATCCCTGGTGTTCATGGCTAATGAATGAATAATGCATCTCATCCACCACTTGTGATAAATGAAAACATCGTTTGTTCGGAAGGAACGCTTGTGTGGAAATCATCGGCAAAGGCCACTCAGTGTGGATGTTGGTTGATGAAATGAGATTAGAACTGAAAACGTTTTATCAGCTGTCATCAATGGACAGAATATCTGAAAACCATTTCTGCAATATTTACCAATGGCCATCTGCTGCCATCATACAGTATTGTGTGTCTCAGCCAAACGAACGCTAGTGTATCGATGCCAGTATATACAGAAAAAGAAAATATCACAGATTTAAACAGATGTGCAATTGTTGACAGTGTGTTCCAGCACTTGATTGCTGAGACGAAATCATTATCATCTAGGGTTTTTAGCCATTTGTAAGGTTAGTTTATTGCTGTACACGTCAAGACTCGTCTATTATCAGTCAGAAAGCGAAACTGCAGTCATTTCCGGTAACGTTTCCGGTAACAATGTAAGCCCCTTTCAGACCTCACCTTCACCAGCTGAACAAAAGTAAGTTTTTGACGCAAACTTCTGATTCAGTTGAAAATCCAATGGAAAATTGAATTACCTTGTCCACAGACTTTGAATTTGAATTTCCTTGTTCGCAGCTTTTGAATTTGCTTTTAATTACGGTACTATACGCCAGATTAATGATCCAGCCTAGATCATGAACAGCACTAAACTTCCTCATACCAGTACCGTAGTGAATCTTCAAAATTCATAATAGTTTCTTCCTTTTGATCATAACGCATCTCGCAACCCACTTTTTGAATTTATACGCCATCATATTGAATTTGTAAAGTGGTTTGAGCTAAACGACAGATTGCTACTCAGATCTTTTGTATCAGCTAGTTATCAATTCTGCAGTTGTTTCTAATCGCCTTTGGTCTTGATGAGTTTGTATAGTATCTTTTATCACTAGGCAAGCTAACGTGACATAATCCGTACTGCTTTCATCCCACAAAGAAGAAGACTTATTTCGTTGCATAGATTTCTCATGCAACGGCTGGATAATGGATGCTGCTCGTCTGTCTGTACGAGATAAGCGCTAATCATAACGATGAAAATGAATGTGAATCACAGGAGATGCATGTGCATGTTTTCATAACATGAAGAAGCGTAGGATGATATCAATTCACGTATAATAAACAGACACGTTCGTTGTTGATGTACAAGACATATTATCAGACATTATTCGTTCTTCATCGATTGATATTCGTCTGACCAGCCGACCAGAATGCTAATTATCAAATAGCATCAACAAAACATTCGCCAAACAGCTTATCCACCCCCCTCCATTCGCCAAACAGCTTATCCACCCCCCCTCCATTCGCCAAACAGCTTATCCACCCCCCTCATATTCAACAACTGCATTTAGTCTTTGTTGTTGGTTGTTGCCAGTCGTAGTAAGCGCATTATGGTAATTATTTTTGATTCTATTTGTCGTCATTTATTTTGCGAATATCTAATGAGATTCATTTATTTACAAGTAGACATGAGACTTGCAGAAGTTATACGATGACATAAGTAATATGTTGACGTATAAATATGTGATGTATGATTCGTAATGGGCCATCGAAACATATTTATTTATACGGTTGTGTTGCAGTCAACATGCTAATAACTCGATATCTGCTTGAATTTGTTTATTTCTTGAGTCTTTCAACGACTGCTAACATCCATGCACATTGCTGACATAACAACAATAACATGGAATAATTTCAAAAATAAGCTACACTGCTGCATTCATGCATATGATTAGATTCACATAACAATATTATCGAAAATGCACATAAATTAGTATTATTGCATGGTAAACATCCTCGATTTTAGCAGACTGCAAGTTTTGCCTTTCGAGGATATTGTTTAGCTGCATCTGAGACTCTTTGTGATCCGTTTCGAATGGGATCGTCGTTATGTTCATCACTTTTTGCATCGTTATCTTAATTTATGTTCGATGACAGATAGTTAGTGGTCCCTCACTGCTTAGCTAATGTGACAGCAGTGGTCAGTAACTGTGAGGTGGAAGTGAGTGACCGTTATGAATAATAGTAGTGTTTAGTTCAATGGAGTTGTTTGCTTGTAAAAAGTCGATAGCTGTGTTGTTTACGTAAGTTGATGAAGAGGAGATGATTATTCCAAAACACATATGCGGATTATGCTGCTTTGATCTGAGGCTGTAAACAGCAACAAGAATCCTATTTGCAACCCAACCACCCTTCCGTTAACACGTCTACGTATATATCAACCACCAACACGACCGACCGACGTGTTCATGAAACTGATCTATGCTTGTGACCAGCTAACCGTAAATTGGCACCTTTGTTTAACGTTTCCTCCAGTTGAACTCCATCGAAGCAGCAGCAGCAGCACGTCTTGTCCAGCTAACTAACTCTCGCTCGCATTCGCTTTCACCTCGAGCGCCTTTTTCTGCCCCGAATTTCTGCTGCTGCCACACTCACTCGCATTACATTCATTAACACTCTATTTCCAGAAGGCATCGTTTAGTGTATCGCACCTCATTCGACTCACTTTCTAAGCCGCCTCATTCATTCAATTCACTATTTCTCCAGCATCGTTCACAACAACAAATTCCTGCCAGCCGCAAGCGACAGCTAGTCAGTCAGTGATCACTGACGAAAAGGATTGTCGACGCACAGAGTAGTGGTCATTGGTCAGCATAGAGCAAAGCAAACGCCTTGGCTGCCTTAGTAGTAGCAAAGCATTAAACGAGTACAGCTTAGCAACTCAAGTGCGTGCTTAAACGACAAGCACATATTGTACCTATGCAGCAGCAGCAGCAGCAACTCTTAAGAAACCCTTTAGAATATTCTCTTGACGTCGTCTATTGCTTAGCGAAATTCTTCTATTGATTTTATTGGTTGCCTTTATTGAAACTTTAAAACACGCACGGATTAGCCATACTAACCTCTACATTCGTGCACGATTATGGCTTTGACCGAGACATTCCAGCACATTCATGGCTTTCACCGAGAGTCATGAAATCAATTCGCATTTAGTTCATGTCTGCAAATCGTCATCTGCAAGCTTTCAACTCTATTTTAGTAATGAATCGTCCGAAATTTCACGGAATGTGTTCGCGTAGTTCATCCATAAACAAGTCAACACGCTCTGTCGTTATCGATGCGTATCATCGTTGATGATTATTGAAGTGTTTTTTTTCATTTTCACTCCAACGATTCGCGAAGGCGATGAATGAACACTGAATTTGAAAATCACAAATTGCGTTACTCTTATACGATTCAAATGCTAATCATCTGGCATTTTGGGGCTTTTTTTTGAATGACATTCTTCTCCTATAAATAGCCACTGAGTAGAGTATTAGCCAAAAAAAAACTTACATTCTAGAGCATCTTCAACCGCTATCGCAAATACTCAACGTTGCGACTGGCGATCGATGAATCTTTCTGGACGTTCTTGTCATTTGTGATTCGTGAATGCATTTTAGTTTGAATTCATTAACGACAATTTTTTATTGATCAGCAATGAAGGTGCTACGGTATGGCATTGGTTAAGTATTGATTGAGTTGATGTTTGAATCGTTTTCGTGATTTTGATGAATCTGACTTTTTCGTAGTCTGCTGAACTTGAACAGGCAGAAGAAAAAGGAACAGCAGGACATCCTGAAGTGGTTTGGAATCAATCTGAATTTGAGTTCGAACTCTCGAAAGTGGCAAATTTATCTTTTGCATCTTCGAGCGATCCGTGGCTTTTCATCATCATCGCTGCTATCGTTTTTGCCTACACCATAAATCAAATTCGCAAGAATGAATTTGCAATTAGTGGGATTTTTTCAGTTTGTCTGAGAATGTGGAGAAAAAAGTGGAAACAAATTTCTAGATCGGTTTGCAAGAAGCTTTGTTAACTGCTATCTGCTAGTTGCGCTTATATGTGTGCTATTGCTGATGTTTTGTTCTATTTAATGCTGATAAGGCGTTTCGTTTCGGTCAAACTAATACGATGCACAAACAAATGATTTAGTGGTCAAAAACGATTGTGAATGATATCATTCAGAATTGCACCGCTTCATGATGGTTTTTGATATTTTACTATTTTTATTTCATCTCGTTCACTGATTTACAAACTCACACACACACACGAACATGCTATAAAGATTTGCTCATTGTTCTATTGTTTAATAAATATTTCATATGCTTTTAGATTCTGTGCTTTTATCGGTTATTTCGTTATTTTTTTTCGAGTTCCATCGTTATCTGCAATTTATTTTTCACGTTCAGTCAGTCAGAACGCTCGCTTTTCATTCATTCACATCACTTTTCATTTTCCAAACAAACGTACGAACCATTTTGTTTATTTGCGGACGGATTGATGGATAATACTTTCATTGTGCTCCGTTCTTCGTTGCACTCTTTCTCCAGCTTTTTTTTGAAAACCGCTCTCTAGACTTCAGCGTTCCATTGTTGTTGAGGCTTTGTTGAGCGATCACTGTTGGATAATCTCAACGACCATTTATGTGGTGATGTTCGATTTAACTGAAACTCCTCAATTTCAACTCAAACTCCTCAACTGAAACTCCTCAAACTCCTCAAGTTTAGAGCAGCTTTAATTGCACAATTGAATTGCAAACAATCAAATTTCCACAGATCACCTCATCCTGTGTGAGTAGTGTTGCACTGAATCGCCCGTTAATTCATTTTGTATAATTTTAGTCTCTTCTCAACTAAATCAGCTAATTCGTTTACGTATGTAGAAAAGCTGAAAGGAAATCGAAAGGAATTCTTTTTTGTTTTGGTTATATCATATCCATTGTATCAATATGACGTAATACTTTCGTTTGTGATATTTCGTTTGTGATTTCGTTGATGCCATGATAATATTTTCAATAACATTATGGCATAACAAATTTTTATGATTGCTTTCTGTTGAGTGGCGTTTCGCTGATTACCGCACTCAGCATCACCTATAGTATTATGGATGTTTGCATTAGCGACATTGATTTATGTGCTACATTAGCCAAGAAGACATCTCATAAATCTGAAGTGTTCTTTTCCTTCTCGCTGCCATTACGGCTCGGCTCTTCAAAACTCCTCAGAAGATCTCTTGCAGACCTGTTGGTTCCAACAAATCTTCACCATTGGCTAGACCTACCTCGTGGCGCTTTTTCGTTTGAGGAGGATGAGGCCCGTCGTTGTTGAAGAAGATGTATTTTTAAAGTTGCGCACGCAACAATTCAGCAAGAGCCGTTCTCCTCAGACCAAACCGATGGACTCACTGAAGCGCTGACTGGAATCATAGACGTTGAGCGATTACATCCCAAGGCAAACGCGTACCTATACACACCTCAGCGGTTGGCTACTCTGCTGTGGCCACAGCGTTCTAACTCACATCCAAGTAGTCTGAAGTAGGGTTAGTGTTCACAGTTAGAGATTGAATGGCTGGCTGCTGGCCGGAACCATTGCAGTAGTTGTTCAGTCATTCATTCGTGTTAGTTATATGCGGTGGGTGTTTGGTAATGGAGTTTTTTGTGTTGAGACTACTTTGTTGTTGTTGTTGTGATTGTGATTGCTATCGATGATACTGCTATCGTTTCAAATCGCAGTTAAACTCATCAATCCATCCATCCATCCAATCTATCTATCGTATGCCTATCGGCTATTGGCCACAAGCACACGAACGATGACGACCACACGAACAATCTAAGCAGCAGTTGAACGCCGACCGATCAAGCCGTCCATCGAGCTACGACCAGCTGGACGGACGTGTCTGAAGCACAAACAACAACCGACCCAACAGCCAGCCGTCAGCCACACGCACACACAAAACATAAACAGCAGCTAAGACGCCCAGCTGAAGAATGCCTGAGTGAGATATTCACTTTAGCAGATCCGATCATCCGGTTAGTGAAAAATAAGCCAAACCAACACAATAACAACAACAACGACCTGCGGCGGCCTGCTGCGAATCCATCTTTCGCTTAGGCAGTCTAGCAGAAGCGTTTTACCACTTCCTCTTTGCTATCCTCATCGTCTAGCAGCCGTTTGGACGACGATGTCGAACGCAGATGTCAGCTGATGTCCACTTGGGCATCGCTTGCTCGAATTGACATCTTCTGCTTACATTCCTCTACTTTCGTTTCATTTTATCATTTGATTCTCAACTTCATCTCACCAATACTTTGTCTTTTTTTCCCAAATTTCATTCCACTCTTATTCAAAACTTTCACATGTACGATTCTTCGTGCCCACAATCAACACGAACATCCACGATCTTTCTTACCCGTGGAAGTCTAACTTTTCATTCAATTCCTTTGCACACTTCGTTAATTCAAATTCATTTGTCACCAGATCGAGCAATTCACCTTTTATCAACGAATCATCATAGCTCTTGTTCTAATGCAACATTCCGTACTGACTAATTTTTCGATGTTTTTTCCAGTACTGGCGAGTGTATTAGTGTCCTCTTTGCATGTCTTGAACACATCAGTCATGCTTTTCGTAAAGCGTAAATTAGCATGAACTCTATCTGTAATGAATATTGATTTCTATTCGTTTCAGTACGACCTAAAGCCTCTGAAACTAAATTTTAAACTATGAAGGGCACTCGAGCCCGGTCTGAAATGAGCCTAATTTTTCAAGAACATGTATTACAATTTGGTACGTGATGAACAAGGCTAATATTATCTTAAGCAATCGACTTTGCACTCACGTTGGGCATTAATCACACAACTTCTGGTCGCTTCTACGCTTCCGAACTGCGACTGCTGTCCATCGATTCACGACGCTGGTTGTTATCGTCCGTCGAAGAATGTCCAAGCGATATAACGGGTCGATATTTGCTCGTTCGTATGCGATATGTGCTGCATATGTGGATTAGTGCATTTGCTGAGATCGATTTGGGATATTTTCATGAGCATTGTCCTTGTTAACGTTGCATCCAGATACTGACTGACGACTGACTGCATTATACATCCTTAACGACCAACACCCATTCAAAGCGCATCTGAGTTGACTGACGATCCAACCGAACAATCTTCCCACTAATGAAACCAACGACGTTTCGGTTCATTTGCTTTTCCGTTGAGTAGATAGATAGCGGATGTCTTCTTGGAAATGATTACCGTTGAAAACTTTTTAAAGTTTACTTTGAAATCATCGAATCAATTTCAGTTTCAGTTTCATTTTTCGTAACTTTCTTACTCATCACAATTGTTTGTACAGGTATGCGCCGTCCCGTATGCTGATCTTTTACAACAACAGCCACCACCACAAGTCTGACGATTTCAGCAGTGTTCTCGAAAAACAGCAACGAAAACAAATCGCGATTATTTCAGTGCATTTTCTTTTTCACCTACCGTTGAATGCCAATCAGTCAAACTAACTTCTGAGCGGACTTATCATCTTACCATCTTTTCTACTTTAAACAATCATATTCGATGCACTTCACCCGAGAGCATTTTCGCCTAACCACGAATGATTTTAAATCTTCACGTTTCTATCGTCAATATGCAGTTCTGAAATTAGCATTCTCATGTGTTCCATCAACGTATCGTTGTGTTGCTTTTTTTGGAATTGATCAAATTCGAGTGTCTACGATTATAACACTAACAAGATTCGTTCGTTTTGCCTGACGATGCTTGTCCAAATTGAGCATCATCCTTTCAATTGATTCCAATCTCTTCGAAGCACATTTGAATCTTCTATTTTTTTCGTTTTGCAAAATCATCGTCTATGACTAAAAAGCACCATTCGTATGTGAAATGCATACGCATGCAATCGCACATAAAACGACCGATTACAAGTCATTCTTCTGCTACAACGATTGTGTGTTTCTGGTGGTATTCACATTCATTCTTCGTTTTCCGTTTCTGTTCTGCATCGTATTTCGGCAGACAGTATCGAATTTCCAGAAAAGCGATGAGCAATAGCAGCAGCAACAGCAACAATAAGAATGGTGAAAGTAACGAGCACGATAAAATCAACAAAACGATGTGTTGCATTCGTAAAAGCTTATATGCCAAAATGTATGTGTCTGGCAGCAGCTGCTTGCATGCATCCGTTTTTGTAAATGGCACTTTCAAACGGCAATTTCTTTTGTCTAGCCAAGACGATGTTTTTCTCTAGATGAAAGGAATGTTTTTTTTTTGAACTGTTTGGACGAATTTTTTCACTATAAAACCGATGAAATTTGAGCGAAACGTATGCAAGCGCATGATTGCGTGATCGATAAACTAATTTTGTCACACCGAATTTGCATCGAATTTTGTTTATAATGATTCTGCTGATTGTGAAACTTTTTCTTGTCACAATGAGCATTCGAGATGTTCGTTGAGTGCAGTGTTGAGTTTTGCAAATGATTCTGATCAGAACTGGGAAGGTACGGCAGTACTATAATTAATTTCGTACTGATTTGGTGGATTAAAATGATCCGCAAACATCATCAGAATTATTATCTACTGTCTGCGTTGCTTATGGCAATATATGGATAAGCCTCTACTCTGTGATCGCCCAAAGCCAATCCAAACCTGTTTCCAACATCGTGGTCATTGTGCAAGCACAGACTGAATCTTCAAACGATCCGTTCTGAGTGACTACACGATCAACTTTTGAAATGTCCGAACACAAGCAAAGCTTGCCCTATCCACGGCTTATTGTCAAAATGCTCGAGTCAAAAAGCAAAACGTTTTCATCGATCGCAGCAATGACGAACGTCATTTCGATCGTCAATTGAATCCGAAATTGAAGTCAACGCCAATTTCGTCTCAATCCATGTAGAGTTCAATTTTGTTTCATTGTTGGCCAGCTTTTTGCGGTGCATTCGTTTTTCGGATGTTTGGGGATGCGTCGGGGTTTTAAACGAGTGTCCGGCCAGTAGGCTAATCAGAGCGCTATTCTCAATGCACAGACGATTTGAAATAGCGCATTGCAGATTGACGAGCCACCATAAGAAGTCGTTCCACTCCGTTGGGAGTGCAGAAGTGCCACGAACTTAAAATGTGATTACTTCTTATCAGCAATCACAAATCTCCAATGTTTTGCAATCACATCCTATTCTAACTTCTTCACTTCATCGATAATAGCCACCGCAACACTCTGCTCAATCAGCCGAACGAATCAACAATCTGATTGTTGTTGACGATTCTGAACTATTCCCGAAGCCCAGTCTGTCGTCTGTCCATTCGTCCATTCAAGACGAATTCTTCACTCTTCCACTAAATTCAAGGCCTCTCAAAGTTATCTAAGTCTCAGATCGGTTATGAATTGTCACGATTCTGCCTACATTCGTTCCACTGGTTCATCGGTTGATAGCAGTAAACAAACGGAACGCCAACTGATGTTGTAAAAGTTGTTCCTTTTGGAGCATTCTCTGAATTTTGTCTCAGAATGAATCTCACATATTTAGTTCGAGATTCTGAGGTTTTGTTTTTAAACAACTTGATCTTAAACTAGTTTTTAGACTTTTTTACTTATAAAGTCATGAGCAATACATGGTATTATAGCTCTACGTAGCAACTTGCGGTGAAGGTTCTCATCAAATACAATAATGCCGATAAAATAATAAGGTACTCCACGAAAATTGTCAACAAATCCCCATTTTTCATGAATTCAGATTCCGCAATCACCCAATGTTATATACAACATTATCACGTAGTCTATCGGGTAATTGATGTCAACATGTATTGTGTATTGCTAGTTAGGATCAGTATTCAAATTCTCGATTCGTAATAACTCGTCATACTTTTATGCCATCATCCGAGTTATCCGGTATTACTAACCAGCGAAACATCCACACAGATGATGATGGCATTTCGCTGGGATGCCGTCACTAATCTTCACTGAATTTGATTTGTATTTGTTAATGCCATTGTTACGAGTATTCATGTGCATATATGTGTGTGTGCTGAATATTACCTACACGTAGGCACACTTATTTTGTCTTTCATCGAGAGTCGACATAATAAGAATGCTCGTTCATACTCAAGTTCTATCCAAATGTCAGTTGCTTCTTCACATCGATGATTTTGTTGCTGAATCGACTCTCAAGTATCCGATAACAGCATTGTTTATACGTGATAACTATGAACGTGAAAACCTCGATATATTTTGTAGTTTATGAATGTTCTCACAAACTTCTGAATATTAAGAAAAACCATATGAATATAAAAATTCGTTTGAGAAGACTTCACGTAAGAAATCTCCCTTCAAATTCCGAATTTTCGCAGTAACCACACGTGATGCAATCCTCGAATAGATTTTGCCACCATGGATCACAGAAATCTCAGTGAGTAAAGAAATGTTTTCAAAATGTCATAATCAAGATCTATGTCGTCATATCCATAATCTTTCATATTCATGCATGCGGTCTTCGACGAAATGGTTTCTATTGAATCAATGGAGATGTCGTCATATGGGAACGCATGTATTATACGTGTTTGTTGTGTCAAGAAAATGCAAAGAAACTGCAGCCGTAAGCGAACCAATTGTACACATATAGTATCCTTGATCACATGCAGAAATGAATTTTTATTGGTGCAGATCAATGAAGACAAATATGGAAAAGGTCACTGGATGCTTTTTACGAAGCGATCGATTGTTTTCCAATGCAAATACCGCTGAGAGTTCGACGTCAGCACGTGCTTTATTAATGGTTCTTAATAGCTGGAAAATTCATCAGACCCACGCAATTCTCACAAAACCATATGCATTTGAAACTGAATGTAAATGTGAAAATAATTGATAGGTCGAACTGAACTGAGAGGTGAGATGTGTTCGATGTTTGCTTTATAAGAAGTGAAATGAAGTGTGGCTGTATTTCGTATCGCTTCTGAATTGTTTCTCGCAATAGAATGTCGATGCACTGATTGTTCGCGTTTATGAGCAGTTTGGTTGTTTCTAAATTGCAAAAGTTATATTCTTACATTGATTGGGTTTCCGCATTTGCTCGTAAGTGAGCAGTCGTCATTCAGCTGATCGAAGTTTCAGTTAGTTCATTTAGTTTGCGCTTTTTTTTGACAAACAAACACAAAAGGAAGAGAATGCGGCGATATGTTTGTTTGTTCTTTTCTTGACAATTTCATTTCGATTGAATAATTGCACACAAATTTCCACAAAAAACTGAATCCTCTTGGGATTTTCATAGCCACTGAAATGATTTATGGTTCAGTTTTTCAGTTTGCCTTTTCGTTCTACTCGATTTGCGCGATCTTTATGAAGGAATTTGTTGTATGCTGTTGATCATCAACTAGTTCGTCTAGACCTCATACAAGCCGGCTCATTTCCGACTAATTTCGAATGCTTTCATTAGATAGCGAATCAGTCTGAGGATCTGACAACTGAACATTTGACATTTTCATTCAAAATCTTCATCTGCCATCCATTCGTAATCATCGACAAAAATATCTGCTGAAATGTGATGCTGTTGTTTTTGAGTGATTCTTGCTCGATTCTCGTCTGTTCTGTCGAGAGTGATCTCTAAAACGTTTGGTGGTCGATAAGAAATGCTGAATTAGTAGTTACAGTGACATTTACTCGAACTCGTAACGTTTGATAGGATATGAATAGGATATCTAACGAAGTGATATGACCATGATAGTTCTTCAATGTGGTGTTCTAATTTTGAACGTATATTCTTTAATTGTTTCTTGAGTTCGGCTTAATATGGAGGAGTGATTTGAATGAAGCCGAGCCGTGTGGTAGTGATGAGAGGAACTCGCTGAAATGCGAAAATTCAGAATCGTCAAAACTCCTCATAATTCAACTAGATTACATCGCATTTCTCACCATAAAAATGACCTTGAACGTGTGCTCTTCTTCACCGCTACGGTCATGCTTCAGTCATTGCCATCTTCGATAATTCACATTTCACAATTCATCCCTTCGAAATGATCAACTTCACTTCACAAGGTCTCTTCTCAGTTTATAATCGTTGTTTGAGTGGTCATTCGTCCATCAGCCAACTACTCGTTACGTCGGTCAGCATGTGCCATTCGAATTTCTAATCGAGCAAGCTTGGTCCAGACTGTAGGCAGCCTGAAAAAGCCAACAAAATTCGTCCCGTGAATGAATATTTCTTTAATCGAGAAACTTTTCTTTTCTTTACGAAAAAGTTTCATACGTACTCATTTAGAATTATTTTGTATCTTAATGTATTGATATGTTTACGAAATGATTTAGCTCATTCAGTTTCGCTGCACGAACAAGCAATTTGCTTGCAATTGAAATGCGACATAATGAGGATCTTTTCAGACACCCATTTGCTTATTCATACATTATTCACACTGTTATCGTGTTTCATTGATTCCAATTAGGACACTTGTGTGTTCGTTTCTATTGTTGGTTTCGTATGCATCCTAAAGGTCGTTTCGTAAAAACCATGTTCAAGTGAGATTTTATTCACATTTTAGCCGAGAAATTAGAATGCCTGTGATGCTGTACAAAATTTGGTTTTCCTACAAAGAATGAGCGAAATCTATCGAAATTTGGTGCAATTTCGCGACTCACATTAAATCTCTGTTGTATGTTATCAAGAATTATCTCCCATGATCCCATGATCCGGTCGATTTTGATCATACTCGGTTATAATTCACCCGTATTGCGCAATAATTAGGCGTACCTGTTGATAGCTTATGTTCAGTTTCCGTAAATCTCGCCGTTCCACTGTAAGCGACTAAAGCTCTTATGCACTTCATCGCCTCATAACGAAGGGACATGCACTTAGCTAGCTGATTAATGCTAAAAATTAAATTACCTTGATTACTCCAATTGGTTGAAGCTTCATCGCATATAGCGCCGATCACAACATGCTTTCTATCGTTTCCCCTTTTTATATCAGTAGTTTTCCTTTTTTCAAAGCTGCCCGGCCCTCATTTGACGACGTCATCTTCCTGTCTTTTGGGTGATAACCCGGCGGGTCTTTTCAATTCTGTCAGTTACCCTTCTGAAAATGAAACGCATCACATTAAAAAAGGATTTGTTGGAATGTCACATAGGATGAAGAGAATATCCGAGTTGTTGTTGTTTGTTGATCGAACAGATCGAATTGGCGATTGAATGAGCCATCGGGCGACGAGCAACAACCGGTTTCTTGCAACATGAAGTCCATTTAATTATTGGACGTCGATTGTTTGTCCGTCCGTCCGGTGGGATTGCGCTAAAAGATTGTAAATGAAACAGCATCAGCAACAACAACAACAGGTTCTGTCCCTTCCTCATTTCATTTGCAATATCCATCCATCTCACCATGACCAATCGCGATTAACACTCCGTTAAATGCCCCACACAAGTCAGTAGAAACGCCGCGATCGTTCAAGCATAACTGAATGCTCGATGAACATTCACTCGATTTCGTTCCGATTCACTCGAATCAGAGCCACTAATGCGAATACTTCGGTGTATAAATCCATCTGGTTGGATTATTGTACCGCATACGATTTAAGGCTTACAATTAGTACACTGCCCAGTTTGATCTCTCTTATTGGAATAATGACAGATGGATGGAAGCAGAGATTCGTTGTTAAATTTTCGGCACTTTCGATAAAAATGTATATTTGTCAACGCCAAGTGAAAATCATGGACGATGTTGTACAGAAACTTTTCAAAATGTTATAAATCGAATAGTCGATTTCGATATTTTATAACGTCTCGAAAATGATCAGATTTCTTTTTTGGAATTTTTAGTTCCCTTACATCAAATTTCCTGTTAGGCTACACAAGAATTCCCTTCCTTATGCGTCTGCGAATTAGAATAATGAATAACCACTAGAGCGTTTCCAGCGTGTCATCAGCAGTTGTCTCGAAGCATGTACCATATGCAATGCAAAAAGCATCGGCTAATCAAAAACATTCAAGCGCATTACGCATCATTCTTCTAATAAACATACTCATTCGTCTCTTTTCATCCGCTCTCCAGTTCCTGTTTTCAACCGATTGCTATTCGATTTGAAGAACATCAGAAACCATCGAAGATATTCAGTTATACTCAGGGTTTCTTTAAGAGCTATGAGATATGATGTAACTGAAACTAAAGTGAATGAAAGAATTCCTAAACAAAATTGAATTATTTGAAAGGGTCGTTATGTGTTAGGTTGACAGCAATGGAACGGCAATGTCAAATGCTTGAAACAACGTTTCAATTAAAATCTTCTCATCGTGACATTGAAATCAATCAAGATGAAAGTTGTGAAAGCGCTTAATAGATACGTGTTTACGTTTCCTGAATTTGATCATAATCGTTGCATGCACATCTAAATCATTTTATTTGAATCGTTCAATGTGCTGCTGTTTCACGTTCGAACAACTATGACCATGTTGTTTGTCAACATTATTTTATCATATACTCATCCAGTTTGTTGAAGATGTTTGCTTAATTATGAAGAAACTTTGTTGCGTCATTCTACGAAGTGCGCTTAGTTTTGAACAATTGGATTAGATTTACTCAATCAGTTCATTTAATCCACTCAAGTTGATTGATCATCAGAAATGAGCTTAAATCAAGGATGCTTCCACTGTACAGCATCATCGTGTACGAATTGTACCAGTTACTTCCATTCTACGAGCTTATCGACTTTTTCTTCGACTAGAAATGGAGTTAGTTACACATCGAAATGAAAAATTTCATCGCAGGCTCGTGATCTGTTCTTAATTGAACGTTGGACATGGAATATTGGCTGGAAAGTTGAAGATTCGCATTCAATAAGTCATATTTATAATGCTGTCGCATGCAAAACCAACTGATACGACCCAAGCAAAATTCAGCTCTCAAAAAAGTGTTGAACACAGCAAAGGAAAGCAGCGAAACTTGAAATAGAAGTTGTTTCGAATGCAGTTCATTATTCCCTTCATTCATCCATACTATATACCATCATTAGCATTGATATTGATGGCTTCCAGCGACGAAACACCTTACTTGCGTCATTATGTGGATGTCATCAAATTCCACATCATTCGTCACTTCTCCATCGTGAACTTCTCGTCCCTCCTCGTTCCTAGCCAATGACATATTCAACTTGACACCATTCACTGGTGACTTCAAATAATGTGATACTGAGCCAGTCGAAAAAAATCGCATACACTTTCGTGGGCATGAAATAAGAAATTTTTCTGTGAAAAATCCGCTTGAATGCACTGAGCCTTGATAGAATATCACTTTTGATGTGTTCGTTTCACTGCGAGCCATCCTCGTTTCGCTAATTTTGCGCATCTATCCTGATTCAACGATCCAGAGAACGATCGATCACTTACTTCCTTATATGTATTTGAATTGCTTGATGAGTGATCAGTGAGATTCGTTTTCTCTTGTTCAGTTACACTATAAAATTTTCAGTGGACTTTTAGTGGCAGCTGACTGCCGCTAACTTTCATCTATCCATATGTATTATTTGCAATGAGAAATTCGAATGGCTTTGAGTCGGTCGGATAGAAGCATATAACTGAGACACACACAATTGTTACTATACATGTGTATATTTCTAATTGAAATTCACAGATTTACCGGCTTAAAGTGATGGTTTTTGCTGCAGGAACAACCGGTCTTCATTCTATTTATTCATCCATCCATTCATCCGTCGTCCATCTTTGCAATCGCACTCACCAATTAAACATCATCATGCAATGAAACTACTGTCCACACGAGCAGTGCCCGCTTTTATTCGATAATAACAATCGCAACTTGTTTCTACGCCAGCCATCTCAACATCTTCAATTCATCATGACCAATTCCAATAGGCTGATATGTGTTATCTGTTTGTACATTTCATTCAATTGCATCGCCGCTTGCTTCAAATGACCATTAATTGATATCTCTTTGCACTGTTGCGATAATCCTGCACACGATGCCACGTTAATGACAACAACAATCGCTCAACACAACTTTCACTTTTGATCGCCAATAGATTATATCACCACTCAACGATCTTTTAACGCATTCGCTTTCATCGTTCTTGCGCCTTCTGAATTCTGAAATTCATTTTGATTTCTTTAATGCAGATTTCTGAATTACTGTTACCTTCTTTGATGCTTTTTTGTATTCGGATTTGTAAATATTTCATTTTATTGTTCACTCTTTGAGATTTGACGTAATGAAGTCGTAGCGATTCTGTCTAATCTCTTTCCACTTGGTTCGCTTCGAGCGCGATGAATTTATGCAATATTTATGAGATTGTCCACCACTGTATTGATTGCGATTCGTGGAAAATGGAAAACTCTTGAATGAATGAACTTTCGGAAGAGATAATAATTTTTGTTGTGAATACGAATGAATTTATATTCGTAATACATTCGAATTAAAGAAACGACCTTCAAACGTGTACATGAACATCGTTGTTGATGGTGGAAATTATTTGTGAAGTTGAACCGATCACATCGAATTGAACAAAAACATTCTGAAAGTTGTGTTGTTTTTTTTTGTGCGGATGATGATGACGATGATGACCCAACAACGAAACGATTGTTGCTCTTTCGATGAAACTCTCAGCAGATCGTTCTTCTGCTCAACCTTTTTCCATCTTTCACTGCTCTTCTTCGCCTATACTTTCACTCAACGTTTCGCAATAAATTTTCGCGTTGACCGCAGCAGCACATCGTCGGCTCTGTGCTGCTGTGCTGCTCGTTTTTCAAGTTTTTTTTTTTCAATTTTAATTTTGCTCAATTCATAGCAACGTTTTATTGCATCAACATATTGTCTTCATAACGAGCAAAAGCACCGAAACATCGCACAGAATCTGTTTCACCATTATTACTCGTCAGCGAGCCGTCCGTCCGTCAGACATTCAATCGCCTTTAACACGACGATAATCATTTCTTGTTCCAACAAGTTCAGCAACCTCGTCTTCACAACTTTTTTCGATATAATACTTCCTTCGATCTTTTCGTATTTCTATATTTGTTGTATAGCTCCAACTGCAATCATTTACTGAATCCAAACTATCATTTTATTACTCTCTAGCAATAGACAGTCATGAATAAACGCGAAAGAATCGTGATGCGATGAATGAGTTTTCACACGAAACTATTTCATTTGCAAAACCTGTGCTCTAAACCTGTGCTGCTTTTTGATCGCTTGGGCTGGGTAAACTGTACGTTGTTGAGGTGTGCTCGACTATAGACGACAGACTGAATGAATATGCGCAATATAATGGATTGTTGCATCAATTTTTATCGTTGATTTTGATTGGTTGAATTTTGATTTTGCATTTATTTGAAATGTGCGTTTGTAGTTATTGTTGGAAACTCTTTTTTTCACGTTGACAATGAATCAGCAGAATTTTGTTGTAGTGACTGACATTGTACTTAACGAACACATGCAAACACATCAATGTGTGTATTCACTGATGAAGTTTCATATAACTCGAAACAACTTTTAGTGCCCAGCGATCGCTATTTTCCATTTTAATCGCTTAATGCGCCAAACGAAATACTTTTGTACCACATACTGTGTTTACTGGTACTCAGCAACAACAGTCAACCACTCTCTTGTGTTCTAATACTACCACCACAAGCACAGATTTCATGGCTACACACACTCATCACTTAACTGATTCCTCCTCGTTCGTTTACCTCATCTCCATTGCACTTCAAATCGAAGAACACTGACAGACAGACAACTGGATGAATGGAGTGGAGAAGATGAAATGACTAGTAAACGACTGTGCTGCTGCTGCTGCTGCTGCTGCTGCCAGTGCTATTTGGTTGCAGATGAATACTGGAAATCGATGATGACCAAAAAAAATTGAACGTTTGAACACCAAAAAAATTTTTGTCTGCACGGATGTTGATTAGGTTGATGATTATAGGAATTCACGCAATCTGCGCATTGCATCACTACCGGTTTAGTAGGAGAGAAAGCACCGCAAAGGGAAGCAATGAACACCGACAAAAAGTGTGTGATTTACGCAAAACGCTTGTTAAAGTTTTTCCTTTTTTTTTACTGCGCGCTGGTTCCGTTGGACTCAAGCAAGGAAAGTGGGTGATTTCAATTCAGAAACCTACTGACACAGCGACAGTATATTGGAGAGTTTTTGTTGGCTTGATTGGATACTTTCAGTTGTTTTTGTGGGATTGAAAACGACCATTTTGCGGTTTTGCCTGCTGCAAATAGTTGCGTTAAACTTCTCAACTCGTGAAATCCTCCATCGGTAATCCCGTATCAAGTTCGGCGACCAATAGTGAAAACGTTGAAGTGAATCAGTCGCACGCAGTAGGGCTGTAGCACATCTGTTCGTTTGTGTTTGAAACATCGTGACAATTCACAGTAAAAGAACTTCGAAGAAGAATCCAGATAGTCAACAGGCTAACGAACAGTGAACTTAAGTCATTAAACAGCACCGAAAGCTTTTCCTAGTGGTGTAATGAGGTAGTGCTGTAGCCATGCCGTAATTGCGTCTTTGGATGCAAAGTTTGAAATACCGATTTGTTTCATTGATGGACATTAATGAAAACGAGTTATTCATGAATGAGAGGGAGTTTGAAAGAAATCATGAATCGGGTATTTGAAGAGATCTGCAAAATATTTGAGAATAATACATGTGGAAGCGAAGTAAACGACCAAAAATGGCGGTTTCAAAACGAAGTGATTTGAATCGAACTGATAATTGGAATCCGATAGAACTGATAATGATAATTGGAATCCGATAGAATCTGTCTTTACAATGTTGAACCAAAACTTACCAAAAGCGAAATTTCGTTCATGTGTTCAAATGGAATTTTGATCGCTTGCCATTACTAGAGTGTGATTAGTTGAGTAGTGAGTTTAGTAGTGGTGTTCTGCTGATTGCTTCTGAAGGATTGTTTCAAAAAAAAACCAAAAAAAAAAAAACACAGAACCATCCATGCACTCAATTAGGGAACGAGCTGTAATTGGCGAATGACGTGAGTGGTGGCTATTGAATTGGCGTTTAACGAGGGGCAATGTTCCACTAACGGTGACAAGTGAAACTGCTGGAAGAATAATGCAAAAAAAACAGTGAACACACGAATAAATGTGCTGTTAATTGGTGGGACACATTTTATAGATGAAAATGAAAATTTGAAGGCTTTTTGACAAGGATTCATCGAAATTTCCTGTTGTGTTTTTATTGTTTCCATTTTCCTTTATGAATTTCTTCTAATGCAGTTCGATTTGTTGAGATCGCGCAATACTTAAGATTACCTAACTTCGTTCCACTCTGCTTTTCTTCGTCTTTGTTGATGATTTCCTACAGTGGTCTTTTTTCATCATCAACAATTAGCATGCCATTTCACTTATTGCCATCATTGCAGTAGAACTTGAAGTTCTTCTGAAGAGATCACATATTGAAGAGAACGAAAATCATGCAAAATGAGTGAGGTGATCGAAAAATTGAGAGAATTTATCACTCACTGAACGAATAAAGCTCTTTATTCGCTTGACCTATGATGAAACTGTTCAAAATGCTGGTAGTTATTTTTTGATGCGATTAGATTCTGGACACTTGAATATGACGCATAATGCACGAACGTAATGCGGATGCGTGGTTCTAAAGCGTAAGATCCGGTGTTTCTTTTTTTCTGCTAATAATCCCGGCATACCTTCGCGCCAGCTAAACTACCACAGTTGCTCGCTCCCATGACGTATGCCGCAGACAGATTATTCGTAAATGTGTGTGTGTATTTCTGTTATCGTCTAGCATTTTATGGTGGCTGACCAATTACAGCAGCGGTTTTGTGCTTTAATGTGAACAAATGCTTACAAGGTCTTATAAATACTCTCAATGAAAGCTTTATTCATTTGGTCGTTCGTTCAATTCCTGCAAATCGTTTTCACTATCAACTATTGTGGGCAGCACCAGCAGCAGCACCAGCACCAGCCGCAACAACCATCTAACCGATCGTCTTTTGTGTTCACGACATCAATTTCCTCATCATTTCACTGAACGTTAGCCATCCATCTACTCTTCCAACCACACAGCCAGCCGGCCAGCCAACCAGCCAGCCAGTCAGTCACGCCGGCATTTGTCAATAATGATATGCTAACGACTAAACGACTGACTAGTTTCAGACCCGTTCGTTACACAAACATATACACATACACACTCCACTCGTTTGCAAACATTCAAGCGTTCTTGCTGCGCTTACAATGCTGTTCGATGGACGTCGACGACCAGGATGAACAAACGAACATACAGCATGCTGTCGCTTGGTGTTTATTGTAGACTGTCTGCGTTACATTGTGAAGCAAGCAACTTTAGCATCGAAATGAGCATTGAAACGATTCTTCAAACGAAAATGAATGACGATGATACATAGACAGCGTAGACATATCTTGTTGTTGTGTTGATATTCTCTTCCTTCTTCCACAATCGCTCGCCATTCCACAAAAACCCGTCTAGCTTGCATAGAATTGCAATTCGACGGCAACGTTGAAACCTTATCTTCACAATTTTTTTTTCTGATTTGCTCTTGATCATTGTGTTGATCCGATTATCTGATTTCTTCTTGGAACTCTATCCAACCTTCCGCACGAAAAAGACGTTCAGAAAATTCTCTCTCATGATTCATCATCAGCATCAGTACAACTTGTTGGTGGTTCTTCAATTGAAATTCCAATTGTGAACAGGCTTCGTTCGTTCGTTCGTCTTGTTTTCATATTTTATATTAGCCGAAGTTGTCCTCTTTGTTGATCAGCGTTAACATTCACTTCAGCACTCACTGCACAGTGTACAAAAGAACGATTGATGAATACGTCCAGCATATCCACATACTTGAGAAGCACGCATTGATCCGCACGTAAATTCCACATACTCTAAAGCAAACATGAGATCCGATTGGATCGTATTCTCGGAAATTCAATGAATTCAATCGTAATCATTAGAAAGCCTCAGTTGCCTTCAAATATTTCATAAAATCGTGCAAAATTGCTGCCTGATGCAAACATAGCCACATTTATGCTCAATTAATATTGTCGTGCTAATCGCACGTATAATAATTAACGAATGATCACTTAGAAATGTCATATTCTACGAAAAAAAAAAGTTGGTATATATTGCCTCGTTAACTGCAAACAATTCTGAAATATTCGCTGATGCATCTGAATCCACACATTTCTTCAATACGCCATTTTGTATTCTGGCAATTGGCGAATGAATTGATAAAGTTTATTCGCTTGGACATGAATTGAAATCACTCGAATGTAGTTGAATCGGTGACCTTTTGAGCAGTGAACATTTCGAATTATGTATGTCATCACTTTCTCAGAAATCATCTTTCCCTCAGAAAGCACTCTGCTCACGCCATTCGACGATCAAACAACGCGATTTCAGTGGTCGTTCTCGACAGTTGTGTGTGCTTATTCCTATCCTAGTCCATTTGGTAGCGTTCTAATTTAGCAATTACTATAGTTAGTGTTTAAATATCATCAAATCCTATGCGACACTCAGTCTTGTCTCATCTCAAAATTGTTTGGACTTTTGCGCATGTTTCCGAGTGAAAAATTGAATCAGTGAGAAATTTCTATCAATGCTGAGAGTTCTGTGCTTTCAGAAGGTTTTGCTCGGTGCCCTGCAAACTATCGATAAAAGTTGTCACGTTTCTCAGTCTCGCTCGTTTTCGTGCTCCTTCAGAGCAATTATTTCCGACTAATACCGAACACTTCGTTCTTCGAGCAAGTGAATGTGTAACGAAGATAAAGCGATTGTTCCAAGAAACGTTGCCAATCCCGTTCTCAAGTTTGCCTGCACACGGCACTGCTGAAGTTTATCTGCCTGCAACCCATTCAAGTCACATGCGCATTCGTCACTAATGTTTGCTTATCAGCTCATAATCAAACCAAATGACAAAAAAAAGAGAAAATGAAACGAATCAGTTGATCTGTTATCATGATTCGATTGCCCAGACAATGTCGTCCATTCATAAGCAATTGCTTGTTCCGTGCAGCAATCGTTGTCCGTCACACAGTGACATTTCAAAAGGCTATCCATATGCATGCATAGAAATGTGCCTAAAGTTTAGATGTACACATAAAATTTTATCTCATATTTTTCTTTGCGTATAAAATGCGGTCGCATTGCACCGAGCAGCGAAAGATAAGCGCGTACGCAGTGCACATGACAGTCGAACTGAAACTTTGCTTATCATTCATATTTATCACTTGAACCGTTCGCAAAATTGTTCGCATATTTCATGTTGACATTGCACAATTAATTATCAGTTGATTTTTCCTATTTTTGACAGTGTGAATTAAATTTTTTTGGGTTTGGTCCTTTGGTTCGACACTATCTTAAAACGCAAAGAAATCACTTTTTGTGATCTGTTTACAGATCGCCTTCCGCTGTTTTTTTCTTCATCTCGCAGTGTTCGCCATCTATAAAAACTATTCTGTGTTCTTCAGTGGAGGGATTTGTTGTATTTGCTGGATGTTTGTTTTTTTTTTCAAAAGTTTCAGAACGCAATATTTTTTTAGCTGAAAAAATTGACTCAAGTGTTCTTCAATCATAATTTGAAATGCTTTATTTTTGTAGGCGCATCCATATTTTGAACCAAGATCGTTAACGATCAGTTTGGAGTTTTGAATGCGAGAATTTTGAATGTGTGACCTGCAATAATGATGTATAATTTATGGTACCCATAATAAGGAAATTCTCAAACTTTTTACTTATCGTTTCAAACGAACGTTTCACTGCTTTCAAAGAATTCTTCACGACTGAGTGTTTTTTTGTTGTTATTTTTCTGCTGAAAAAATGAGTGGTCGATTTGGAAACTTGTTATCAGCGTACGCATTACAGTGTGATTGTGTTTTCATTTTTGTTGTTGTCATTGCTGTTTTCATGTTCTTTATAGTTTGCAGTTAATGCACCAATCATATTTTTTTTGTCGCTCATCTCAAATTTGCACAGTTCCAATTTTATGAAAAATCAAAATAATCCTTCACTTCAAAAAAACCAAATTATGTGGGACCTAAAGACGAAATAATTTAGTTCCTAGCTTGACTTCAATGATCGCTTGTTATATTGTCTTCAGTCAGCTTCATCATATCCATCAGTATCATTCACAGTTGTTACACTTTAACGAATTGTTATTAATGCTCACTAGAATGCGACACATATTTATGAATGAATGAATGAATTACTAGCGGCATTGTTCTTTTGACTTCACAACATTCGCTGTCCTCCTTATTCTTCATTTGGTTTTTTCTTCATTTTTAATAAATCATGTTTTATCTCCGAACCAACCAACGAACTTGGCTATGCTCTGCTTTTGGCTAACAGATGAGGTGAGGGATGATTCTACTGAAAAAGCGAATCACAAAAGTGACTAGTCTTTGAAATGACAGACTTCAAGTAGTATCACATAAGAGGATATAATTCAGTGGAATATGATTTTCTGGGTTTCATTTCGTGACGAAACTGTTTCATTAATGATTATTTCGTGTTAGTTTTTCGCAGAGTGGAATTGATAACGAATCATTATTGGGCATCTATCTATAATATCTTATCGTTGTGCGTTGATGTGTGCATTGCGCTCGCGATTAGTGGAGTGTTGAATGACCAGCAGCTGTGAATGAATGAATTCTGAGAACATCAGATGACTTCGTTGCTAGGCGAATATTGCCATTACTTATTGTCGAATGCATTTGATCATATGATTTATAATCGTATAACTTTCCGTGACGGATGATAGATTCATTGAAATGTTCCTCAAAAAATGCGACATGCGTTGTGGAATCTGCAATTATCAGCATCCAGCAGTTTGAGTTGTTTTATTCAGTTTGTGTATTGTGAGGGACAAACTTTTCCTGTGCTGCTGATCCATGTACATTACTTGAAACAAGCAGATAGCTCAAGTGAATGGTGGTGCGTGATCATTAGACTTAGGTAATGATCGATTCAGCATAAATGGAGGTGTATGAGGAGGAGTGCATGCGTTCAGATGAATATGATACATTCCGTGAATTCAGATGCATTCGTCGTTGTGAAAGCATAAATGGAAATAACTCCATGTGCGTTGCTAGTGGAATGTTGCTTACTGATTAAAGGTATAGGGC
This sequence comes from Anisakis pegreffii, assembly GCA_035041965.1. Lineage (NCBI taxonomy): Eukaryota > Metazoa > Nematoda > Chromadorea > Rhabditida > Anisakidae > Anisakis > Anisakis pegreffii. Next base: position 278,954 of record JAPYMA010000065.1, on the reverse strand, counting down.
AAGCAGTTCGTTGATTGAAGAACGGACGACTAATTCTTTTAATTCAATTGTTTGGACGAAGCAAATGGGCGAGCGAGCGATTCAACTGTTGATGAGAGAAATTGGATGTATGAACTAGAAAGCGTGTGAGGGAAAATGTGCTGTAAATAGAAGTAAGTGCAAATCAAAGAGGGAAATAATACGCTAACGAATGAATAACAGTGGATGGATGGGGAAATGATGTTGACAAGTAACTGTGCAATGAGGGAAGAGGGGAGATGAATTAAGGGAAAAACTTGATATGAAAATATTTGATTTGTTCGTTGTCGTCTTCGTCGTCTTCTTGTTCGATTGATCTTAGCCATCATGTGAGTCAAGATTTTAAGTAGCAAAGTGCGAAATGAATGAATGTTTTTGTTATGAGTGACTGATTTGATGTGGTGAGTGAGGTACGAACGGGATGAATGTTGGTAACGGAGTCAAAATGGTTTGTTGCATTCCTTTTGAAAGAAGGAACGAATGCAGCAGAGGAATCAGAACGTGTTCTTGATAACTAAGGCAAGGAATTAGGAAAGTAAGCAAGCATGCACACCATCCATCGTCCGTCGTCATCTTTTGCAGTTCCAACCTTGCTTGCGTCAGGGAGAAGAAGACCGTTTTTTTTCTGTTGCAATTTGTTGAAAAAGCAAAAGACCTGTCTTATCTTCCATACAAAGAGCTGTTTGTATGCATGAGTATTTCAGATGGTTTTTTGCAGCTCAATTGTTTCGCCATTCGCAATGCCATTTATTTATCGTCTTTGCTTTTCGTTCGAACACAAAATTTACCCATACAACACATAAATAAATAAATGATATCATATCTACAATGGCATTCATTCGATTGCTGCATTCATAGAGCAGATACCATGCATGGTATGGTATATGTATAAAATATACAAAAGCGTTGCGTTCGTTGCTTATGTATTGCTTGCTGCATATCTGCTAAATACACAACGAATATAAACACAAATCAAATTGGAATGATGATGATGGTTGCTTGTGGTTGTGGTGGTGTATTGTCGAAAGAAGAGCCGAATGATGGACGAAAGAGTTTGTGGGTTTTGTGATGTGATGCGATGCGATACGATGATGATCGTGCTGAGAGTTTCATTAGTTGTTGATGAGGAGGAGAAGAACGTTTGCTGCTTGTTGCACGAATGCTCAGAGCAACGAATCAAACGAAACCAACAACGGCTGGCTGTATGAGTCACTTTTGTTCATTCGATCCACTTCATATGACAGACAGTTCAATTGCTTCATGGAAACTTACTTACTTGCCTTAGCGTTTTCAACTTATTCTTAGTCAAGATGAGCAACACTAAGCAATAAATAATAGGAACTGAAAAGAAGCAAGTTGAAAAGGTGAGATTCATGATGGAATGAAGATGTGTGACTTCATGGATGCGTTCTGTTTTTTTGCATGTTGTTGTCTTAGTTGAATATGTCTTCTAACTCCTCATTTCGGAACTCCTCCGTCCAACAACAACTAACAACCATTAATACTCATTTGCACATGCACATTCATGTAAACCTTCATGAATAAAAGTACATCTATGTATGTGTATTATTACTAGAAGACATCAGCAGCAGCAGCAGACAAAAGCATGCGCATTAGCAAACGACCAAACGAGTGGTAGTAGTTAGTTGTGTTGGCTCGATGACTGACTGACTGGATAGATGGATAGATGGATGGATGGATAGCTGCTGATGTTGTTGTGTTGGAGACATTGGAAAGGCTGAAAATATTACACGATGAGTTTGTTTGTAATGCGGAAAGAGGATAGCGTTCGTTTGTTTGTTCGTATGGTACTAGAAGGAAGGAAACGAAAGAAGTAGACAAAAAATACTGGAACGATAGAGTAGTCTGCGACGCGGGGGAGTGTGCTGCCGACCGAAAGGGTGGAAGCTGGTCGTTGAGTGGTCGGTCGGTCGGTCGGCTGTCATCATGATGATTAGTTATGATGTTGATCGGAATGGTGATTTGTGTGTTTGTACGTTATTATGTGTGTGTGTATGTATGTGTGCTGTTGGAGCGATAGCTAAGGAAGTTGTTCTGATTGACTGCAATAACTGCTGACAGACGGGTGGTTATTATGTTAGAACGATAATGTGTTTTGGACGGTACTGTTGGGCGAAAGGGGAGGGAACGGGAAGGAAGCTAAGGGAACTGTAGAGAATGGGCAATAGGAGGGAGGGCAGGGCCGGCTGTCAATAAATTTTGTTTGCTCTGCTAAAGAATACAGAAACGATGGAATCAACAGACTGAGCATTTGAATGAATGTGTGAACTGAACGTAGATAAGCAGCAGCAGCAGCAGTGATCTGTATCACCATCAGAGCACCGTCCAGTGAAGGGCGATTTCGATATTCCACTGAAAATATTTCCGATTAATTCCGTATTGTCGATTTCGTTGAATCTGGCCTGCTCCATCCGGCTTTATCTGATCGCGTAAATTCATTCACGATCATCATTTTTATCTTGCTTACATCTCGTTCGTTCGTTCATCCATCAACAGTTCACTTAACTGCTATTAATCTCGTAAGTATTCGTCAAAGAATCTTGTCCTGCACAAAAACGTATTTATTGCATCATCACATAATGAATTCATATTGAATGTTCTAATGAAATGCATTTAGCCTCATCTGTTGGATGGTTCCGATCGCAAGCAGTCACTGTTATCCGTTGCTAATAGCCATACTATTTCTTGCGTTCATTGTGCAAAAGTATGACCGCAGACTAGATAAGAGTATTCATTTTACCTCATTCAGTTTTCATCTTGATTTCGCTCTGTTGTTTCATCTTGCAAAACTCTCTGCCCTCTTATCTGATTTCGCATTCACACCTCAGTTTTCACTATCCCAACGTATCATTTCTTTCGTGTTCGTTTCCAAATGTTATCAATTCTAGGCCGCGATACGGTACACCGTCTCTTTTCGTTTTCCTTCCATTTGACAAAGCCAATTTGAACTTATAGTCCGTTGATTCGAGCGAATTCCATTGAGTATTTCGTTTGTTCTCAAGCTTTATCGAAATATTAAAGCAGCTCCACAAACAGCTACATTCAAATGATCGTCACTGTAGTATTTCGAGTAGACCGAGAAAATGAGTTATTCATGACCGAAGCGGTCAATGACGTTGTTCAAATGAACATGAAAAGTACAGTCAATCATTGCAGATGCCTCAACCAAGCACATTCCATCTCATCCAGACTGTTTGCTTGTAATTTTGTGCTGCTGCTTTTATTATTCGAACGTCCATTCCAAATGAACGATAAACATCACAATTAATCATGTAATCAAATCGAAATGTCCTCATTAAAACATCTCCAGTTTTATGGCGGCACATTTTTTGATGCGGTCGAAAAGTTTTTCACTTATTTTCACTAACTCGTCACGTTATTCTAACAAATAGTTGTTCAGTGGTTCGGTTCGGTTCGTGTAATTTGGCCAATTTGAAACATAGACATCAATTGGATGCACTACACTAAATACGATCACTTATTATGGCCATTGTTTGACATAGACTCAATGTGTTTACGCAATGGAAATTCGAAGAAGATTTGCATGCAGCAGCACATGCGGCTTTCGATGTGTGTTGATGTTTTGTATTCGTACTGTTTTCAAGAAGAAAATCGTTTTCGCTGAACTGATCAAATTTTGCCTAAGTGATCAGTCGTCGATTCCGATGTTGATTGGTTTCATTGATTCGCCGAGCTTTGTTGCGTCGACTTCATTTCGTAATTCTTTTTATTTTGATTTTTTTTTGTCATCAGCCGTTGTTCCATTTAGCTGATTGCTGCTAATTCTCACAAACTGCACAAACCAGATCATCATCACCTTGCTGCGGCGAGTCGTTCGTTCAGAGCGTCTCGAAATGAATTTTTTCTGCTCTTTGAATGAGAAGATTAAGTAGTGATTATTTTTGTGCTGTTGAAACGGATCAGATCAGTTGAGCAATATGTGCACACAGTCGTCGATAGAGCGATCGCTGTATTGATAAACTAGCTGGACAGTTGGATGAGCTTCAGAGATCTTAATTGCATTTGTTATTAAACGATCACATTTTTCGACGAATTGCAAATGCTCTCCTGATTGTATTTTATGGCTGTCTCTCAAAGCATTGAATCGCATGAACTAAGTGGATAAAACTTAAACTAGCATCAAATTTTAAAAAAATTCCAATAGTCTTTATCCATCACTACGCTAATACATTTTCATTCAAGTGCTAAATTATCGAACCATACTGTTGCACATCATGTACATGTAGTGTAGCATTATGAGTTTGACACAGAGGAGGCAGTTGAATAGAGCTGATTCGTGGGTACGGGTGGACGGACGGACGGAAGGAAGGAATGAAGGGTTACTTATTACTTAAGAGAAGAAGGTTGCTTGCTAACTGCTCGTGAATGAATGGTGTTATGCTGGCTGACATTGATCATAACCGGTTGGGTTGCTTGGATTGTTGTCATTTGACTGTTGAATGTCGAACCATTGAGAGCAAGGAAGAGGAAGCATTGAAGTTACTGCTGCTGCTGCTGCTGCTGCGTTTACCTGCAAATGTTGCACACCACAGATGTTGGTTGTTGGTTGTTCGATTCTGTGATCTTTATTTGGCTTACGATTTGATGTTTGTCTCATGATACAATACACATACGAATCGATGAATATCTTCATCATATGTCCACACACACACACAATAAACACCACAAAATAACAATTGTATTAATGGCTAAAAATTGATGATATACATTTTCGGAAATGAATTCATCGCGTTCATTATACCACACAGGTAGTTAGGTTTCGGAAACTGTACGCGCTGAATGCATTAAGGAAATGCAAAAAACACAACCGGTCATGGAGGTTTGAAACGTTGGACGTATCGAGTTAGTACTAATTGAAAAGAGCGGACGAACGCTCGACAGCAATAAGCGCATGCTCACTACCCTATCGGAAGTTGCAGCAGTTCACATAACCTAACATTTGGGTGGGTTGCTGCGAAAATTTGGAAGAAGTTTTTTTCGCATCGAATGAATTGGTGTTATCTGATGGTAAATCAAAATGTCGGTGAAAATAAATTGCCGAATGGAACAGTAAAGAGGAACGCTTAATCTATTCTTTTACTGATAAGTTCGAGCGCTTTGTGTCACCTTCAAGTGTGCAATATTTGTGACTGAAGTGTTTTGAAGTGCTTGCAGCGGACGTGAACCAGACTCATTCAAGCGTTTGATTTCCGAAAAGATTTCTGGGAAATCGCCGAAGAAAGTTTCGTTTTGCTGCCACTTTTGCATTATCTTGATAAATAGTTCGTATTATGTCATCACGTTGAAATTCATCATCATCATCGTAATGTGTCTGTCGGCTTTAATAGTCGTTTATGACGATGAGATGATGATGATGATGGGTATTGCATAAGAGCGATGCTGCTGATGATCGTTACATGCGTTCAGAGTCGTAATTCATGATCGCAGCCGCCGTGTTTTTTGTGCGCTTGTTTGACGATTGCAATTTACCTGTTGTATCAATATTGCTGCTTTCATACCGTCGTCAGCCATTTGCAATTCTCGTTTTCGACATCAGTCAACACAGCAGATGATGAGTTCGAATTTCGAGTTTTGTCGTTTTTTTTTTGCTGGACGTTTAATTGATCCAAATCTGTCCATCAAATCCTCGGCATTTCCTCATGTTTCCATCTCTTGTCTGCGATTCTTTTCAATGCAACATTGTATTTTTACACCACATAAACGCTAGTGAGTGGGGGAAAACTTTCGATTGTATTATTTTACGAGCGAATTTATCATGAAATACAGTGATTAACTCAGTGCTTGATGCATATGTCGCCGGCGTGTTTTATTGAACATTTGAATAATGTGTAGCGGAGGTGTTTATAAAGCGATATCGCTCTCAACGAGTATTCAATGGGTTCGCCCGAAGGATTTTATCGTAAAATTGTTGATGTTTCAGTACAATTCAATTTCTGCATAAGTGAAAGCAGCAGTTATTAAGAGGCGAGTGCAGCAGAAAATATTCCGGCATGCTCAATATCACTAAATTGACTCTAATCACAAGATCAGTTTCGTGCTCCTATTAAGTATCAATCGTCAATAAACGCAATCGTCTTCTATTCAAGAGCTTATCGATAAACCAAAGCGAAGTTTCAGTCGCATGGAATAAGGACGATCAGGTATGTGTCGTATAAGTAGACTGCTTAATCTATCTTCCATATCTCCTGCTCATATCCTTAAATCTTTCTGCTTCATTAGATAAGTTTAAATCGCTCTCTTAGCATTACTTTATCAAATCCGTATAAGCGTCAACAGTTTTTATCTTATTCTCTATGCTGCTTCATGCACACGACCACTCAGCTTTGCATGAACCGGTGATAATTTATTTTGGAGTTTCAGAGGAGATTACTCTCCAAAACCCGGTGAATCGTCCTCTATTCCGTGTGAACGACTGACTTATTTGCTTCCGGTTTCTTTTGAGATTACCTTCCGGTTCCTGGCTGGTTGCCTTAACAGTTACATTTATTCGGTGAATCTGGTTTTCGGTTGTGTTTTTGAGTGTGGTGAAATTATTTGGTTCTTTGAAGAACTGATTTAGTGTATCTTGAATTGGTGAGTGTGTCGTGATGAGTATCACAACCAGAAACGCGAAATCCAACACGTCAGAGCCTAAACGGTTTGTTATGCCTTGCTCAATTATTTATTGCTTCCTGAATCTTAGTTCATGCAGAAACGTGATTGATCCAAACTAAACATTTTGATCACTTCACAGAGAGCAATTTTTCAGATGCATAGCAATTTGGTTGCATTTGCCTTACATGATTTCTTATCCAATCGTTGAATACGAGTGAATAAGATCTATGTAACTTTCCATACTTCTGTGTATGTAACCTTCCGTTAATGTGCGCTTTCAGCGTTAAACTAATTCAGTTCATTGTACAATACGCTTTTTGTTATCAGGCGAGGTCGAAAAGCCGCATCCACAAAGAACAAGGAGGTGGTTCAAGAGAGTGTAGTTGAAGAACCCGCGCAAGAAACTGACGCTCCTCCAGAAGTGGAAGTCGTTGAAGAGCAGACACTCAACGATGACCTTTCTAAGGCTGCTGATGAGGAATCATCAGGTGCACAATCAGCTAACGTCAAACTAGCTGGTTTGTTATCTAATGTTCTATACAAAATTCAGTGAGAATATATTGATTGAATTGCTACGAAATAAACAACGAAAGTTTTTGGTACACATTCGATGAGTAGTTCAATGAAAGCGTTTTCGTGAAAAAAAGAGTCTCGCTTAATTCCTTTTGAAAACTAGAAACATTTACGTTTACTTGTAGGTACACCGATGGCATCATCAGATAGTGGCGTGGAATCGTCGGCTGAGGTTGATGTGGAAATGAAAGAGAGCGGTTGTGTGGTGGATGGAGTGGCATCACCCAGTGATAGCAGTAGTGATGATATAAATGCAAATGTAAATACAAATTCGGATGTGGATATCATCATCTGTGGTTCATGCCATTCACAGTTCTCACTGAATCATTTCAATGCTTTCATTGAACACAAGGTTTCTTTTTTTTTTCGGGTTCAACTTCACTGTTGTGCTGTTTCTTTGGTTGTTTTCTTGGAGATAGTATTCAGTGTTCATTTGATGGTGATCAACTCATTTGATCTGAATATTAAGTTCTCTGCTGATACAGCTATAATGCTGATTGAAGTATCTCCTACAAGGAGTAAGTGTCTATTACAGGCGTCCAGATGTGACAGTAAGCAAACGACCCTTTCGGATGAAATTCTCGCGGATTCTCCGTCGGCTAATCACAGTGAGGTGTTCCGGCTAACTCGAAGGCGGCATACACCTGTACCTTTTTATGGACAATTTATGGTTCCTATTCTAAACTTATCGTGGATTTGCGAGAATGAATTCTTATCATATGAAAGGCTCATTTCCATGCAAACGAGCGCATTCCCATATGGATGTATTAAATGCGAACTGATACGGATGCCATTTTTTTAGGAATCGTCCGATTCACGATCTCCTCATTCGTCGTCGGCTAACGCTGAGATGTTGTTAGCGTTATCGCAAGGAGGTTGCCGACGATATCGATCTGATGCTACCACCGATACCACTGACCTTAGTGAGTTGCTTCATTCTCATAATGATTACCAAATCTCTCATGAACATTCATTTTTCAATGCTTTCACGCTAGCTCTTCCACTGATTTTGAAGTTGGTTCTTTTAGCTGAATCGGTTTGTGACTTTCACAATTCCATGTGTTTAAGTGAATTTTTCGTCTGCGCCCGTCTTCCGGTGTTGATTTTGTTTGATGAGTAATTCTTCTTGTTAGTATTTATGTTTGTTTGATTAATTAATTGTATTTGTACGAATGAGTGTGTTGTGTAATCACTAGAATGCTCGCTTGATCATTAGAGATGCGGCGATATGTTCATTCATCTTTTCTGTACACACAAAACTGTGTGCAATGCAAGCCATACACGCTAAAAGCTCTTTTCGTTTCATTTTTATAATCCGCGTTCAATTGCTTTGTTTATCAACAAATCATGCTGCCCTAGCAAAAAAAACCACTTCGTTCTAGTCAAACTCTTTCTGTGATTCTTTCTCAGATCTATGAAAACGTTCAATTGAGCAATGTCCTTCCTCCTTCTGAGTGTTCCTTGTTGAACTTTTCCTCATCTTCTCTTCGTTTTTAGCCGTCGTATCTTCGTGTTTACCTTTCGTTCTCATAAACTCTCTTGTTTTCTAAAATTGTCCCCATACCAGCTTTACATATGCCCTCTTCAGATCTTGCCTTCCTATGTAATCTAGAAACTATTTGTGTCCTTGTTGAACACTTTTCTAATCAAACATTCAGAGACGTTCGAACTAAATGAAATTCAATGCAAATGTAATATAATACAATAGCACAACAATACAAATACACACACGTATATCTGTGATTAGTAACAAATGCATTTCCGATCGTCGAAAATCTCTTAATTGGGATGAGCTGTGTGCGGATCGTTGTGCTGAATAGATGCTATCGGTGGGAGAGTGGAACAATTCTAAGTAGTGCAGAGTTGCTTTAGAAATGGTCATTTGAATGAGCACTCTTCATGATATTCACTAAGTTTGTTTCATAGTGCTCAATAAAAGGGCAAGATCATTGGATGGAATGAAGAAATTTAATTAGACGCAATTACAATCAATGATGACGACAGTGGCCACTAGCAAAATGACCGATATTCGAACAAACTGAACGAAATGCATAAGTAGGCACACGTAGATCAGTCAGTATCAAGAGCGAGTGGAAAGTCTTCGAAATTTCATTCACGACCGGTTTTGTGGGTCAATTTCGGTTTTTCTCGGCACTCTCACCTTCTTGCTCGAAGACGTTTCGTTATAATTCATTGCGCGATCGTTGTGTTGTCATTTGCACATCGCTGATGAATTCATATTGAATAACCAACGATTATTCATCATGAAATGACATGCGCTTGATCAATGTGTTGATGCTGCGCAATATAGAAATTTAAGAATCTGAAGGTCACTTCAAGGTCGTTTGAGACGAGCCACTCGTTCTCTCGGTCATTGCGTTCAATCGCCATTGATGGTCAGAAAACGGGATTGAACATAAATGACTTCATCGAATTGCTGGCGATTTATGCTTTCATAAATGAGAATTCATCTTCGCATCGCACTTTTTTCAAACGGGATCTATCGTTGCTGATGAAAAATGCTTTTCGATAAACCGTCTGAGATTGTTTCGTAGTGTGAGGGAAACAGTCAGGAATCAGTCTCATTAGCACGATCATTTGCAAATACTACTTCGTGCAGATTATCATCTGTTATCGAACGGCGTTTACATGGAAACTTGAAAAATTGAGTGGGAGTCCAGTGCCAGGGCTGAGGAAAACGAATCGGTCATCTCCAGTGAGTTCGACATTCGATCACCTGGATTGTGCCGTATTCATATTTTTATGTGATACCATTAAAGCACCGACATTTTCGGTTTTCATCAGGCTTCTTCTCTGAAGCACTTTGATGAGCATTTTTTAAGCTGGAGTCTTCATTACTAGTTTCAAGTCAAGCTGAATACCTCTAAACAGTCGATTTAAGTGACAGAGTGTTAGAAACGATTTTATTTTAGATCAAGAGCATTCAGTCAGGGTTTGTCAGAACAATCTTCATTCGGAATCACTCAAATAAATGTTCGTTGAGAAATTTGTGTGCTTTATTGCGCACTATTGAATCATTCGTTTTCGAGAGGTGGTGAATTGCAATTGCTGATTAACATTTTTTTTGGATGAGGGAAAGGCCGAATTTTTGTGCCATTGAACTTGAAATGTTTTTAATTGTATGCATGCGTTCATGAAATGATGAGAACGATGCATTTTGGTAGTGAACGAGCGATGAACCAGAACGAGGGAACGGCCAACTGCAGCATTCCATCTTTTCGTTGCTTTTTTTTCGATTGTTCCCAATTAGTTTCTGATTTTCTTGGACGTGAAACTTTCCAAAGCACTTCATCAGTACTTTCACCGTTTCAATTTTCATTCCATTTACACACATCAGTTGAGTGCTGCTAGTTTATAGAAAAATTATACAATAAAACAAGTTCAGTTACTGATTGCAATCAACGTTTTTACTGAATGGAGTGAAGCTGTTGGTGGGAATGGTTCACAAAATAACATCATAAGATGATGCGATCATTTTGCATGATCTTATGATGTGATTTTGTGCAAAAGCTGAATTGTTTGCTGCTACATTCAGATGTGTGCAAATCTGGCAAACATGCGATTAGCAGTATGTGAGTTTTTAGGCAAATATCGCTTGTGCGCACACTCCGTTTTGGTTTATCCAAGGCATATCGAATTTCGGCAAGCCATCAGAACAGTGTGATTGATGCATTGAGTATTTTTGTTGAAAATGATACTTCTACTAGATTCACACAGTGTTTCTGGCTAGTGTTAGGTGGCAATGGTGAGTTTTTTGTTTGTGCAGTGCAGTTTCAGTGATTTACTGCTGCTGCTGAGGCATATATGGGAGACGACAATAATAAGTGAAGTTGAGGAGTAAGAAGGAAATTCTTCTGACAATTTCTACGCGCATCGAAAGTGTTCACTAACGAGCGGCCGGCCGGTTTTGCGAATAGCAATCAACAAAAAAAACGCAATTCGGCAAAAAAACTTTTCGATTGCAAAAAACGTCTTTTTTGAATTGCATTTACGCAACATTGATGAATTGGAATTTAAAAAAAAAAAACCCAACGTCAATTTGTGTACTCTTCAAGGCATTTTCTATGTGATCACATCATTCTCGCAAAATTCAGATTAATCAAATTGAATCTTCTTCAGTTCTCTTGCTCACTGACAGCGAGTCTTATTTCTTGGTTGAACCACGTAGAATCAAGCCAAAATGAAATGGCAAAATTTGCCGTTTGCACAGTGCAAGAACATTTATTTTATGATTACGGGAATTACATCAGGTCAGAGCTCATTCTAATAGGATTCCAGTAGAACTGATGGTATTTGCTTGTATTATATTAATGAGATGCACCCAGCTGCCCGTCGTTGGTCGTCTACGAATAACTCTATATCATGGATACGTGGACACTGGCGTGTGTGTGTGTGTTGCTTGTATGAACAGAACATGTATTTGTTTCTCAAATAACCGGTTCTCGACCATCAACACCATTTTTGTGCGAAACATAATAACGTAGCATATTCACATACACTACTCACACATAGCAATAATCACACAAATTAAAATTTCTAAACATCGTTCGCGATAATCTATTGAATTCATCATTTATTTGTGAGTGCCGTTCGGCATAACAACACCATAAAATGACGCAACAAAAGGCAAAACGATCCCACCAAGACAACACACCAACAACAACTTGCTTGATGACCATTTTGTCTGTAGGAACGTAATCAGCAATTATTTGGTAACCAGTCATCAATTGCATGAACATCGTCATTTGGCGTTTCAATTGCTCTATCAACTCGCTTCATCACTATCAGCTCACAAAACCACTTCCCAAATGCAAACATCGCACACCACAAATCATTTTGCTACGTAATTACATTTGAAAAACTCTTGAGAACAACAAAAATCAGCGATCAGCATTTCTTATCACATTCAGTAACGATTTATTGCACCATTTTTTTTCTCAAAATTGGTGAAAAAATTTTTGCTGAAAACATCGAAGTGGTAGTTGAACGCTACATTCGTTTCGTAACATCTTCTCAATCGATTGATTGATTCAGTTCGGTCGTCGATGAGTGGATTCAAATTTGCAACTGGAAGTCCATGTCTCAGAATTCTCGCATCTTCATTTTTTGAGCCTCCAAATCATGTTTGACTATCAGCAGACATCTGTCGGAAGTGTGGTATAGACGTTGTTGTTGATGCACCTGAGAACAAATGTTCATCAGAAGACTTTCAAAGAGCACGAACAGATAGATTCCTTCACTGAATTGAATTTATTGCTGACTGAAGAAGGCTTCCCCTCAATGATTGTGCCGTCTTCAGCTGATCCTGGAGCTGCTATCCTTGTGGTGCTGCTGCTGATGATGATGATATCGATATCATTCTAAATTTTTCGATCTTGTTCGGCTTTCTCTGGTAACCGTTGTTCACTCAAACACGGAACCATTTCAGTTCTTATCCTGATGGTTTGATGATGAGCCCAAAACAAAACATGAATATCATCAGTTTGCGCATTTTCTGTTCGATTCGACTGCGTTAGTTGACGATTTTAACGTTCCACATGCCATACAACAATAGTGATGATTGCATTACAATTAATGTGCACAATAATGAGTTAATAATAGTAATAATACGAGCAAATATAACAAAAGTTATGATAATAATAGTATTAATAAAACGAGCAAATATTAAGCTTCACCTAATGCACACTGAATCATTCATGTACATGTGGCGCGTTATACGCTAACTCCATTTTCAGTTGTTCTCCAAAATCATTTTCATCTAAATTTCCACAAAAATTTTCATTAGCAGAAGTGCATAAATGAATTTGTATGTGTCACCTCTGAATGAATATTTACATCTAATGAAAAAGCAGTTCTTTCTCGAAATAAGCAAGCAATGCTTTTGATTCATTTCACGATTTATATTTATTCAGTCTCTATCAGAACTTTTTTCCGTTCCATTTATCTTCCTCATACTTTCCTTTATCTTCCTACAGACGAGCATCATATTATGAAACCTACTTACAACAGTGATTTGTGTCATTACTCGAATACTGACGATGACTACGCACACAATGACAAGAACATAAATGATACATGACCTCTGATAACCTCAACGATATTTCCACTACTTCGCTTTCCCATTCCGTTCAGTTGGTAATTTTCAACAGTTCAGCACTTGATATGCTTCTTATCAACGCAATTAAAAGTGCTTAGTCTTTGATCATTGACCGTATGCGTTCAGTGTGAGTGAAACGACCAGAAATCCGAATGAGATGTGTGAAGATGCTCAAATGATCCAGTGAATCGGTTGATAAGATGTCTTAAATTCCATTCGTTTCATGCTAAAATTAGCGATGGAGTTTTCAAAGGTTTTGATCAAAAACCAACGCGAATATATCAATGGATCAGCTTACAGCCATTTTTATGCGTTTTTCGATCGCCGAGAAACGTTGCATTCGAATAAAAATGAATTCTTATCATTTATCGTCTTAGCGAGAATTTGCTAACAATATTTAATGGTTCGAGACACAATCAGAGAATGGGTATGAGTAGTGATTTGATGTTTGATGACTTTTAGTGTGACTGGATGAGAATTCTGAGAGTTTTATATTAGTCTCAGTATCCAGCAAAATAACTCGATTCCTCTTTGATATATCCTTTTTCATTTCGTTGCTTCTTTATATTTTATCAGTTTCAAAGTGTTCGCTCTATTTGTCTGTTGAACTATGCCCCACCGATCCATAGTATCCATTCAAAATGTCCTCCATTCAAAAGTAACTTTTTGGTTCGTTTTGAGGCACACATTCACTCACAGACATACTTATCACTGAAATACGAATGAAAGCCTCACTTCCTTCTTTTCTTCCGTCTAATTAATCCGTTCCAAATTACATCCCAGAGGTGACAAATAAAATTAAAGACCATTACCGTCGTCAATTTATTTTCACTTCCTCCTTTACATCATACGTCACCAGTCTCAATTATTCTCACTGATTATTGTTCATCGTCAACATAATTTTCATCATGTTCATAACAGATGTAAGCATACCGCTTAAGAATGAATAAACCTCAATTCTTTCAAGGAATTAATGAATAATGACCTCGAAATACATTAAGAATTTTGACAGCATTTCGTATTTGTTCATTGCGATGGTTTTTTTTTTGGCTATCCCAAGACAGCGTTCGTCTAAGTGTGTCTTATTCCATTCCACTTCAACTATATCCTCGTTGAGAACATTAATCTCTTAGATTGATTCATTGAGCTTTCGAGTAACCGATGTTGGGAAAGTTTGTGAAGCTGTGATGAGGGAAGGAGAATATTTGCGCATTGAAATGAAAATGAAATCTTGTTGTTGGTGAGTGACAGCAGACTAAAACAACGTTAGTTACAGTAATTTCATATTAGTTTTCGGCGAAGCACTTATCATTTTGATGGTTGGTTACTGTTGTTGTGAGACTGTAATGCTTTGAGTCAGTGGAAATTTTGAAAACCAGTCGGTCGGACAATTGAATTGAATGGTTCGTTGCAATAAAAATGTGAATTTCCATCATATTGTTGGTTCTCGTCGATTGTCGCCATTCCGAAATGAATTCACTTGAAAGGATTCTCTTTTTTTTGGCTGGGGTTGTTGGAGCATTCAGTCTGAAATGAATAATGTTTGCTGTTTGTCTGATGCGTTCGTTGGTTTGTTATGTACGCGAATGCACTGAAATAATTTCACATACATCTCCGCCTGACAATTGATTCGATTTGAAATTGTTGTTTGACTTTGATGGTTGGTTGGTTGGTTAGATTGGCCGGAAGCTTTTTTCTTTGATGCGATATTTTGTTGTTGAAATGTAGGAATTGAATGCACAAATGAATGAATGAATCATGCATAATAATGATGCAGTTGACTTTTTAGTATTCTTTTGAAAACGTTCATTTCATTTTTTTAAAATCTGTTATTCGGCACACTATGATCATCCATAAATTTCATTTTTTTGAAAACTTGTGAAATGGGCATTTCAAGCTGATTGTGAGGAAAGGCATGAATGGAAGCGTCAAATGAAGGAATCGCTAATGTTACTGTCAACGGCGACAACATATTTCGACATTAATTGTTCATCTTGCGTTGTTTACATCTGAATGCGTTTTAATTTATTCCTCATACGGACGACGGTTGATGAGAACAAATAACATTTGAATGGCGACTCTATTTTTTGTTATTGTTATTATTAGTATTGAAGTATTACTGTTATTGTCAGTCGGAAACTGACGGACTGACTGCTTTCATTGTTTGCATAGAAAGTAGTTGTTATGAGGCAAGCAGCAGACAGGAAGGAAACCGAGAAGAATTGCTCGGGGTGATATCAAAATATGATCATCAATTCATAAACATGTGCGGCGATTAATGTGTGAAGGATACTGATGATGGATGGTAGATAGCTGAATAAACACATGCTTGATGTGTTGAAATGAGCCGTATATCAAAACAACATTAGATGTGACAAAAACAACGTATTGTTTGTCCATTTCGAAACGATTGTGGGAAGGAATATCATTGGATTTAGTATTAGGTTCTATCATGCGCATAATGTGTATCACTTTTCCTTTCGTAGAAGTTTAGGAAGCGATCAGCGGGGAAACGTTTCTACGCTATTAATTTAAGCCGTCTGGATAGGTTACGTGATCTAACGAGAAGACCGAAAAAAAAAGTGATGAGGTTTTTACTGATATTGACTTGTCTTGCGATCTGCTCTGTGTTTTAGCATGAGCTTCCATTAGAATACTCGTATTCATGCAATGCGCTTTTAAGGGAAGTTGTTTAAAAGAATCGTTTGTCTCTCTACTATTACGTAGTTTTTCGACTGAACGTTGTTGTTTTAAGGCTCGAAACGTTCAGAAA
Source organism: Anisakis pegreffii (assembly GCA_035041965.1). NCBI lineage: Eukaryota > Metazoa > Nematoda > Chromadorea > Rhabditida > Anisakidae > Anisakis > Anisakis pegreffii. The sequence goes on along the minus strand of JAPYMA010000065.1, from coordinate 262,836 downwards.
TCGCTGCATCCGACACGCTGACATGTCATTCGTGTAGGCAATCATGCTCCAGTATTTGGGATCTCCTAAAGCACGTGTTCGTAGCGCATGGCCTTCGTATTTGCCAGGTTCGTGAGATCATCTTCACTAAATTTGTAAAAATTCTTTTGTGGATATACGCAACGTAAAGATCTGCGCTGAAATTTTCATCAAATCCAGATGCTTTCTTACTTACTTGTAGATCATGATTGTATATTATGCTAGTCGCGTTTCTGTACACACGAAGAAGAAGACAGCGAATCCCTCAGTATACATTCATAATTGAGAAAATTCGTGAAGTGATCGATCGCCTGTTACATCAGAGACTGTTTCAGGAAGATATCCCAGGTCTGCCGTCCCGAAGTCTATCGAACGGTGCGGGCGTCGACTCAACAGTTCGTATCTCGTCATCACAATCCACATTACTTGCGCCAAAACCTGCGATGCCGCCGCCTCAGCTATCAGTAGCTAATAGCATTACACCGCGAAGTAAACTTACAGGTGTGTCCCTAATTTTTTAGGCAAATTTCATTGCAAATTCGCGACAGTTGAATGGTGCGTCCAATGAATTGCTATTCACTAGTTCGAGAAAGACTTCTCAAGATCAATGCACTTCTCCAGAAGCCAGTCAGTACTAGAGAAAAGTTATGCGGCATAGAACATGGTCCGTAGACGTGTGGCAGTCTTATGTTTCGACTAAAATGTTACACTATCTTGTTTCAGGTTCAAATATGAAGACGCTGCAGCATTCAGCTAAGAGTGGTTTCAGTCTGAATGCGTTTTGTTCAGAGCGATTGAAGGAAATCGCCGAAAAAGCTGGTGAGTGAATTGTTGTTGTTGTTATGGTTCGTCATCATGACTGTATTTCAGCTGAGCAGTTGTCAGTTATATTCATTTTGCATGCTGAACCTTTGATGACCTCTAATGAAACAACAACATTGAAACGAGCGATTACAGGTGAATCGGCAATTTATACGACAGCTTCCTTGGATAGCTCCTATTCGAGTCCGTTGAAAACAGTCGATCCACTGACCGCATCCAGCCAAAAAAGGTTTCGTTTAATCGCTCGATCACCACCCTTACTTTTCCGATCACCACCTCAACAAAAGTCATATTTCGTTCCATTTCTGACAAAATGGTTTCGTTCAGACGCAATTCTCTTCGCGCTGGAACTATGCAGTGCAAATGCGGAAATGTTATCGCATTTCATAATCTCGATTCGTCAGTTTGAAAACGAAAATCTTCATCGTTCCAAAATGAAAAATGGAAATCATGAAAATGAAAATGAAAAACATTTCATTGGTCAAGATTTTTTAATGAACGGATACGAGTTCAGGCGATACAACACGAGTGTTTCTGCCGAAGATGAACAACAGCAGTCAACGATGACCGCAGCCTCTTCTCAAACTTCGAATCTCCGTCTAGCAACGAGCGCATCGAATTCCATCGCCGGTATCACCAGTAACACACCAACACTGACCGCGTTAAAATTTGCCGCAAACGCTCTACAACAACAACAACAATCCCATAATTCATTACAGGTCTTTCGCTTTATTCATCCATATTTTCATCGGGTTATTTGCAGCTGATTTTAAATTACACTATAATTTAGTGTTTGCATTTACGTGCACTATGTGAATCTTTTTTTTGCGACATGACATTGGCCGATTATGAGTTCACGGAGGTTGTCTGGTGTGTAGTTGATTGTTATCGATCAAAGCTGAGATTAAAGTGGTTATTTTCAGAATATTTGGATGCAACCGAATGTGTTGGCAATAATGCAGGAATATTACTCACAACTTTCGATGAATAACGCTGTTTCATTTCTTGGCAGTGTTGCGAATAAAGCGGTTACACAGTCCACCAGTGGAAGTGCTTTCAATGCGGTCTCTAAGCCAAAAAGGTGAACTTTTTTTGGATAACTAAAATCACTTTTTTTGCAGATAGCGAATTCGTGATGTTTAATGTGTGTCCGTTCATTTAACAATAAAAATATTCGTTTAACACATACATCAGAGTAAGCAACACCGGGTCTTTTTTGGTGTTTGTGTGGTTTAAATTAAGAGCGTTATATGTATATAAGGAGAAACGACCGGTTCAGTCGGGTTTGAAAAATCCTAACTGTTTTTCATTAGCCGGGATCGTTTTTGGAATAATCTGGGATAATCTTGGGTCCCTCAGCTTTTGAAATATAGAAGCGTCAATGTATGATTGTTGAAGAACGTTTCATCTATAGGATTATTTCTTTGTCTTATAGTCCCGAGGGTACAGCTTCGTTAAGTCAACTATCGTCGGCATCTAATCAGTTCGCCGCCGGTGTAATAAAAGGCGATCCGGCCGTATCCTCTCAAGCTTCAACCGCTATTAGTACGGACACAGCAGCTGCAGCTGCAGCAGCCAAATCTTCCGTATGGAGTGCGGTTAATAGCTCTTCATCGGTCACAACGAGTCGACGGAGATCAGCGACCAATGGTACCGCAGGTAACGACAAGAACACGGTGACTAATCCAGCGGATGTTTCTTCTACATCCTCGCTAGGTGCTAGCCTGGCAACAGCAGCTCCGCAGTGTAAAGTGGCTAAGATGGAGACACAGCCCACAGATGATAATAGGTAACTGATTAGATTGAAGTCAGTTTTCTAGAAATCCTGGAATATCAGTCCTCAGTATCAATAATTTCATCACATCATAAACAATTAATTGAATAGTTATCAGTCCTCCCTTCGAATTTTTTTGTGAATGCTTCAATGAAAACACATCGGAAATCGTCAGTGTATGAAAAAATTGTATGAAAAATTGCGAGTGTACGAAAAAACAACAGCTGTTTAGCGTATAATCAGGAAGAAAATTTTTTTTGCGGGCTATCGCATCATCAGTTACTTTTTTCGAATTTCCGTTTCCGCAACATCGTAAACATCATTAATATCTCGATTCTTACGTCAATTGCTAGCAGATGCCGAAATTTCGCATATTCAACGGAATAAAATTCATTAGCGATTCTGATCATGTTTCATTTTGTTGCTCTCATGGCTAAACGAGAGAAAGTGTGTGTGTGTGATTTGTGTGAAAATTCAGCAATGAGGACGCAAAATCGACTCAACTGAACGTTGTTGACGATGACGATCTGTCGTTCGCCGAACCAGCGGCTCGAAGGGACGTGAACGCCAAGAAGGATCGATGTACTTTCTGTTGTAAGGTGAATTAATCAGTTACTAATATTCACATTATTCACTGAGCATCTCATTACTCTACCAATTCCTTTTATAATTTCATACATATCACCAGCCAACGACTAATTCTGAACTTATTAAATATATTCGTCACATCAAAATGGTCGTTTGATTTTGCGCGGTAAATCTCATGAAAGTGAGTAGCGATCAAATTGTCTTTTATGTGCATTCGGTAGTGTGGTTTCCCATAAAAGTAATATTTCTTAACGGTTCGATAGTTAATCATAGTGAAACGGAGTAGTCATTTGCTGTACAAAGAGGCGATATCGCTTTGCGCTTAAGAACAAAGGCACATTTATACTCTATCTATCTCATTGGATCGTCGTCGCATAATGAGATCGATAGATTCAGATGTACTTTTTGATATGGCCAGAAGACACATTAACATATTCAGTTAGGCGGTAAGGTAATGAATGCATATCAGAATAACATTTTGATGAATAATGAATAAATAATGATACTTCATACAAACGAGTGCATTAGATAGCCAGTCAGTAGTCACGTTAGTTGTCCTTTTTGATGTATCTTTGTTTGTTGTGGGGGGATAATGTTGTTTGTTTTTATGTAAGTAACAAATAAATACGGTCGCTTTTTTTGTTTTCATGTAAACTGATTTATGCATCAACACGTTCAAATGGAAACAAAACGCTGTGCGCTAAAATGAAGCACAATGATGGCTTCCGCTCAGTAATTCTCCTTCCCTAGCATTTGTTTGTAGTTGTTTGAGAAATCAAATCTGTAATTTCTAGTGACTGAAACATGTAATTGATGTAGTGAGGTAATTAAATTCAAGTACGAGCGATCAATCCGTATATGAAATGTTTTGATTAGAGAAGTACTAAAAGGCATTCGTTAAGGTGTTCACAAATCGTTCGAATTTGATCGTGCATCTTCGAAGTCATACTGGTGAAAAGCCGTACAAATGCCGATTGTGCCCCTATGCGTGTGCACAAAGCAGTAAACTGACACGGCACATGCGTACACATGGACAGCAGGGGAAGGTATCGAATATTTCTTCGGCATTCAACAGTTTATCTTCGAAAATTTTGATCAAACAACTATCATATCCATGAGCTGTATACACACCACGATTGATTTGTTGATGTCACAGACTGTCATAGACTGAGCAATTATTCCTGGGAGTTATCTCAATAGCGATTCACTTCTTTTAGTGTCAATTTATTACTTGAAAGCTGAACAAAAAACCAGCAATCCTGAATAATTTCAAAACTTTAATGTGATTTCTGTGCGGAATTGATGTAAAGCGCTCTGACTAACATCCATCGAAAAAATGTGAACACCGATGAAAATGAGATTGGAATAAAGTATTGTTCTTTAAGGAGACCTATCATTGCTACATCTGCCATATGCCATTCTCAGTGCATTCAACACTGGAAAAGCATATGCGTAAATGCGTTGTGGCTGCAAATATAAAACATCTTACGACCAGTCAACAGAGCTCACCAATCGCTTCGGATAATGCCAATGGTAGATCACTTTTCAGTTGTATCCCTTCAGTCAGTAACTGACATTGTTAGAATGCAATGATTGATTGAATTTTTGTGCTGATTCGCCATCAAAATCATTACGATTACTCTAACGAGCTGCTTTATTGATTCGATTTACAGAAACGACATCAAAACCGACAACGTCGAGTTTGGCCGATGCGAATACACTTCTGGCCTTATCCAATGTTTCGTTGAACAACTCTCAATTACCTGCAGGCGTCAGTCAAAGCAATCAAATTGTTCTCAACTGGTTACAGGTGGGCAACTGGGTCACTTACAGATGAAATTACAGATCTGCGCAGTCATCATCAATGTTGTGTGATCAGTGATATTCTGATGGCCGCGCTCTGGTTCGAACAGTTGAAATCGCTAGTATCAGATAACTTTTGAAGTTGTTTAAAGCTCATTGAGAGTAAAAACTCGTTATTATTTTATTCTGAGAGGTGCAAAATTATGTTCGCTTCTAGCGGTGTAGTTGGGATTTTTTCCACTCGGGAGCGGGAGGGGGAAGGGTGGGCAATCGCGCTATTCCCTTGCGCTTCCCTTGGTTACGTCTATGTTCGCTTCACTTGTTGTTGAATTTCAGAGGGCTGGTGATTTCGCTGGGCATTTTTTGCGGAAATTTATAAGCAATTATTACTGCTGTCTGTCTGTCTGGCTTATAATCGTACCCAGTTATAGGCAATGAATGTAAATTCGTCGTCTTCAAGTGGCGGCAATTCAGCTTTACCTAGTGGTGGTTCCACAGCGAACAATAACAAGGAGGAATTCAACGGTGATGACGATGAAATGGAAGAGACTGAAGCGTCTGAACTGCAGCAAGAAACCAAAAAGGTCAACTTTGCTTATTTCGTGCCAGTCTCTCAGATCATATTATTCTAGTGACTGCCAGCCTGTTTTTGTTGTTAACGCCAATGCTGTCGTGAAATTCTGTGGATTCTGTAGTGAACAAAAGAAAATCGGTATCGTATTCCGGTTAAGCATACAACCGATTGGTGTTTGCTATGCACATCATTGAAGCATGTTTATCGGTTTTAGGATTATTAATAATATGAGCAAATTGTTTTCAGGAGACTGCGACAGTTAGCTGAGTGCAAAGGTGTTGCTTGGTTGGATTGCACTGAAATGTGTCTTTTATATATTCTTTATGAATATATCTACACCACCTGCCACTAATTAATGTACAAGTGGTGTTATTCATGTTGTTTTGTTCTTCTTTCTACTCGATATCGAGAGGCATTTTTCGATGATTACCTCTCGAGTCTTCATTTGCTTCTATTGGCCTAGTGTCAGAACAGAGTTGTTGCGCATTTCGAAGCGCTTCATCTGTTTTCTTTCATTGAAATTATTTTTTATTGTTTTTTTGATTGAAATTTTATTCATCAGAAATTCTTTCTGAACTCTCGTTGGCCTTCAGATGATCGTACGTTGTGATGCGAGTTTTTTGCTTATTTTTTTCAGTTGAATTGTTTGATTACACGTTTATCGATTCTTCGTTCCGTTGTTATTAGTGATTCCATCCGGTGACCGTTCAGTGTTGTTTACTCTCTCCATATATATATAAAACCCTTTTATCATCATGATCTTTTCTGCGAATAAGATTGTCATTATCGATGTTTCACTGATATTCGTTTGCATCGTTCCTTTTACTCACATTAAGACATTTGCATGAGTTACGTTGTTCGATTAGAATCCTTGTGAATAGTTATTAGCTTGAGTTATTCAATTGAAGAGAATTCTGTTGGGTTGAATTTTGAGCTGTCTTCGTGATGTTGTTGTTGTTGTTGTTGCAGTTTATCCTTACCCTCGGTGATGTTTTTGCGTTGGGCCAATCCAAGTCGCTCGTAGACGAGTCTTTATAAGTGTTCATTTTTTCATTCATTTGTTTCACCTTTTTCACATTTTTCTTCGAGCAATCATTGCGATATGTTTGTTTTCACGCATATAGATTTTTCTCTTTGTTTTCGCTTTTCTTCTGGTTTCGTTGTTTATTCCTCAATTCTAGAGTTTTTAACAAATATCTGGGCAAATGTGATCGATTCGGTTATAAGGCTACTCTCTGATAATATTGCGGCTTGTCGAAGTTTCTTTTCATTTTGAGCAGTACTGAAAACATGTTATTCGACTGTGATCAACATAGTCATTCTTCCGACTGAACGATGAGATGATGGATGCCAGTCGAAGGCGACTGATTTGAATGCAAAACTCAAAGATGTAAATTTTTACATTCCCCGATTCGTCAGGTGTCTTAGTTACAGAACTAGAATCTCATCCATTGTTTAGGAGTTGAATAGATTAGTTTTCGATAGGCAAGACTGATTGGTTTTGCTGACGTTACGAGCGATAACATGGATAGAATGATTGCAAAATTAGGTTTTTTATATAAGTTGCACTCGCGCGCTTATCAACGTAAAATATTGTTTGGAGAGTGGCTGTTTTCAACATCAACATAAAATTTCTTCTTGACAAGTGATATTCTAGCTGCCTCATGTATAGTTCAGTTCTATTCCATTCGGTTTCGTGCTCTGGTTTACCTTCTTTCCTTCGTTTTTTTTTTCAAATTGAAATTTCTTCATGTGTGAGACATTTCGTTCGTTCAAATGACTTCTCAGAGTGAGCACAAAGTTGACTTGGAACTAAAAGTTCTCAATTTTCTCGAATCTTCACCTTTATGAAAATGGTTTTTTGAATTCGATATGGGAAATTTGGAGAAATGTTTTGAATACACAAATCTTCAGACTAGACTTGCATCGGATGTGGTGAAGGGTGTCATTGTCGCAATTACTGCCGTCATTTGATCCCGTTAGTAATAAGAGAAAAAACTATTCATCTCATTGTCCAAACTCCACATTGTGATATCAAATGAACCTTCCTCCATCATTCAAGGAACTCGTCACTTCTTTTCATCGTCGTTGTCCTCCTCCTCCTTGAATTTCTTCTTTCTTCATGTTCATCCCAATATTCAAGCTAGGTACGAGCCTGCCTTTATGTAAGTAGTATAATCATATACTCATTTATAGTTTCTATTATCCCTTCACCTTTTCGTTTTGTACAAATTTTATTCGGGTGTTTGCGTTCAACGTTTCTGAATTGGAACAGTCACATAATCCGCCGGAGGTCTGGAATACTCTCCAACGTAGGCATATTTCAATGCTAGGTGTGAACACATTTATACAAATTACTTTGTTGCAGCGTATCTTTGCGCCATTCAGCACTACAATCAGTTCCTGGTGAGCGAACTGCTTGTTAGGTTATTCTGAGTGAAACTTTTTTTGTGGTTGTTTGGTTGACACGAAACAAATTCTGATCAGGTATTATGTGGTTTTTCCTAGAAAAATTAACCGTTCATACAGGTCATTGTATCGCTAGAAATATTCATTCTTATTCTTATCTCATTACTTTATCTTATCTCTTCTTATTACTGTGTGTAGAATCGCTAGTTTTCAACTTTACTCACTTTCAATTAATCCATGTACATTCTGAATAAACTGTAAGCAATTAATTCTGCATATTGTGAATAGCTCTCATCTATGCGTTCGTTGTTCATTGTATCATTTGTCGCAGATGTCACGGTTAATGTTAATGTGTGTGATATTCTCTAGTTGTATCTTTTAACTGCACTGAACTACGTTCTTCCAAAATGATTTCCTGCAGCAGCACAGGTCAAGGAACTCTCACGCTATTAGTATTTTCAGTTACCTCTTGCTGTGACCAATTTATAGTACTATCCACAAGTTTCATTAGAATAATTGGAATTTGAAATAATTGGACGAACTATTTTTCGTCCATTCAGTAGAGAATCCTCTCAGAGCGCTCCTACGCACTTAACGCATTTCAGTGTCAGTGAATTGAATAACCTCGTTAGTACTGTTGTTACTTTTTAATCTTCTTTTCAGTTATACTTTTACACTTTATATGAGGAATGTATCCCGGTGATTTGTACAGATGATATTATCGAATTTTTTTTGTTGTTGTTTATGACATTGCTGTCTCAGTCGTTACACACAAACAGATGCTTATTCCTCGGGGTAATACGATTAGATGGACTGTTCGTTGGAGTCATCATTATCAACGAGTTTCGGGAAAGAATGCTATGGTTACAGACGAATTACTTCTCTCTGGAATTCGATCCTTTCAGTATGAGGTCGTAGACGATTGATTGATTAAATGCTAGTTTTATAACAGGTCTAATTGCGGTCGGTTTGTGTGTACGAAACTATTTGATGCGTCCTTGTGTTACGGGCTTTTTCATAGTTGTTGCATATTGATAGGTGGCGTTGATTCATTCTGGATTTAGATTTGTTCTCGTTTTTAGTCAGTCTTCACCCCCACCTCCACCCTACAAGTTTTTTATCTACATTCTGTTCACATGTAATCGTAATATCCCTCAACGAATATACAAATTATCAGCACAAGTTAATGCGTGCATTGTTGTCAGCAGCATTATTTCGATGCTTGGCTAGCCAGCTTTTCAGAGGTTCATTTCTTTAATTTCATTTCAGTTAAGTTTTTTTTCGAAATTCAAATGTCATTTTCGGTAAGTGGCAACGTTTTTCAAGCAAATGATGGATACATGTTCTTACCGTAAACTACAATCTGTACAAGCATGATTGCAGTATTCGTTGAGCGATTAGCGAAAATTGAATCGTTTGGTTCAATTTTACATTGTGACTAACAATTGTTTCATTCATGGATTATTCTTCCAGGAGCTTTTAGTGATTTGTTGTATATGCGTCGTGTTTATCGTCAGATAAATGATCAGTGCACTGACCCGAAACGAGAAGACTTATTGTATCCAGTTTGGAGACTACTCCATCGTTTTATGTTTATTTCCTCGTTCTGTCATTACTGTTTAAGCCCTGCGAAACCTTATCTGCTCTAATCATTTTAAGTGCTTTTCAATTCTGTAAACAAATTTTTTTTTGAAAAAAGTTAAATAAACTTCATTCCAGTGTATTTCTTCATGTATATGTTCACATAAAAACATCTAACGATAAATAAACAGTCAGATTGACGCTATTCGTTACGGTTTTTGTCAAATTAACAATGCCAGAAGTATAGAGCAGGTTGCATATTCGCTGTAAACGTACACGCTTGCAAACGGACATCAAGGCTTATTTGCGATGAAGAGTACTCAACAAACGTTTCGTGCTCTACAGATGTCAAGAAGAAATTCAACAAATAATCTGAATGCGTCACTCAAAGAAATCATAAACCATTTTTGGTATGGTGTAGATGGAGTTGGGACAGCTTCGATGTTATATAATGAGGGTTCACATGACCGGATTTTGCGGAATTTCACAATTATACGTATAAAAGTGTTTTGAAGCGAATATAGCAGATCAAACGTAAAGGACTTTGTATAGGAATGCTGTCAAAATCTTCAACGTTGAAATCCTTAGATGGAAACTCTCATCGATCAACTTACGATAGTTTGTGATTTGCTGGACTAGTTTCTTACGGATATCCACCTCAAGTTTTCATATACAAGAGATATAATAAAAGACACCATAACGAAACGACTTAAAATTATGATGTTTTTTCTCATTTGGAGTAACTCAAATTCTGATTACGTGCACTGTAAAAAGCCGGATGATAGCCATGAAAACTATAATTAAACCGTGGATGTTGTGGTAGTATAAATATGATTATCGTAAAAATGCGATTGTAATGAAATATGGCTTATACGTTTTGCTTCTCTGATAGAGTCAGGTAATGCACATAAGCATAAGTGCAAATTAGACCATTGTGTTTATTTGACTGATTGCTTGGCATGATTATCATTCAATCGCTTTGAACACCTGCTTGTACAGGCAAGTAACGTACTGACTGTATTGTAAAAGCATTCTGAAAATGACTACTGAATGCAGTATCATCTCAAACAATCGCATCGCATTTTGCACTATCTGCGGAAATATTCTGGCAGTATGTATGTGCATGTGTTTATTTGAAGTTGACCTATTACAAATTTATTCCACATAGAAACGTGTCATAAAGCATGTTTATGTAATCAACCGTTAGCTTACGTGAACAGTTTGAATCAAGAGATCTATGCAATTCAGAGCATGCTTTACACAATAATGCCAGTAATATGATTTGTTTTACACAGTACTCAACAGAATATGAATGCACTTGTTCCCCTCAGAGTAATGCCTGCATACTCCTCATCCCCCCTCCCTTGTATATTATCTGAAATAATATCTCTCCGACCTAGAGCAACGATATCGAGAAATTTCATGACATAGAATATGAAGGAATGATCCATGAGTATGGCAAATTCTTTATGTAGTTTGAAATAAATGTACGAATAGTTCTTAATGAAACATCGTAATATGCTTAAAGAATTTCACTGTTGCAAAAATATTTTGGTACCTCGCAAATTAACTGGTACACGACATTCTCGGAGATCACAACCTATTCTTTAGGAAGCGTTGATCTGACTTACATAGTATGCTTTTGAATATATAAAAATATTGAAGTGAGTTAAATATATAAAAATGCGAACGAAACATTGTTCTCCACTAAAGATTATGCACGTTACCATAGATTATTTCACCAGCTTACATGATATTGCCATAAAACCATATCCACTAAAGTACTACCCCATGATTTCATCCGTATTTGTTTCACCTGTTCATATAACACTGATAATTGTGATACTGCTTATTTTGTGATTTCTGCGATTGTTTGTTCAATTATTCTGCAAGAAATTTGTTTCTGTGTGCAAAATATCTGCGTAAGAACAAGTGCATCCACGCGCATCTGCTCTTTTTCAAGCGATCATTTCGTTACCAATACTGTCGATAAATAATTTTGATAGCAGGTTAAGAGTAGAATCATCAATAAAATGGAACTGTTCGATAATTTTCTGAGAGCTTTTGCGATAACTTCGAGAAATCATCTCATCCAACAAGTATCACAAAACTTGCAAATCGCAGTATTTCTTTCGAAATTATTCACTTGATAAAGCATTAACTACCACCCTTAATACGTTTGTTTGAGTTTCGTGATCATATCAGGCGTCTACTAAACAAACTTGCCGTTGTTCTAAGCAAACAGTTCAAACCGAGTTTCAAGCCACCAGCAAACCACGTCATGAAATGAAGCGATTAGTGAGGAAACAGTTCACTATAAAAACATTCACCACCGACAGAATCCATCACTTGCAGTCGTTTCCTTCGTTTACTACGGTCGCAGTCACATGTGAAAGCTTCATTCAAAAGACTCTCACCAGTCTGCATGATCGCATCCTCCATGAGCACATATTTGCAATCGGAACATCCTTCAAGTACTGCATTCTTCTTTTCAATCCCTCTGAAACACCTCCTATGCTACAGAATGCCAAATTCGGAAGGATTTCGTTGAGCACCCTCTCGGTCTCTTTATTTTCAACAGCTGCACATGATGATGTATCATGATTTCCATTCATCTTTGCTGGTTTTTGTTATGTTCTGTTATAAAGCAACATGGAGAGAAGTAATCGAGAACACTGATGAGATAGCTACATAAGGAGTCGTATAAAAATGATATCTTTCCTGATATGATAGAGGTTTGGAATAATATTAGTTTATGGATTCGTTTCTTCGCTCTAATGGGGTCAATCGTCGCCACTACAGGACTTCTCGAAAAGTAGTGCGGCTGGCGAAACTGTGGATAATGGAACATAAAACGTATGACTGCAGGATGGCTAAGCTTTCTGGTCTCCATAGCAGTCAGAAGTTTCATTGTTTGTTGTATACAATTCCACACCACACTCTGTAGCATTCGGAAGCATACAGTTTGCTCTAATGCGTATCGTCCCATGCACTTGACCCATGTTGAATGTTGCCGAATGACTGTTGACAATCTGGTTCACGATAAAACCACTCGCCTCCAAAATAATCCATCATTCGCACCTGTTTCCTTCTTGCCATAACCATTTCCCTCACTAACAGTAAGACAACAGCAACTGAATCATTATGAAAAATTCTCTCGAGAGATTGATAACAGTTCGGATTATTGTATGTTCCAAGACAAAGTATTCTTCGTTCGTCATCCCCTCTCCCTTAGTCGATGTACATTCGTGCGATGCGTTTGGTAATGCGTTTTTAAAATATTTGGTATTTACAGAATTTCATCCGAAATTCCGAAATCAGAAATGAAGCTGTTCCTTGCGATATCTATTGGCCTACTTTTTCACGCTCAAAAAAGCGACGCAACAGCAGTCTTTGCGCCTGAAACATGTGGTTCGGCAGCAGAAGAAAATTGTGTTAATGTACTCACGCCTCTTACAAACTGTCACGTTTTTACGGAACTTGCAAAGGTAAACAATTGAACCAGAAATTTTATTCATCACTAATGAATTCAGCCACTTTGATTTGAGGCAAGAATGTATAGAAAATCAAATGATCAACCAGATACAGGATACAATAAAAATGTTCCGCAGAATAGAGCTCAAAGAATCTGTCCCTTAACATTCATGTGCTCTTCTCAGACAACAGAAGAAAAATGTTTGCTAGCTTTAATCCAATATAGTTTCAGTGAAACCTGTCAGGCCTTTTTCGTTTTCGTTTCACCTAAACGGCAATAATAGTCTAAAGAACTAAGAAGAAATATAAAATGCAATCGTTGCGTTGTTTTCATCGGAAATGACCAAAACTTGCAACGCGATGCAATACAATGCAACGATGCAACAAGGAATCATTTGCAGTTCTTTTTTTCTGAGGAAATTTCTTTCCATCCTGGCAATAGGTAGCGATAAGAGTGGAATGAGATAACTCAATTGAGTTCAATTGCTGATCTTCGACTGAACTCATCATTTGCATTATAATTTGTTCTATTGCAGAGTTGTCGTGTTACATGTAAGATGTGTGAAGCATTCAACTGCACGGGCAACATTAGTAATGAATTATGTGCGGCAATAGGAGGTGATTGCAACGACCGAATAACTGGGCCGTTCATGCGCGAAAATTGTCCGCAAATATGTGGAACATGTCCCGGATATGAAAATGGCCAGTGTGATGATGTTGCTAATGCTTATTTCTGTTCCTCAATGAGGGTGAGCTGTCCATTTGCAATTGATCGCAACGCCAATTATCGATCACTTTCATTCACAGCAGACATCATTTTCTGCTGATTATTGGCATAATACAGTGCACACCGAGAACCAGATCAGTTTAAGCGTTCTTCTCGCCCAATTTGAAGCACTCATAAGTTAAAACCTGAGAATGTCGCAGAGAATCGGTACAAATCCAAAAAAATGAACATTTTTGACTCGCATACAATCCACAAAAGCTTCACTGCCACAACAGTTGCATTCGTGTAATTGTCTCTCCCAACCGTCGTATTCGCTAATCCAATTGATCGTCTTCATTACGATTGATTTAAATTTGAACTGATCATATCACCGAATTTAAATGACTTTTAAAACTTAAAGGATTCATGCAATAATCCAGAAACTAACGAAACAATGACAAAACTTTGCCCCGCAACATGCTATCGATGTCCAAAAGCCCCAGGTGAGATACTTGTGCAATTACCCCAATTTCAACTCCCACGTTTTTCGTGGCTTTCCACACTAACAACAGACGTCTCTGTTTTTTTTTTCTTTCAGAATGGTGTAAGGATCACATACCGAATTGCTCAACAGTGCTCTCAAAATGTAACGATACAAATACAGAGACTTATATGCGCGAAAACTGTCAGCTCAGTTGTGGCCAATGTTGTTCAGACCATTCTAGGTATGAGATCTGCTAGATTGATTCAATCTGGAATTATTTGATAGTGTTAAAGTGTCAAAAATTGAATTAATTTCTCACGTTTCTTCAATCAGCGTGAAATGTTTACATCAAAATGTTGACTCGGAAATTCTGTCATCGAGTACAGTCATCATGCAAGCACAGCAAATAAATTAGTGTTTTTCTCAACCATCATGAGTTGAAGTGAAACGACTTTTTATAGTAACAGAAACACTTCATACGAAATTATAACGATCCGTGGAATACTTATGAATCGCTAGCGATCAAAATTTTCCAAGCGCTCATTGCAATATTCAGCAACAAATTTTCAGGTGCGGTGCATGGCAAAAAAAAGGTTTTTGCAACAATGATTACTATTCCATGGATTATAAACGTCAGTTTTGTCCCGCTTCATGCAAATCGGAGATTCATCATGACAGCGTACGTTTTGAACACTTACGGGGAAACTATCGGCGTTTCCCTGTGATCAAATTATAATTGTGCATTGACATATCAGCTGACAGCTTCACGGCTTCCAATTCATCCAAATCATTTAAATGATATTTTCAGCAAATATTTCGCTTGAGTTGCTCAATCCGTTCTCAAAAACTGTCGAGTTTTTTTCAATTTTCGTAGCAGTATCATATTTTTTGAACTCCGATAGCGCTTCATCCCATAGCGACAGAATAAGCCCACTCAGACAATGACTTGTTATGAAATAACCAAGCCAATTGCAGCGAACGCTAGCAATGTGCGATTTCTGAACGAGACCAATGGCTATGACGATATCAACAACAAAACACGAAAACTGATTTTTGCATCACGTCTATGCAAATTCCCTTTCTCTCTCTCTCTCTCCTATGTGCAGTGTACCCGTGTTTAATTATTGGCAAATAAAAAGCATCAGCAAATTTTGTGTTTGTGTTTCAATACAGTGAAAGCATCGAAGTTACGGCGATAAACTGTATATATTCGAATTTCTTCGAATGATCAACTCTGAATATTACCGACTATTTGGCTGGTTTGCGTTCGATGCGTGAATGAATGCAAGTGCGAATGTGTTCAGTTGAATAACCTTCAATCGCTACAGAGCATATGATGTCGTCAATTTGAACATTATCCGAGAGAACGCATCACGATCTGCGTTCAAGCGGGTTTCGCACAAGCGATTTCTTGCAATTGGGAGAATTGTAGGAGAGATGTTGAATACTGAATAAACAATGTTAGCAGGCAGCAGCATTCATTTGAGAGGGCCGATATGAGGTCGTTCTTGTGAGATATTCAGAACTTCGGAATACAAATTGCGTATAAACTGTTATTTCAGGCGTGATCACAGTGAGACAATAGGTTTCCAACGTGAAAATTGTTTTATGACAACATGTACTAAATATATATCAAAATTTTCGGTTGTGATGTTGTGTAGTTTCATACGTTACACTGTGCGATAACTTGGAATTTATTTAGTACAGATTCAATTCAAACAACCACATAAACAGGAGGCAAATCAATAAATTCAAAAAAAAAGAAAACAATGAGGAGCTTAAATGGAACAAACTGCATCATTCCACAGAATTTGAAGAATTCCCAGGATTTTTTAAACAACATACTTTCATCAGCTCATCACGATCCATTTGTGAAAATACCGAGAGAGCGATGGAATACCTCTCGAAAATTCATTAATCCTCCCCCCCTCTCTCCCACAAAGCAATGAACATGAAAACTCAAATGAACAATAAAAGTTTAAAAATAAAAATCAAAACGATCATCAAATCAACGCCGTTTTTTACTCGACGACCCTTCGTCACCATCAGCACCTCGCTTTCGCACCTCCTTTGCCGACTGCAGCAACTGACCCAACCCGAACAGATCTTCTTCGTCTTTCTCGAACTAAACAACAATACTCTTCTTATTTCGCACATCCGTCTTTCAAAAACAAAACTTAACACCTCATTCACCGCGCCGCACTTCCCTACTTACAATCGAACTCAAATCAACTGATTCACTGATTGCTTTGGTTTTCGCAATCGCTATGCGTTCATTGTGTGGCTTACATTCAACGCAAGTTAACAAAGCTAAAAGTTTCGCATCATAATTTTCGTCGATCACTGACACGTTCATTCTCTGGCTGCTGAACTCGTATGTTGTCAACTCAAAGGCAAACTTCAGAATTCACACTTACTCAAGGAACCATCATCTGGTGACTCACTATCGATAAACAGCTCATAAATGTATAAATTGAGTAAAAATGGGCACAACTTTTGCAACTGAAATATATCACTTTGACTGCGACTAATGAAGAGTTATACTAATCGTTAGAGGAAGAAAAATCTAAATCCATCAAATAACAGATAACCGAGAAATAAAAGAAAGTAACTCGAAAATTTCTTTCTCTGCATCGAAATGAATAAATGCATAAAAACTCCACCTGAACAGGTCCTCCGGTACGCGTCGTTCCACCTTCCGTACCACTGAATCCTTTATCTGGCACGAAACGATTCGTACTGATTATTCGGTCCAGGTCATCACCATACACATCCTTATCGAGGTTTTTACCTCAAGTTAATGAATACAATTAACACATTTCAGTCACTTCATCCAAATAAGTCAGCAGAGTCAATCCACTGCGTGAATTCATAATTGCTGGCAACTTTTCTTTCGACCTCGATTTAGGCCTTATGGCTCCTACTCCATAGTTGTACTTCGCTGACGAAAAACATCCACCAAACGGTACAAAAATCATGATAAAGTGATGATGATAAGGTGGTGGTGACCACTGATATCCAACTCGAGAATTTCTTGTCCCGAATTCGCATTTTTATGAAATTGCTGGCTCCAACTCCAGCTAAGCATCTTCCAAAATTTTGACTAAGGCCTTAGCTTAGTCTTTGAAACTTGCTCC
Source organism: Anisakis pegreffii (assembly GCA_035041965.1). Taxonomy (NCBI): domain Eukaryota; kingdom Metazoa; phylum Nematoda; class Chromadorea; order Rhabditida; family Anisakidae; genus Anisakis; species Anisakis pegreffii. Next base: position 245,466 of record JAPYMA010000065.1, on the reverse strand, counting down.
GGAAAATACTATCTTGCCAATTTCAGCATTGGCTAGTGGATGTTGATGTAATATTTTTTTGAGGAAGCCAAAAAATTTTTTGCTGCGAAAGTCACCAAAACTCTGTGGTGATGGTGACTTTCCGCATGAGTTTCATCAAAAAAACATAATAATTTACGTAAGTGTTCTTGATAGTCAGGTTTACAGAGGCAAAACTTGAGTGCTGCCATCCGATCGAGCTAACATTCTATCAGCTTTCCATTTCATCTGAAAAGAAAACGAAAAAAAAGCAAAGGATTTCAACCAACTTGGTCTATAAATATGTTGCTGTATGCTGTCATGTGCACGCCACGGTTTATCATATGCACTGTATGTTTCGTCGTCGATGCCACCACTATCCAAACCCTACAAAACTCTCTAACTCAACACATGAAAATAAACAGTGCGAAACAAACATTGGCATTTTTCAAGAGCAATTTCTCACGGAAACTGTTCGCGGCTATTTGATCGATCCGAACGAAAAGGAAAGCACCTAATTCAAAAGCGTTGATCGCATGTTCCCGAACAAGAGAAATTACTCCTCTCAGAAAGGAGATGGCCGTGATGTGAACACATCAGTAGTACCAATTAGTGACAAGAGAATTATATTACTAGGTGGTTAGGTACTGTTTATATCGGCAGTTTTTGAAGGGTGAGAATGACTGCCCTTTAGATGATTCAAGTTGTGCACAGGGGATATCTAGCTGAAAAGTGATCGCAAAGAAGACTCGTAAATGACAAACCTTAGTCTGATCGAACAGTCGCTGATCGAATTGAGTTTCTGTGTTACGTGCGCGAGAGTCTGGCAATCCGAGTGCAATCTTCTCACTGATATCCCGTTCTTTGCCTCGTTTCAAACGTTCCAATTTATCCGGATTACTACGAGCTATATTGCGTTCGCGACGATGTTGATCCAACCGATCGCGTCTAAACAAATTTATTTATTTGACACTCGAAACTGACCGATTTTCGATAGAACAAACAGCAGTAAAGCTGAGTTAGGCGATACAAATCGAGATGCAATCGCATTTCAACATTTGTCTCGACGGTTATATAACAATGCACCACAAGTTGTTCATCAAATGCTCTCTTTTTATTGCATCAGAATAAAGTTAAAACCGCTGTGATTTATCGCGTAAAAACTGATCAATGATGTCGCTGAACTCGCTTCAGATATAAAATTTTTTCGAAGCATTCATCTGACTTAATAACATGCCTCACTAGTACATAAATGAATATTTGACTAATGAACTCAACGGTCGCAACTCATAGCTCGACTGATTATCGGACATAATGAAGATGAACTTCTTCAATTCATCGTCATCAAAAGTGAACTAACTCACTGATGATGTGCACGCACAGAGGCAGTAGTTTACACAAACCAACAAAGAAATACGTGAATGAAAAGCAAGCACCTTATTTGTTCCCTTTCCTTGGCTTCCTCATTAGCGCCTTCACCCTCATGTGCCTTCTTCATCTGGACACGTTCTTGTCTGAAACATTCTTCATTATATACCAGTGAAAATCAACAGCACATCAACGATAAACTGCGAAATGAGCCGATAGAACAAACAAGCGCAATAAATTCCATTACGATCAACAAATAACAAATGAAATCACATAAAGTTGGTATTCAGTAACGAAAGCGCAAAAAAACATCAAGCGAATATGCTCGTCAATAACCCTGCTCACCTAGCTTTTTGTGCCATTAATCTCATCTTTTCTTCTTGTTCAGCCTTCTTGTTCTGTGCAACGCGACGTTCCATTTGTGCACGCGTCTCAACCGCCTCACGAGCCGTGCGATCAGCCAAATACAACGATTCAGACAATTTTGCGAAATTCTCATTTATGTGCACCTGGAATATAAATGAAAAAAATGGCTGACTACTCCCATACATTCACGTCGAGAACCAATTACAAAAATACCTAAGTCGAGGCCATTCAACCAGACAAAGACCGACAGAACATCTGAACCTTATGAGGCTCTTATTCGTCACCCAATGACTGCACTATCTAGATGGTCAATATCAATATTCTGCACAGAGTAGGAGTGTGATGAAAACTATCTCATACCTGCTGCAATCCACGACCGTCCGCAGCAAGACGTTTATCCAGCGCCACAGTATAACCTATAATGATTAGCGATGGCAATTACATAAGAATTGTGAATACTGTCTCAAGAAAGAACGTCATCCCATGAAATAACCAAACTTTGAACTGCACTAGAAACATCCCAATTTTGCAACACATAACAGAGAGGCAGATAGAAATTCAGATCAAGGCATGTGAATTGATTGCACTGAATACGTTAAAAAAAAACGAAAATAAAAACACTGCTGAACATACGAAACCTTTCGGATTCTTCCAGTTCGAAATACACGGCGGAATTTTCCAGTCAGCTTGCTCTTTTACGGTAGTCTAAAAAGCTTACATGGTGAACATCAGCTTCACTCCCAAACAAGGACAATTACAAAAACGTAACATTTGCATAGAATACTAAATCTGATGAAGTTGATCAGGAAAATAGATGAATCATTTCAGCAATCAAGAAAGATAAACTCGTCAGAAACGAAATGAACAATATTAATATTGATGAATGACAATGAAATGACGAAACGAGCAGAAACAGAACAAGGAACCTTTCTGGTCGGTGAATGCATCACGGGAGCTGGTGGTGAGGGTGGCGCTCGTGGAATCTTCTGATTGATTCTGAAAGCATTAAGTTGGAATCAGTGAACAGTCACACTAACTGAAAATGAGCTGATAATTAATCTGTGTGAAACAATGAATTCATTCAAAAAATACTGATGCAGTTTGAAAATCACTTGAATTTCGGTGGTTCCATAGGGTCTTTCTGTTCCTCAACCATACGAATAATGCGTTGTTGCGCACCGCTGTTATGGCCTGAACCCTGTTGGCTTGGTGTGTATCGAATGTATTGTATGGGTGCTTGCCTTTCAGCGTGTCGAACCGGTAGACAACTGGCCACCTACAACACATTTTGAAAAAATCATCAAATGCTCTTCAAATAATCACTGATGACCACTTCAAATGATGACGAATCGCATCTGAACTAACTTTCGAGGCAGTGATCTTCTCCAGTGCTAAACGCGTTGCTTCGGTTTTTTCTGCAATTGATTCTTCGTCTGGCCGTTGGAACGATTCATCTTCCTCATCAACTATTTTCGATTTCATATCGGATAACCTTGAGTAGACGATCTGAAATAAGAAACAATTCTATCGTGAGTCCGCAGCTGATAAACGCTATATTTAAAAAATATATAACTCCAGCTCAATTAGCTCATGAAGACATCAAATGATTGTTGAACGCATAAAACTCATATGATAGAAGGTATCTCCTATTCGACGCGATAAGATGAGCCTACCTTATCCTTAGAATGCCCGATGCGCGCAATTGCATCATGCCGCAATTTTCCTTCGGCATCATACTGCAACGCGATCGTTTTGTCAGAGCCTGACTTGCGTTGTATGTCAATACCCATTCCTGGAATAAGCTTATCTGTAATTGTCGAAATTTTCATCATTACCATTATCACCACTAGCAATACTATTATTATCACTTCATATTACTATCAGTTTTCAATCAGTCGTACATTGCACTCATAAATAATCATAAACACATTAAGAAACTCCAAGAGAATTTCAAGAGAAGATCAGGAAAACTTTTCCAAAAAACTGCGAACCTAACGGGAACTGGGCAACGTGAATTTCTGGGAAGGCACCGCCATCACCGAAATCCTGAAAAGGAAAATCCGAGCAGTTAAACGTTAAGATATCATAAAAGAACATAGTAAACCACATTGACTGATCGAGTTTCGAAGCAGTCCTTAAAACTCAAATATAAATATATATCAAAAGAGTCGATCGGATGACCCTTTCGGCGATTACTCATAAATGAATAATCCAAGCCAAGGTTCAGCGAAATAAAATCACGGTGAGAAAATTTCCAACTTCAGAAAGTGAAATAGAATCTACGACAACCGTTCATGCAAAAAAAATGCAAATACATCTCACTTCAGGAGAACGAGGTGTCCATCCTTTACGCTTTCCGTACGGTGGAGGTTCTCGAATGACCAAGGCTGTCGAAGGTGCACGACTGCTCACCAGTGCCTCCTTAAATGATCAGCAATTACTAAATTCGGAGCAATCAGATCACAAATCAAACAAAACAACAACACACCAAGGATTCGGCAATCAAACGCTATAAAAATGAATGAAGACTGCAACCTCTTTGCCACGAAACCACGGGTCCTTGCGCGTGCTTGACCACTCATCATTAGATGCCGATGGTGCCGGTAAGAGCCTGAAGTAAGCCACTGCGGTATTGCGAAATAATATCAACGGCTTCGTACTACTAATGGAAATAACCGAAATGGCTGCTGATGACTTACATAGTTTATAATAGGTCGGCGAATATAAAGGAAAATGGGGTCTGCGATAAAAATAAGGGCATTAAAGAAACACCATCACAAAGACACAACAGATAACTTACTCAGAAAGTTTTATCGACATCACAATTGAAGTTGTTCTTGAACAGTGTTATACCTGGAATAAAATGAATGAAGGATAATCAGGGACGAAACAATTTTTACGTCGTAACGATGAATATCGAGACAGACATTTGAGGAAATGAAGAATACAAATGGAAAGGATATTCAAAAACACTCTTCAACCTTACGACCGGACAGCTGATGTTAGTGAGTGGATTAAAAATTAAAATGTGCGCAGTGTGAACGTGAATCCAGTGCACGTAGTGTGAACGTGAATCCAGTGCACACTTCTAGGCCTTTCAGTGGTCGTAAATCTGGATAAATAAAATTCTGGATGAAAAGCCAGGCTCCGATATGATAAAAATTCTGGATTTCGCTTCTGAAAATCCACTGATTTCCTTTGCTGCCGGTGCCAAACAATTTTGCTGAGCGCAAAATTCCGTGGAAAATGTTTTCAGCGATACGGCCAACTTATGCCACCCTAGGTGAGCTGACAGTTCGCCAAATGCGAATGGAGCGCAGCTCGCCAAGTGACAGATCTCACATTGATGTGAATTTCTTACCCATTGAGAGGGTCCATCAGTTTGTAACGCAGATCCATGAGAATAAAATTTAATGAACAGAATGGGCAGCAATAAGATACACTCGAAATTTTCAGTTTCGCTTGAAGTGCAGAAGTTCAGGAAATAATTGAAACTGTTAACCACTGGACAGGGAAAACTCATAAACAAGATGCATACCATCTTGCAGACAACACTAAGTATTCGAGAAAGCTACACTAGTTGTAAGCTTTGACGCCAGTTGATAAATTACGAGGGTTGTGCTACTTGACGGATCAGTGTTCAATAGTTGCAGTTGCCATTCATACTGAAGGAATTGAAATTCTCTCTGTCCTGAGAGAAAAACTTAGGAAGGAAGATGCATTATATTTCCCAGGAAATGGTGTTTGTGTACATTACAATGATGTATATAAATGATATATATTATTTCCCCTCAACTCTGATAGCCTATTGCATCTTTGTGATAAATCCGAAGTGAATCAAGAAGTCACTTTACCGATTAAGAAATTTGTGATGAATTTGAAACCGCTACAAATGAACTCGGTTGTTTATTGTTACTTGGACGTCGAGTGGTTGTTCTGTCAATCGCTGCGAGCGATCGGCGGAATATTTATATTGCTAGAGTTATGATTATTTGTTGGATTGATATTTGGCTGTGATTAATTATGCAAAATATTCATGGCAACTAGTTAATTACTCGGTTGTGTTCGGTTGGCCTGCTCGCCTAGCCAGCGGGGTGGCGTAAATTGAGGCTAAAACAATGCGCACGGAAACGCGAGCATTGTGACCAGCAACGTTATAAACGTTTGATAGCCTGGCCAATCCAGGTAATCCAGGTACAAATGAACTCAATTTCCTGTGACCAAGTACGCCATTTGAGAAAATTGTTGAGCACTTGTGGGGCAGATATGATATGAAATCAATCAACAGTGATTTGCCAACCTCCAGATTTGCTCCAACGCCCTCGAATTCTCTCCGAAGTCGACAATTCTCCCATCTCATTCAATAAGAAACAATGAATAGAGATACATGTGAATAATTTATTTCTGATTTACGACAATATATCTACATAGAGAACGGTTGATCAATCTCTGGCAACCGTGGATAAGACAAGATCCATCTGTTCTCGTGACTCTAGCCGAGGAATTTGTGTAGGAATCCTTGCGCCACTTCACCAGTTATAACATTGTTTATTTGATTCAATACGGCCATCGGATTCTGAAAATTTCAAACTGTACTTTCATGAAAAAAAACTGAATCTATTTCAAAATGCGCGTAGCAAAGTTAAACTGATAATGGAGAGGAATCTAGAACAATTACTAAGTTATTCATTATATGTTTTCACTGATGTTACTCTATTATCGAACAGATATCTTCATCTTAACTCAATAAAATATCACAACTATACTCTGGAATATTCCTCCTTGAATGACTTCAGTCTCAATGGATTCCCAAATCTTGTTGAAATAACTTTTCGTAGAAGCAAATAACATTTCGCTTCAGAATGTTTATTCGATTGTACATTCACAGAGAGAAAGCGGGAATAAATGGGTAAAATTCGCTTCTATGTATAGATTGAAATGTAGTTTCTTTGTTTGAGATGATCACATTGCTTGATCGGCAGTTCTTGCTACATGCTTAATTTCATTCGAGTGTAATTCTAAAAGGTTTGATTACCTGATCCAACAATCCAGTAACTTCGTCACATCTCTTCATGGCACGTTGTATTTCCATAGTGACTTGTAATGAGCCTAAGATATCACACGAACTGATTGCTCGTCGTAGCTGACCGCATTGCTGTCGTTCAACACCACGTTTACACGTTTCCTTCCTGAAATGCCAAGCTGGAATAAACATTGAACGATTCAAATATTATCACAAACCACTCACATAAATCTCTTCAAGGTAATCACTCACAAATTGTTCGTTTCTTTGCCTTTTCGAGTAGTTCGCACCGAATTGTGTGCTTCAGCAATTAAGAAATCAACATAATAAGCGACATAAGTGAGGAATCATGAAACTAATTGGATTCAGAATATCAAAGAGCTGTTTCTTCTTACACCCAGTAACATCTTTGCTCATCCATGCCCTCAATTTGAGGCTTCCGGATAGACTGGTCGCGTTCAAATAGACGAAGTTCTGACTGTTCTATTCCGTTCTATTTATTCAAATAGACTGTTTTATTCTGACTTGCTGATGTGTTTCAAATTGCAGAAATTCGGTAAATTCATTCCTTATCAGGTATGTTCGTTAAAATTGCTTGCTCAGATATAACTGCACGATTGTAACAAGAACAATGTATTTTGACATTGAATCAACATGGATAACGTTGAACAACATAGAGTATGTATGTAGCATGCGCGATTTATTTGCACTCAATATCATCGGAGCGCATCACAGATAATCGCAAACTTGTTTGATAATCGCATTCATAAATTTCATCCAACTTTAATCTCGTTTTAACGACTCATTTACCGGTTTTGCATAACGCATCATCGCTGATAACTTTCACTAATATAATTGCTGATGTGCGGAAGGCTACGCTACGATCCAGATTTTTTGTCATGGGCAAATGCCCGATGGCAAACTTACTGACGTTGAACAATGCAGGTGAACTTTCATTTTCTAAACGCAAAAGAATGTTGTCATCGTCAGCAGAGAAACAATTGCACAAAGTGATTTTCGACGAATGTAACTATTTGGACACATTCCATATTCAAATATTTTGGTGGTATTTACAGAGGAGTTAAAAACTTACGATGCTTTGAGCAGATCCATTTTTCCTCCTCGTAAGGCATCAAAGATTTGTCCGCCCCATAAGTCCCACGTCTTAGCGTCTGACTCTTTAACGCAATTACCGTAGAGAACTTGCATAAATTCGCTCAAAAACGGCACACAACCTAAAATCACTTCCGTTGACTACTACACGCGATAATTGAATTGTCTCTTAGAGGACTGACCCACTCCGGTCATAAAATCTAAGTCGATCAAAAGGCATTTGCAGGATGAAAATTTAGTGAACGTTCATTCAACAACCGAATGCTTCAGGCTGAGGACAATAATCTGATGAATAAGTGTCGTTATCGTCTGTAATATTGAACTAACCCATTTCGTCGTTAGTGAATTTGAGAAGAATTCAACAATGTTAAATGGAAAGATCTTGCCTTCGCCTTTCGGTATACCGAAATTGCTGCTTGCACCAGGTGCTAACTGTTGAATTGTTGGGAACAAGTCGCCGTTCGTGTTTGGATGCTTGAAATTATCCGCTTGAAACTGCTTGGAACCAAAAGCAAGATTTGATGTTGGCTGCTTTGATGAGCCCTGGGAACCGAGGAATGCTTCGGTTAATCGAATGATTGAATTTCGAGTCAGATCGTTGTCAAGATTGCCCAGCCAATTCGGCGTTGGTTTTTGTGGTGCAACGCTCAGATCGGGTGAAACAAATTGCTGATTGTCGGGTTGATTTGATGAAATGGGAGTAATGTTCTCCGATGATACAGGAGCATTTGGGTTCGGTGAAAGATTGGCGTTATAGAGTGGGTGCAGCCGATTGAGGGTATCGGTTTGATCGATAAGTTTCGAGATGGTTGGTGAAACGGCATTCGTAAGCGATTGTCCGATGATCTCAGACGGACGAGCGTCCAGTGAAATCGGACCGACTTCAGGTCGTCCAGGTCTTTCACTGCAAAATTTTCACTCTGTTCAATTGAAATACCACTCTCTTTATATCGACCCGATGACAATCTATCGAAGACAAGTGAACGATTGAGTCATTAGCTGAAGTCAACTCAAATGAATCCTTTTCGTTGAGCTAGTCAATGATGTGGTTGGTTCCTTATTGCATTGATCTTTAGATCGAATTCAACGTGGACAAGTTAATTTGTTCAAGTCAAAATCACTCCGATCAAATGATTATGAGGTACAATGGAATGTCAGAAAGTGATTCCATATTCTTCAACGGAATCAGATTTGTATTTCCTTCCAAATCTTAGTTTTAATTTTGAAAGTTCTAATTTGTTGCTTCCCAAATTTTTCGGTAAGCGATTTTCAGTGATAAAACAACAATGAACTGAAATGATGGTAACAACACCCTCACAAGTATCAATTAACGAACAGTGCATCTCTGTTTGCTGCAAGTGTTTGTCGAGCAGCTGTCGCCGCTAATCGAGTGGCCATTTCGGTTAGCTGACCGATTTTCGGACTTGATAATAACTCCAGAAACGGTATATTCTACGAAATGAATTACTTTTATCATTTGATACAGATCAATGTGCGGAAACATGCCACAAATTTCATCGTTTTATTAAGCAATTCGTAATCACTGTTTGACTTCTGTTATGAATTTGCTACTTTTTCAATATCATGACAAAACTGTCGAGAATATATGTGTACGCATCAAATCCGAATGAATAATCCCTATCAAGTTTATCGTTGGTCGCATTTCGGATGATTTCAAATTCGATATATTGGGCGTGGATAAATCAACGAAAACACGATGAATCAATAACGATTGTTGTGTGCGGCGATATGAATGGTGTATTTTGAACGATTTTGCGTAATCTAATGAAAGTTCTCAAAACGTTTTCGGATGCACTGACCCAATAAAGTTTTAATTGTTGTTCTCGCTGTTCTCACCACATAAACGACTCACTTTAATGTTCGGCGCATGTTTGTGGATAACACAGAGAATGTTTTTTTTTTTTGCATATTCATTTTCAAACAAACATCGTTTTCTTCTTTGCACCTATCGATCATTCGATAAATGACAAATTATTAGGTCACTGTTTTAGCGATGATCCAATAATGTCAATTGTTTTTTCGGTTTTGTTTGCAATGATAGTGAAAGTTCACTGGTTGTGATTGGAGGTTTAGAGATTTAGTGCAATAAATGAGTGTTCATGTGCGAGGGAAACATTCACGCGACTTCGATTGCGAGCTATCTGAATTTTCTTAGATTCCGACAGATTGTAGTGAAAGCGGTTGGGGAGATTGAATGAGGTGAGGTAGTAATGAATTGCATCATAATTATTTGACAGTCATACGGTTGAGAAAGAGAAAAGTTACTTAGTGAAGATCGATTTGCTAAAGGGCATATGAAATCTACCTGTGAATTGATTGCAATGAATAAAGTTGACAGCCAAAAAATAGCTGATTTCACATGCAACTGATGAGTCATGATCGGCAGACAGCAATTGAATCGACTGAACCTAAAGCGATGATGAATAAATCTCTGAACTGACAATAAGCAGAATATCGACAAATACGACCACAAAAACAATAATGACTAAATGACTAAAACAATCAACAACCTCTTATCGTTGTTGGATTGGGGAGTAGAAAGGAGTCGGGAAAGCGGAGGGAGTCAATCGGGAAATCCAACTGAAGTGATGCTGAACGGTTAGTCACCCAAATGGAGCACTATCGGATGGTTGATGCGACCTGTTCGGTGGATAGAAGGAATTAACGCAAGGGAAAGACACCACTGGTCAGCACTAACCACTGATCGTCGTATACTGATTCGATACGACCAGCTGTGTGTATTCTTTGCGATCAACATCACGAACATACAACAATGAAATCATGCGTCGGCAATAGAATTACGAAATGACCACGATTTGTGCGCACAGCACAAGATACATCATCTGTCGTCAACGATATAATTTGTAAATTTGATTTTCCGACAATTTGATGGGCGTATGACTGCAACACATCTGTAATCAGCTGTGTATTTTCCTGTTATGAACAGATGAAATTAATTGCTATCAATTTCATTCGTTAATGAACTGTGTGAACGCATCATACATGCATTCATCATGCTTGCCACCTGCGAATCTCAAATAATCTATCAAAATCGGATTAACTAATCGAAAGATCAGGATCGTGACCGTGCCAGCTAAGAACTTAGAGATGCCAATACCCGACAGGTGCAGTATTTGCGGACAAAGATTATCATTGATTCAAAATTGTTCGAAAATCCTTGACTTATATGAAAATGACTAATGAATATCAGTTGTTCACAATTGAAGGACCAACAATGAATCAAAATAGTTGCAAAAATAGCTGATTTTGAGAGAGCTGCATTGTGAGAGTGAATTAAAATATGCTTTGAGTATTTCGAACAAAAATTAGATATTCTTAGATGTTTAGTCGACTCTTGCGGATGGATACCCTTTTGAATTATGGGAAACGCTTTTGAAAGGTGGCTCACAATTGCGTAAAAATTGGAATTGTGATGCAATGTTCTATCTCTCAACACACTCAGATCAAAGCAACTGTTCAATGTTGTTGATCCAAATGAACCTTATACTCTTAATTTTTATTCTTCTGCAACATACGTACTCACAAAATCTTATAGTTCAGGTATCTTTCATCGATTTCTTTCAAATGAATCGTCTCATACGCGAATCTTCTGAAGATTGTGTTTTGCTTTAAAGCTACTATCGAATCATATCTGTAAAACGGGCGGTTTCTATTCCTGTTGAAGCTGCCCGGAAGCAAATATTTAGAGAATTGCTTCATGTTGATCAGCGCAGTCAAGTTCTAATTGCATGATGAAACATTTTAAACGAGTTCATGCAATGCAGTAAAGGCAATTCTGCGAAATCAATGGCTGAATTCGATGAATGAATTCGTTGTGGATGTGTTCGCGGATGATAATGTCTCCTTTTACTATGCCCCCATTACAGGTGCATCATCGTCTTCTCAACAAATGCTTCGAAGGCCTTTCAGAATGGATTATATTCCAAATGCAAGACAGTTTTGCTCATGGACAGATTCAGCAGAAACTTCGAACCGGAGCAGTGCAAGCCAGCAATGTACGCACCAAATTTATCGCGCTGAAGAGTGCATTATTAGAACATCGATCAGATGGTCATTATGTTGAGGTGAGTGTTTTGCATAATAGGGCACCAATTTCCTTGAATAGCTCTGAATTGTGAGTCAGCTCGGTTCAACAAGATCTGCATTAATGTGCGTCTGATTAGACTGGCGACGAGGGTGTCTCTTCATGAACTAAATAAGCTGAAAGGGCACAAGTGATTTCATCTATTTGCTTCGATTTTATCCTCTTGAGTCAGTCAAACTAAGATTACCACTTCCAAACGTTCCTGCTAGAAATCTGCTTTCAAGTTTCCCTCCGTGGACATAAGAGGAACTGACAACGATCAATGCACTGAAGATTCTTTGGCTTGAAAATATTATCGCTTTTCAGTGTCATACATCCTATTGACATATCTAACTAATACTTGTTCGTATTTTCAGATAAGAGGTTTCAGTTTGAAACTGCAAGGCAATTGGAGCTACAAAGTTCTTTACGTTGTCTCAGATTCGGGTCCATTTGCACTGGATGTCGACGATATGAATGTTACGATTGGAGCGATTGTTCCAGAAGTGTTTTCTGGATTACCGTTCATCAACACCGATTTGGGCTGGTCAACTTTAAAAATCATATCTCCAATCGATCAAATTTGCAAAAATTTTGCGATGCAATCAAAATTCACGAAATGATATCCGAATATTTCAATACCCATTCAAATTTATGTTACTAATTGAGAATATATCTATTTCAAATGACAGTATTTCGTATTTTTTTCGATATCAACAATACAGCAGAACAGGTCATAAAATGTTCAATTGATTTTGACACTCTTCAACGACTTCCAGTGTATCTTCTATCATCCGAACCCACCTGTAATAAAAATACAGATGGTTTATTTAGCCGACAATACATTCAATTCAATTTTGCAGTTCGTTGAGTTATGGCAGTTTTCCATTCGCGATAGGTCGAGCAGAACGTTTATCCAGTCTTGTGAGTGCTTTTATGCGACGTATACTTCGCAGTGAATTGGAGAGAGCAATTTGTGACGAGGTTACAAAGGCGTTTGATGCGTTCTTGAGGAATGGCGTTGACTCTCTGTTCTTGCAACATTCACTTAAAACTGGTCAGTTTGCCGAGCATGTTGTTCAACAGATCTCATCGATTAACACGACTGTCAGATCAGATTGATGAGATTGCTACAATCATTTGCAATAATTGCCTTAACAGTGCTTTTGCCATTTTTATGATCATGAAAAGTAGCTGAATGGCATGAGCTTAGTGCAAAATTGTTGAATGGTTGCAGTGAGTTGCTTGCCCAAAATCAGTTTGATTTCAGATGCGATTCTCAATAATTTATTGTCGTCAAAACCCGTCTTGTCATATGAAGGTGATTTAACAACGTATCATTACGGTATCGTGCAAAACGATAGTATTCCGAGTGATCAGCTCGTTTTGTTGGAACACTACCCTTACGATGTCACATACTTGATTTGGCCACAGCTGGTCGATGAGATACTCTCAACAATTCATCAAGAAGCTATTTTCAATAAGTTCGTTTTTCAGTGTTGTTTATCATAGGTTCAACATTTTGCTTTTCCGTGAGGTAGTATCAAATTGAGTTCACATTTCTGTCTCAGAAATAATTGGACTGATTCCTGATGTTACGATTGCTGAGAGTGTTTGTAATCCAATAGTCATGTTCAGTTAGGAACTGGCCTTAGGCGGTGTTCATACCAAATGTAGTTGAGCGCTCGAAATCTGATCGATCTTCTTACAAGTTGATATTTCAAGAATGCATTTTTCAAGAAGCAGCAAGACAATTGTTCTTGCTTTAGACTACTTACGGATGATTCTGCGCAATACAATATGAGTGTGGTATGTATAAATAATCCGAAAATAATTCTACGTAATGAAAGTATCAATTTGATGATCGAGAACTATTTCATTGTGATCGATAATGCAAACGATAGTACGATTTTTAATGGAACATTCACTATCAGTTTATTGTTGAGAATACTTTACAGGTTTGTTTACACTTCGTTTTTAGTTGCTTGGAAACATTGCTCGAAAAGCAGCAAAATGTCGCAATAGTTTCGTTCGGAACTCGTGCTGGCTGTTCACCAGAGCAATTTCTCGCCCATTCTCTTCATCACATAACCAACTTGCTCATGAACTGAAGCTCGTTTTTGCCTTTGTAAAAAAACGAGAGAATGTGGTATGAAAACATGGCCACAGACCTACTGGTTTGCCGAGATGAACACAACTTCATTGAAACTCTCTTCATAATTTCAGTCATCGCCCACAATTGTTTTTCAACGTGCTGCGTTCATCAAGTTTGAATTTCTTACCTGAAAACCTTCTCGAGGCGTTCGATCGCCAATTACGGCACCATTGGAGTTCAGTTGTATCCACATATCTGACGGTTCCTCTACCGAGTGCAGTGAATATATTGGCGAAGAATGCAACATCAACTGTCCGAAATCCGTTTATAGTTTTTGGAGTTGATGTTTAGCTCGGTGGACATTCCTCGAAACCAAGCAACAACCGAATAACAACCAGTTCATTGTGTCTGTTATTCTGCAAATTCTATACCTTATCATTAAACTGTATACTATATGTATGTTGTTGAACACCTAATGCATCATACAAGATGACATATCACATTGAATTTAAACTTTTCGTATGCACTACCAAATGTCACTGTACTGAATAGATCATGTAAACAGTGCAAAGTTAGGTACCAGAGCAATTGGTAATAAGCATACAAATTCATCAATAGCCTCGGTACGAAAGTGCAGAATGATGATAAGTTAGTGGTGCTAAGAGAGGATAACGTTTTCTGATTTGTCAGCTCAGAATGACGGTGCGGTCAGATCAATTGAATTCATCGCATTCGATTACTAATGTGAGTGTTCGTAGTTTTAGGAATCAGAGTTCAGTGCGCTACTCTTTTATTTATTTATAGACCATTCTCACATAAAATATTCATCGTGAGGTAGAACAGTAATGAACAGTCTGTTCAAACAATGTACCAATACAAGCTTATCCACTTCAGACAGTCTGTTAGTGCTGTCTTCTGCTCGTTCTTTAGTTACTTAGATTACTTTCTGTTTATTTTGTGAGGTTTGTTCGTGACTGGCGCTAAACAGACAAATTCATTATCAGTGCCTAATCATGATACCATCGAACACTCAAGCGATCAGATGAATGCAGAAGATTGCAAGCAGACAGATGTGTATGAGACACCCGAAACAATCGCTATGGATGCAGAAACGTGATAAATGAATAAAATGTACATGCGATATTCATCAAGAGCAGATAATGTTGATAATAGATGTGATCAATGCAGTTAATCAATGCATTCTTTGTGACATAATCATCCTTAGGGAAATTTGATCGGATTATTAGCGGGTATGATACAGTTTGATGGGTTGCACTTATTTCGAATGCTGTCGATCACTGATATGAATGGAAGAAAGGTTCTATGACTTGGTAGTTTTTTACACTGTCATATAACAGTTAGTTGTTAGTGTTAAACCAGACGTTGAGGACGAGGCTGGTGTGTAATGTAATCTATATGCAAACATTTGTTAGATATATTGCAAGCTGAAGTGGATTTAGTTCGCTAGATTATCAATAAGTTATCTAATAAATCAGATATCTTATCAGTTACATTCTCTCAGAAAGAAGGTGAATTGAATGGTCAGTCTCTTGTGGAAATGATCCCGTAGTGTCGAACTACATTGATCAACTGATAACAGTTTGTTAACGATCTCGAGCTGGTGATTTTTTGACGATATCATACTACATAATACTAGTGCAAACACTATCGAATAGCAATGAACAACACGAACACACATCTGCGTGCACATCTAGCTCTTTGATCGGCACTGATTGTGAGTGCTGTTTGGTACATTCGGGTGCTTGTTGCTTTCATTGATCGCACATGTTTCTTTCTTCATCAGTGTCTCGATTCAAAGCTGGATGGATGATCAGCCACTGATCTTTCTTACTGACTCGAATATTGACAATTTCTTCGTGTCCGATATCTCGAAATTTATTTTATAAGAGTGATGCAAATGCGTCAGTCACCTCGTGATCATTTCAACTCATTGACTTATCTTATTGGAAGAGTTATGTTATGTTACATTATTGTTATGCTTAGTGATATTTGAAAAGCGTTCGGACATTTTCGACGTGATACATGACTGCAGATGCAGAATTCATTTGAATCAATTCATGAACTAATTGTATGCATGTAACGTTTCAGTCTAAAATAAGCATTCATTCCCTTCCTGAATGGCCGTAATCAAGTTTGCACCGTTAAATATTCCTCTAGAAAGACGACTGCAAACGTTAGCAGCTGCATACTACGTGTTCTTCTTTCTAATCGCACCGCCGCTCTCGATATTCCTTGCTGTTTACCTTTTACTCACTTCTTTTTGGTAAGTTCTATTGAGATCCTCTTCTTTCTTTAGCTTTGAAAGAAACTCAATGATGCCATATTTCTGATAATGTTCTAAACTACTGAAATAGTCATTGTTTTACTAAGTAGTACAATGCAATCAGCCGTTCAAGATGTGTAGTCCACGAATAAACCTAATTGATTTACTCAATGTAATTGATTTCGACTGATAAGATTTGTCTCCAACAACCAAAGTATCGATTTCGCTCCACTATAAAAAAATTCTGTTTGAAGAAATACTGAATGCTCTTTGACGAAATAATCAAATTGATGTTATCTACGTTTCAAGAACACTTAAAGTTCTTTTTTTACAGGTGGATCACAGCCTTATATTTCATATGGTTCGTGTATGATTTTCGAACACCAGAACGTGGTGCAAGGCCACTGAGTTTCATTCGGAATGGCATCAACTGGCGTTACTTGGCCGATTATTTCCCGATAAATCTCGTGAAAACAGCTGAACTACCTCCTCAGCACAACTATATTTTTGGGTATGTACGAAGTGACCAAACCACCCAAAGAATAAACTATAATACTGCCGTATTCCCATAACATCTCGAGTTTTTTAAACTCAAATTTTCCGACAAAATAATGAGAAATAACAGGAGTTAGTGTCTATGTGTTTTGAGGTCTCATCCACATGGTATCATGAGTATAGGCGCCTACACATCATTTTGTACAAACGGAACCGGATTTTGGGACGCTTTTCCCGGACTGAAAACATACTTAGCTGCGCTCAACGGACAGTTTTGGTTCCCTTTCAGACGCGAATGCTTACTTACATCAGGTTCTTGTTAATTCATCAAATTGATCTCAGATATTCCTCTCCATTAATCTGCACTCCAAATATGAATGAATTATGGCCATCAGATGCCTCCGAAAAAGTTCACATACGCTATCCCACCAGATGTGACCAATAGAGACTTTCTGTTTTTGCTTTTGCCAATATTATTCGATTCGGATAGAAAAAAAGAGATTCACATAATGAGGGAAAGTTCCTTTCTGAGGAAATTTTTGTCGCGATTTGGGAAGCGAACTGATGAATTTGAATAAATCACATAGTTTCATGTAAGTAAGCTCATCACTCGCAAGAGTTTTTCGGAAAATGAGAATAATGGCCTCTTCGGACAACTGAAAGGGACGGATGCAGAGCAAGATTACGGTAAAAATCAGATATGATCTGAATTGTTTTCGACAGGAATGATTGCGTGTTCACGATCAAGTATTACGCATGTTCTGAATAATAGTAACGGTGGTGTGGGCGTTGCGATCGTGTTGGGTGGTGCTGAAGAAGCACTAGATGCGCATTCGGACTGCTACGATTTGCTACTGATGAGGCGAAAGGGTTTCATCGCGCTTGCACTCGAGACCGGGCACGTTGAAATTTGCTACGACTTGCTTAATAAACACGAATCTCATATTCACTTTCAACAGCTCCATTAAGCGGATTGTTTTTTTATAAGGCAAGCAACAAATATTAATTATCAACCAATTCAAATATTTCAGAGCACATTTAGTACCAGTTTATCATTTTGGAGAGAACAGTACGTTTAGCCAAATTTCGAACAAACGTGGAACAATTCTGCGGAAAATACAGGTTAGTACACCGAAGTGGAAGGACACGTTAAGCCAATGGCCGAGGAATTTGTTCGTAGAAGTGTTTACTGAGGATTTTGCTATTGGGAGAAGAGCGTGATTACTCCTTGACATCCTAGTTGGAATGTTTGTATACAGTTATGTTTAGACTAGACCTACTAACATTTTTCACTCTATCAGCAATGTTGCAAATAGAAGGTATACGGCTCAATGGGGAACCGATCCGGAATTTGAGGATTCCGAATTTCACTCAAGTCTATTACTTAAGTGAAATAAAATAAGATCTGTACTTGAGTAACAAATCTTACTTTTTATAAAATAAATCCTTATTCAAATTGTAATGTCTACCGACAGCACCAGCTGCAGCCTATTGGAAGTATTCTTTAAGCCATGAGCTCTGAAGCATCGCACTGAATATGTCTATACAACACCTTCGAATCAAATGCCCCATATTTTGAGTGCCGTCTATAGCACCACTTCACATAAAGATGTGTTTAGGTCGTGTTCCGTCGCTATGCAGGCTTCAGCCCGCCAATCTTCTGTGGTCGAGGCATGTTCAACTACACATTCGGTATTCTACCGTTCAGAACACCGATCCATACAGTTGGTGAGTAATATTAGGCCACTTCAATGCTCTCACTCACTACTTTTCATAAGAGCTGATGAAATTTTGCATAAATTGAATTCGAACATCGACGAGATAATACGCAACACATTTTAGCAATTCCAGGTGGATACCAATTCACAGTCCTGAATTATCTATCAAAAGATGATTCCACCATCTGATTGTGAGTGGAAAATTCTCAACTATTAAAAACGGCAAGCATAGAATGGATGATTTCAAGGTTAAACGAATGAAAAATTCCAGTTGGAACGCCGATAGCGGTTGAGAAAAAGCTGAATCCAACGCAGGAAGATGTGGATCGTTTACATGAGGTGTATCGTGAGGAGCTGCGGAAATTATTCGATGAACACAAACAAAAATTTGGCATCGACAAAACAGTACAACTGACTTTCTATTAAACGTCTCGCTTTTCACCATACTCTGCTTCTTACGATTGCTTGTAATTTTGTCCTCAAGCCACTAATAAAATACAGTTTCATTTCTGAGTCTGAATGCAAAATGACTAGCAGATATGGGGGGAGCGGGCAGGGAGCGGAGGGATGTTCGTCAAACCTCCTCTATAAGTCTATAAACAGTTGACTTGACTAATCCGAAGTACCCACCAGTTTACTAACTAAGTGGAATACGATCATGCGATTAGTCAGCAGCTGAATTCGTTCACGAAACTCTTCTTTTATGACTATTCAAAAGTTTTGCATTATAATCACATCAGTGCATGATGACAGAGGCAACTATTTAACTGATAGTCTCGATCCGACCTGATCAAAATCAACCCCGTTCAATCAAGAGTTTGGGGTATTTGGGAGAGGGGAGGGCGAAGGGGGCGGAGGGATGTTCGTCAAACCTCCTCTATTTGATAGAATGAGAATTTGACTTCCATTGTTGAGAGGAAATGAATGAGAAAATAGCAGAAGAGAACACTTTTGGTGATAAAAGATATGAGAGCGATTGTAACGGCAAGAAAAAGAATGAAAATTCTGTTAATAATCGAAAATCATTCAGACCGCATTCAACCACAGGTTTCGAATTTTGGGGTTTCTTTAGTCATGTTCTTGCCAACATTATCGAGGGTCATTGATCGTTGAATGCTATTTGTTCGTGGTGTCATATGTTCTTTTTATTATTGCTTATTCAATTATTTACATGAAAAAATTTTAAATCCATATTTCACACGTTCCTTTTGCAGTTTTTAAAATTTTTCTCAAAAGTTACCCTGTCCCATTTCATAAGCACAAATCAAAAGAAAATACACAAATAGACTTATCACATCTCTAATAAACAAAACTGTACAAATTCAGCGCAATGAAATTTGCGAATGATACGTTGAAGTCACAACAAACTTGATTGTTAAAGTGTTGTGATCTACCAGAGGTATTTGTGCACAAACTCAGTATTTCGGTTTCGTCTTGCATCAAATTGAGAATAATTCTGATCACATCACCAGTGTTTAAATCTGAAGTCTTGTTGAGCGCTGGGTTTGTCCATCGCTAGAACGTCAGCTACTCGTCGGTCGAGTCGAGTTGATGTCAGTGGAACTATTTTTGAGGAACGTCGAAGCAAAATCATTGATACATGTCGCTCCATTGAACCACCAGTCGCTGATGTCCGATACTACTCGATCCTTATGCGTATTCTGATGAATGAATCTGCATAAGCCACAACCGTAGTCATCATCAAAGTTTTTCGAGTATCGCTTTGTCCATTGAAAATATCTATAAAAGAAAGGTGATATTATTCAGGAAAATATACATTTTTCTTAAAACGCAAAATGAATAGATCTGAAAGTAAAAGATAATTAAGAGTGAAACAAAAACTTGCAACCAGTTTTCCGTGCTCACTTAAGAAGGTGGTTTTACTGGCATGTGAACACAGTGCTGAGTGGTTCTGTAATTCTGTTATGCGCCCGAAGATGTTAGCTTAAAGGTGAAGGAGTGTAGGGAGAGGGTATTTCTCGGAGAGGATTCGGCTGAAGGAATGTGAAATCACCAACTTCAAATATTCATCTTTGTTGGCGAGTAAACGTTTCAGGTAATCGGCGAGATGTTTTGGTGATTCAAAATCGTCCACTGCGATGAAGGATCCATGTGGAATGAATGTCATTGCGATTGACCGTTTCAAAACGATCGGCACGATTAACTGTTGCATTGGCCAGAATAATTTTTCGGTTGCATACGCATCACAAACACTATTCTCGAACGACAAATAAAAATGGTGTTGAGCTGAAATCAACATAGTTTGCGATTATCGTATTTCAACTGAATTAGCTTCACGGTTACAGATAGACTTTTAATCAAAACCAAAAAATTATTCGAATGTAATAACGCAGCAACAAACAATTTACCTATCGACTTCCGTGCACAATCTTCATCACAACGTATATTCGAACACTTTCCGTATTGAGTGATATTGATGTGTTTGGCCAATTCTCTCACGTACAGTTCACGCCTCGAATGAGTTGCACAGTTAGACACGATCATCAACGTAGATTCATTCTTGTTTTCCACAATTCGTTTCACCTGAATTCCAGGCAAACTCAGTTTATTTCTTTGTTCCTTTCAATTCAATTCTGTTCACGGGCTCGCTTGGACAAATTGTCAGTATTTCCACGGTTTGAGGGCTCGTCGAAACCTCATATTCTTCATAGTTCGTGCTGAGAAGATTCGATTAGAAATAATGAGAAAATATCAAAAAACGATCCAATCGGTGGACATTTTGCATCCATGATTCTTACTCCTCGTAAAAGTTCCATCAATCAGAATCGAACCATTTTGCGAGAAGAGAAAGCTTCAATTTATTCTACGGCATGTTTCCTCGTAGCCATCTCGTTGAAAAAGCATATCGAAACTATGCCCTCTTGATTATCTCTTGAATGATATCTAACATTGTCAATGACTTTGCACCGACACGGAATCGAACTGACGCCCTCTGAACAGATCGGATCCTCAAAGTCCAATGTTACACCAGCACACTATCGGCCCATTGCTCAACCGTTTCTATTTGCTTTAAGCACTATCTTCTTTGTATGCTGGCTTTTTGCGCTAGTCGCGACAGAGCACGTTATCTGGTCGTCGAAATAATACAAGGTGTTCAATTAAATCAACTAACTAATTACTTCATCCCATTTCCATGCTTCTTTCTTGGTTGTTGAGTTATCAATTGGTGTCAACCAGCCATAACAAGCATGAACATCACTGTCAGTCCTGAGAGTTCGTAATTTGACTGTGATTTTAAAAACTCAAACATTGTCATGTAAACAAACATGCGATCCAAGTACTCGAGAGTGTTGAGATGAATGAATATATGCATTTTTTGAGAAACGTTCTCTTTCGAGCATAAATTATGTGAAACCTGCGAACCTGTACGTCATTGTTATGTTGAAGAAATCCTTTGGTAGCGCTCTCAATGCATTGCCGCTGTGATATGGAGATTCTTGATTAAACATGGCAAAAAACTGATGCGGCGATCTTGATTTGGGTAGATCTGCTGGATTGATGTCACGCAAATGGAACACTACAACCGACGCATTTGGGAGTGTACTGAAACTTTCTTTTTCTCTCAATTACGAACGAAACTCAATTCAATCATCTGATGGTAAAAATCACCATGATGCCTTGTTTATGTCCCGTTCAAATTCATCATTAATGCTATGCAAATACATAGATACGTACACTTGAATCGACTAAATGCATTTTTCGTTTGAGAGATTTTCAGTTCCCAACCAGAGCTTCTAGCAGAGTAACATATTCCTTGAAACGCAAACTTCAGATGTTCGAAAAATTTTTCAGCGATAACCCGCTCCCAAACATTGAAGGCATTGCGTGAACGGTATGAGGTGTATGACGATAGTAGATAGAAAGCAATTGTGTGAACAGCAAAACGTTGTATGAAGCACAAACCGTCGATCATTCGTAGTTGTACAGCGATATTCGCATTTATCTAAGCCTCTTTCTTTCAGCCATGTAGGCAGATTGATGTGGAAGAAATTATTCCAGGCTAAGATAACCTTTGTTTCGTTCGCTGATTGCTGCAATATCATCATATTTCAAACCTTGCATGTAGCCTGGAAGAATGACTGTTGAAAACATGAGCACAACAAAATCATGATATTTCTCAAAGAAACGCAAAATCGCATCGATGGACACTTTTCTGGATCACTCCTCTTCCGCGTCAGTGATTTATTCTACGATGTGAATTGACTGTCTCATCGATTTTTGATTTGATCTTTACTGGCGCAAACGATAAACTGATACGAAAATTTCACATCGACAGCGAAAATGTCTCACATCTTTTCAATCCTTCAAAATCGCTAAATTCAAGTGTCATGTTAGGTTACATTTAAAAATCAACCTGTTTATTTGGCTTGTCCACAGCAATAATGGCAGTGCGGTTGACGGTGGTGTTGTTAATTACGATCGAGTGAGGCGACTTAATGCTAATTGAATCGAAAACAGTGGCAAAAATGGTATTCTTTTTAGAGCTTAGATAGTTGTTGAGCAACAAGAATACGCAGCCACTGACCCAAATTATTCCAAGCATGTACTTGATTGACAACAGAACTGAAATTTACAAATGAAAAACCACTTTAGAACGTTCCACTGAGATTTACCCTGACGCACTAATGAATCCACTGAGATGTTCGATAATATGGGAATTCAACTGTGTTGTGATGAATAAATGTTTTGTCATCGAAGTTGAAGAAGTTTAAATTTAGTGGAGCTCTGCGCTTGAATTCACTTATCTTACAAATGCGGTGTAATATTCGATATGATGATTCTTCAGCTAGTGATGCACAGCCAAGGAAAAGAATAAAATTTTTCACAAATGTGTTTTTTTTACGGTTGTCAAAAATTTTTAAATCGATCAATTCATAGCGGTTAATGGATACAATCAGATTTTAAAAAATTCGATAAAGTTTTGATATTCTATCAAATCGCATTCATCATAAGGGCATGATAATTGATCATAAGAGAAGTTCCTCCTCGTTTAATTCAGTGGTGATAAATTTCTTAAACCAAAAATCGGATAAATGAAATTTGATAGCATTGTACAACGATGAACCCCCAAAAAAAATGGGTTAGAATAGTAAAATGAGCTCACATCCCATGTTTCTTCGCCAGAACATGCAGTCGTATGTCGATAAGGATTCGCTCAGTTGCTATTAGCTTCTTAAAACATTTGAAACTAACGGGCGATTTCAATCTATGCGAAGCTTTGCGTTCTTGAGGTTTCCTAAAGATTTCATTTCAATTACTGGTGAACGGTGTAAACATGTTCGATTGGAACCTACTATTTGTGATCGACAGTTTTGAAGACAAGATCGGATCGGAGCATCTACAGGTAACATACTGCCAAACGCACCTTGAACATGGCCTCAAATTATCAGCAGATGCTATTCTGAATTGTCAACGAAATCATCTACTGTCTGATCAATTGCTCAAAAAAAAAAAAACAGTAACATGACAACTCGAAGAAATTCAGCGCATTGGCCATGCAAACTGAAGAATAGCAGTTGGAATACAGAATGGCAATGAATGAGCAGGAGTGTTTCATGAACGAATGTCAACCAAGCAGTCGTCATTCACCGAACGCTCTTATCAACAAGCATCCTTGATAGTGTTTTATATCGACTTGTATGTACCATTCATTTCATCATTCCGCAACATCCAACGTGGATTTGTATTATTTGAATTGATTCTAATGTTTGCTTGCATCGACTGAATGTATATGTGAAAAGCTATGAATGTTTAACTACGTTGCTGTTGATAGTTCACCTAAATGTAGCTCTAAACGCAAGTACAGATACAACGTAATTCCACGTTTCATACGTATGAACTTATAATGCGTCATTATTTGTAATCGTTTATAGGAGAAATCATTGTGCTAGTGAGTCTGTGAAATCAAATGTCGTTGTGTCTACTAATGGCAGCAAATCAAATGTGGTTGTGTCTACTAATGAGCTGGCATCATTGCTCACCAGGAACAAACTGAATAATAATAGAGAAGGATCATAGCAAACATCACGGCACACATAAGAAGCGAGTTCATGCATTATGCAATTCCAACATCATGGTTCCATTAAAGCACGGAATAGGATCGAGACAGTATGAATATTAACTTATTCAATTCCTAAAATCCATTCTGAATCGAATATTGGTCAAGCGGATCCATGATAAAAATCGATGAAATGAATTTGTGAGCAATGAATCGAGAGACAATGCAATCGAGAGACAACCGAACCAGGTCGACGACAATTTGCAATGATCTGAATGCATCGGTCAATTTTTAGATCTGACAACGAGACACTTCAAGTATATTGGCCAGACAAGGTACGCAGTATGAAGGTGTAAACATGCATTTTTCCAATCTTCAAAACATCAATTCTATGAAACGGTTCAAGTCAACATAAAGATAAACATATGGGAAAGGCAACATATTTGTTGCATATCTTTTGCATATTCAGCTAAAATGCATGCTTACAGTTAAAAGAAAGATATTGTTTGAAAGCTATGAATGCTATCATAAGACCTTGTCTACGAATATGATCTTTCAGGAATGTGAGAAAAGAAGAAAGGAACGAGGCCTTAAAAGAAGGGCGGAAGAAGAGATCATCATCCGTCGGATTACAGAATCGTTGTATTCAGTCATTGTAAAGCCAACGAAGTGGCATCGTAATCGGCCAGTGAAGCCGTCGTTCGTAATTGGTGATTTGCAACTGCTAACTAATATTATGAAATTCATTGTAGCCACTGATTGGCATCCTCTCTATTCTGCTAAGAAATGAGTAATTAGTATTTCGAATGTTGTAAATTATTGTAATTGCTGACTACTGTGAGTTATTCTGATTCGCCATTCTTCACATTGTATATTTTCATGTATCGTATATTCTCCGATCTTGTAAACCGTGAATGTCCTCAATAAACCTTACTCTATTAATCGAGCCTCGCCCAGCACACAGAAGTTTTACTAAGGCATAAGGGCCACTTCATCATGTACTATGATTAATGAAGAGAAAAACATTCATTAATCACATGTTTTCCAGCCAAAATAATGCGATCAATAGGTCCGATATGACAGTAACATTTAAATCTTATAGACTGATCGTGAGTCGTTTTATGAGCTGATGATACTCTGAATCGAACAATTGAAGAAACTCCGAATTGTTTTTTGGAAAAAAGCATGACTGCGAGCAAATTTTACGGTATGCATTCACAGAGAACTTTGATGACAATGAGTGACTTCCAATGAAAATCCGTGATTTGTTGGATGTGAAAGTATTGGGCGTCTTTAGAAGGGAAAATTAGATGAATTAATTCACTGATGTGTATTAATGAAAGCTTTTTCAAGAACACCCTTTCAAACCAATACAGAGGAAATTGATATGATTGGATTTAATGCGAAAAAATTATGCGATCCAACGAGCTTTGCTCAATATTTAAGCAGAGGATGCTACTTCGTTGTTCACATTAACATCCACCATCGTGCTCATTTAGTCTTTGAAAGTTGATCTGAAGCTTCTTTTTATGACACACTGATTGTGCATTCACGCAAATAACGCTCGGATGCTTTACCAGGTGGAAATGATGTTGTTACGGATATTTCTGTTGAACTGTTTCGTTCAGTTATTCCAGTCATTTGATGAAAGAATCGCTTATGGCCAGGCAGTGGATCCAATGCGATTTCCATTCGTTGTGCACATTACAACCGGCCGGTCTGGTAAGCAATTGATTCCGTCATTCATCTAGCACAGTAGTTCTCATAAGGGGTGAAATTATCCATTTTGGGTAATTTGGAGGTGTCAAGGGGTATTTGAAGAGGTTGGGAAATTAGTATTTCAAGAACACCATCACAATGGCGTTCTATCATAATATAACAACGCGCAGTTGTTATGTAAGTGCGGTTAGTTGATGGCAACACTCTTCATTCTCCTATTTTCTGAGTATCATTATCTCTTGCAGGCCTAAAAGGGTTTTTATTTGTTTTAGCAGGGTTTAAGTTCTTGTTCTTACTGCGACAATCACTCTCATAGCTTTTATCACCAAAGTATTTTCTTATGTTAATTTCTCATTCATTTCTTTTAACATTTGCAATTAGAGTCAAATTTTCATTCTCTCAAACACACTCTATAATTGTTCATTTGAACGTTGTTAAGCAAATCAATTCGATCGATGTATTGTTGATTTCGGTTGTCAACAATCGTCAACGTATCCAATAAATAGTATAAGTTCATTTGATCGAGTGAAGTTAAATGAGATGAAGTGAATGAGAAAAACTCATCAATAGAACGATATTCGCATATAATAGCTATGAGAGTGAATACAACACGTCCGAAAAGAATGAGAATCCATCTGAATCAGTTTGAAGTGAGCGTGTCACAGACAATAGCTTTTCATGCAATCATAATCGATTGCAATAATGTATCAGGGAGGGAAGAGGGGGGGGGCGACCTGCCAGATCATCAAAAAGGGTAATGGAGCACCCGAACGTGAGAACCATTAATCTAGCATTTCACATATTTCTTTAAAAAGATCATTTTCGATCACTTAAGTTGAAATCAATCCAGTGAATAGATATTTTTCGTGCGTTGATGCGTAATTGGCCACGGCTTCAGCTAACATTAAATCCGTTGACTCTATTCACGACCACCGATCAGTGTTGAATGGACGAAAATTAGGAAGGGTAGTTTGATGTTGTCTCAATTGTTCCATTTGAATCGTTGCATGATGAGTAGTCGGCACAGCAAACCTCCAGAATGAACTTGTTATGGTAAAATTTCTCCATGTAATCTACAGATAAGAAATATCTGATAGCAACATGTACGGGCACTCTCATCTCGAGATCAGTCATCATAACGGCAGGCCATTGTGCTGGGTTAGTGAAATTGGCTTTGAATTTATTCTAGATTCATCATTACCTATTGAATTCAGTCTTTCTCAAATGTTATCTTCAACAAACTGATACCCTCCTGAAAGTCAAAATTTTCTCAGCTGAGATGTGCTCATTTGGTTTGTTATCACTGTTTATCAATTCGTTCAGTTCAACAAATTATGAATTGTGCATCAGCAACATTTATCGAAAGAATATTGAGATAAATTTGAAGTGCTGCAACAAAACAGTCAATTTCGTAAGTTGCATGTTCGTTATTTGAAGAGAAGACAAAGAGCTGATTTTCAAAAAGGTGAAATTCTTGCGACAAACATCCAGTGGACCAACTCCGTACTTGACATTGCCGGCTTCTTCGAAACTTTTCACACAAGTCGATCCTGATGAATATTTCCTTGAACATCGAGTACTGGTGAGTTGTTCATTGAAATGCACGACCCAACTATTACCTAGACACCGACTGACATGATGAATCCTTTCATGATTCACATGGTAATTTATGATGTTGATGAGAACGCATGAATACTTGTCAAGCACGTATTTAGGTTTTCGTATGAAATCGCTCTGAAGCCAAAATTCTAGCCGTCCTGAGCGCTTATGAACCAGGCGACATATGAAAGCACAACTCTGGATAATTTCTGGATAACTTAAAGCTACGAAGCCATTTTGCCGCTTACTTTCTGCTACTTCCTGCCAAAATCATTGCTGCAGAGTGGAATGGAAGTCGGTGATGTGATGTGCAGCGAAGAAAAAACTATAATGTGGACTATGTACATAATTTTTGACAGTCGTAATTTTGTGGATGCTTCACAGCAGTAGTTGGAACTGTTGCAAATTATCAGCAAACCGAGTTCGTCATTTGCGATTTCATCAGTTTAAATGTCAGCTGAATTGTTCAGAAAGACGACGAGAATGCTTATGCGGACATCGCACTGTTTGCGCTAAACTATTCGCTGCCAGTCTGTAATGATGATGCCAATGATTACGCAGTACTTAGATTACCAATTGCAAATATTAACGATTCAAAATGGATTCCTGAAAATGGATCAATTTCGGATTGCCGAATGCTGGGATTCGGCGCCTATGAAAACGGTAAATATTTCAGTATCACTTGCGTCACTCTTCACGTCGTATTCTCATCGAAAACTGTCGTTACTGTAACGGAACTTCGCATAAGACCCACACATGAGTACAAATCTACGATGAGCCATGAATATGCGAAAATCTTCACACGAATTTTGCCACCACTACGGAATGTACTGAAGAACTGATAACAAATTCAGATGCCAGATGTTCAGATCAACCAAAAGCGCTTTGAAATTTGGAAATTATTTGTTGCTTGAAAGCATGTCGATCGCTATTGTTGCAGGACTTGAGGGTGAGACTCTTCGAGTACTGCAGCTCTCGCTGAGAGATCATCAAACTGTTTTGTACACGCAGGCATTACCGGGACAAGAATACGGAAGAGCTTGTCAGGCGAGAGTCCTTTTTGAGAATACAACTTTGGAATCCGGAATTTTTTTGAAAAATAATCAGAACACCTTCTACTGTTTGGTCATGATCATGGGATTCCCCTAAAAATCATGGCCCAACATTCAAATTCAATACGTAACAATTCCCATTCACGTGTACGTACACGTGAATGGGAATTTGTTACGGATTGAATTTGAATGTTAGAATCTCTCCATCTCCTGAAATAGTCAAAAGCCATTTTAACACACAACATTCAGGCCGATTCTGGTGGACCGGTAATGTGTGAACTTGACAATAATGGACCTCGTTTGATTGGCATTACCTCATTCTCGTTCAAAGAATTATACGAGGATCGACGTCGATGCTTTGCAGAAGTGTGATATACAGTATACTGTTACTCTCTCAGAATATTTCTTGGAAGCCAAAATAACTAAAACTTTCTGCAATTTAATAACTAAAACAGCCAAAATAACTTTCTGCAATAACTAAAACTTTCTGCAATTCATTCCATCGAGCGTTTGATTTACCAAACAAGCTGCTTAACATTCACTGAGTACAGTGAACATTTTGCGTAATAATGTCGCAGTGATTCACAGCGGTAGAGGTACCAACCAAAAACATTCCACGATTGCTACGAACTGTGATATCATCACTTTCTTTTCAGAGACGCCCGATGATGTACGACGTATATGTGAACGTTCGCAGAGTGCTACCAGTGATTCGGAGCGGCCTGGAGGCGATCGGCAAATTGGACGAATTTATTGAAGATTTCAATAAGTGCTCCCGTCAATGATGCATCTCAATCCTTGGGCAATTTGTTTTTGACACGCTTATGTTTCTAACCTTAAGAGCATTTTCTTCATAAGGCTGGATAATCACCTATTAAATTTCATAATGCTCTTATAGTCACTGTCGTTATTTATTGTTAACGTGC
Source organism: Anisakis pegreffii (assembly GCA_035041965.1). Taxonomy (NCBI): domain Eukaryota; kingdom Metazoa; phylum Nematoda; class Chromadorea; order Rhabditida; family Anisakidae; genus Anisakis; species Anisakis pegreffii. The sequence goes on along the minus strand of JAPYMA010000065.1, from coordinate 215,587 downwards.
TGACATCGTTCCACGGCACCGAAATCTGCAGTGAATCTGCATTGCTATCCCATTGTTTCATGACATTATTTACTTTCATGGCATCATTTCTTAAGAAATCGTCGCAGAACTTGTTCGTGAAAACAGATTCTGACAAAGACTTTAGTTCTGCACAAAGCGTATATTTTCATTCTTGTCAACACTCGCTCCATTATACCGTTAACCGTATAATGGAGCGAGTGTTACTCTTGCCTTTACTCTTGCCTTTACTCTTGCCTCAACCGTCGAATCTCATCCGATTTCATATTTCTACTCTTCCATCGGATAATTCAGTAATATACTAACCAGTAAATGGTTCCGTTGCATTTTGCTATACCATTCTAAGTGAATGTGTATTGGTCAGTCACTGCTGTCAAATAAAACTGATTTTTAAATGCGGACACATAAACTCGAATAAAGTCAACTGCCTTATTCTCGATATTCGAGGACATAACACATTTAAAATACTATTATAGCGCATTTCTCTTTGATAAGATGTCAGAGCGCAGGTATGTGTAGTCTTGCGTGGCATAAGAAGGTCTACTGTCATGCAGAACTAAACGGAGGGAGGATGTTGTGTTTCTATCGGACGCTTCGTCGTGGTCTGCAGTCTGCTCACTATCTGGTTTATTGTTCAATTGGCAATCCGTGATCTTGTGCATATGGCAATGAAATGCACTTCACGTACGCTAAAATGTTTGCACAGAATATTTATCAGTCCATGTTTATTCATTTTATTTCCGATAGAAAATTGGATGGCTTTCATATTTCGAACAATTTACAGTAGCTTTGCAGAAAGCCAGTTTTTTTTGCCTATGAATGTATTCCCAATTATGTATATCGTGAGTACGGGAAAGGGTTCGCGTGTGTAGCCCCTCAACTAAAGAAGTGCCGGAAATTTGATTATCACATCGTTAATTCTCAATAATTTTAAATAATTTTAACTGCTAGCCATTATCATTGGTTACGGCAATCATTCCAAATGCCGTAACTGCTTCCACACGAAACCAAGCATAAAATGTTGTATGATTCTGAATAGCGTTAACATGAGTTATTGGTAGCCTCGTCGGATTTGGTTTCATTTTTATGTTAACGGCTTACAGAGTGCTCTTTATTGGACACTGACGTTTTCTACTGTTTCATCGTTATCTGTATTCCATTAATTTGCTATTGTATCAGTTTAGTTGCCGAGTGAATTGAGCATGTCTGACAGAGCGTACGCAATTGAAGAAATCCTCGAGGATAAAGCAATTATTAAAGGAAATCGAGCACAGAAATTCTACCGAGTTCGATGGGAGTGAGTAGCATTTTATTTCATCCATATTACGCCGACATTCGTGTGCAGACCCCGATCCGAATTAAATAAATGCCACAGATTTTGAGTAACAAAAGTAAACGCAGTTTGGATACAACATCAGCCTCTACCTTAGCGCATTGGCATAAATAAGATGGGATATTGTTTCCAACTTCATCCGTACCACCAACCTTTAGCCTGCAATGCTTTATACTGAAGTATCCAGTTTACAGTTTTTACACCAGAGACAAGCACTGATAGATTCATGGAAACAGTCTAGCAACGATTAATGCATGATTTGCTGTCAGAACACTCTCTTCATTCCTTACCTCAAAAAAATCCGAGCTTCCAGCTAACAAACCTACCTCGTTTCGTCATGTTTGGGAGGAAACTCAAACTAGTTATGGCCGAAAACATGAGCAAAAGGTAATAAGTCTCTGAAAAGAGACTCACACTAACTGAACAATCATTAAAATGTTTTTGAGACCAACATGGGAACCAGCAAAAGTGATGCTAGATCAGGCTCCGGACGCCGTCGAACAATACGAAAGAAATAAGAACTTGAAAAACCCAATTGGCAATTCCTCAAAGGTATTTGATGATTTTTTTCTTGAAAATTGTTAACAGTCTTCAGTCGTGAACACTGAGTAAAGTTGCTCATTCCGTTTGAAATTGCTTCATCATCGGTGAGAGCTGGATTTGATCCGCCATTTGGCATATGATAATAATCCGTTCATGAATAATTTGATGACTGTTGCAGGATCAGATCGAAATCGAAGGATTATTGGACGGTTGTAGTGATATACGACACGCAACCTTCGTTATTAAACGGTGACTATTCATTTTCATAAACAAATACCTTAAGAAAAAGCGAATGAGTTTGCTCGCAAACAGGAAAGGTTTTGTGATGTCACACTGATTCAGTTGCGAAGAGAAGTAACTCCCTGGAAGTAGCTTAAGATACTTATCATAATGCTCAACTCTATAGTGATTATTCAACATAAAAAGTCACTTCTAAATTATTATCTAGTAGTTCTTAATTTAAAGAGGTCAATGATGGATCATTTTGCAGATTAGGAACGGGTGAGTGTTATCGTATGAAATATGCTGATGTTCGGAAACACTTTCCGGATGTGCTCATTGACTTCTACGAAAAATCTATCGAAAATTTTGATTGAAAACTGTTTTTGATTATCTCGATTGAATCATGAACTTTTGTTATTATAGCGTTATTTTATTTATGTAATGGTCAGTTTCAATGCTCAACAAAAAAGTTTGTTCAACTTATAAAATCGACTGTATTATACTAACTCTATGATCTCTCAGGTTTCTTCATCTGTAATTGTTGTTTTCGTGCTAATCATCCGAATGTTTCGTCTTTTTTGTCCATCTGATGTGTCGTCTAAACGTGAAACGTTGCTATTCCCCTAGAAAGTGTTATCTGCCTTCAAGAAGTATATCATGGAAGGGAAACCAGCGTTAAATGTTGCCTTCGCAAGCACATCAGCTTCTACTGATTCCTGAGATATTCTGAAATTAATTTTGGTCGATATTCAGTGAATTACCAAAATCAGTTGGCCATCAACTGCTTGTGTTGATATTATGATAATCTTATGTATCATATTTACTAACCTTGAACGATGCTATTTATTTATTTATCAAATGTTGTAATATTTCTATTCTATCGTTATTATCGGATGTCGGAGTTATCACTTCCAGATTTTCTTGATGAATCTTTCTTCGTGTAATGTATTCAAGATTTGTTGCTGTTGTTTCTCGTAATTTTGAGGAATTCGTGCAAATGTTCTTCTAATAATCGTCTCTTTTTTTTTCATCCCCATTTAAATGAAAATCGAAATTGTCGTTTTTGCCCATGCCTTACAATTGACACTAATGTAAAGTTTTACTCACCAAAGCATACCAATCGTTGCTCAACAATAATAAAATTTCGCATTTATTATCCGCATTAATCGTTTCACGATTTTCAAATATACTGCGGTTCTTTCAGCTGACGTAAGCACTTTTCAGTGCAAATACACATGCTAATCAAGCTGCCATCGCAATGTGCAGGTAAAGCAAAAAAGTGTCACAAACAGAAATTTTCAGCGCATATTCCTACAAACCATTAGAGTGTGAATATTTCACAACGAATTTTGTGCAAATTTATTTGATTGCGAATGCGAAGTAATTTCAATTTCATTGAGCGTAATTATGGACGTTTTGTTCTTCACATTAAAACTTTCAACATCACTGCAATAGCACTCAACAGCCATAACCGGTTCCATGCTGTTTGTGATGTGCATGGGCCAACTCGTTGCAACGATAAGAACTTGAGTATTCCATGTTCGTGTTCCGCATCAACAGCACAAGTGTTCTCTTCCTCAACACAAAAAAAAAGCATCACTTTCTTAACATTCATTAATGAACGCCCCATTCCAGCCAGTTCTCATGCTATATCGATTATCCTTCACTGTGTTTGTTATTCGGACAAGATCCTTAATTCAGTTGCAAATCGCAATTTTCCAATTGAAATGTTATATTCAAAGCTTTTCTGCGATTCTGGCTTATTCAATATTTTTTTTCGCTCACTATCAGACAACAATTATTCAATATTAAGCGGTTACATGTGAATTCGATGTTTAGTATTGGTATCCGATTATGTTATAATATTAGGTGCTCACTTGATATTTGCAGTCATACACTTATACCTAACGAATTTTTGTGTCCCCGAAAGTAGCAGGGACCAAGACAAATAATCACAGTGAATGATATTCTGTCATGCTAGTGGTTTATTGTGTTTTCAAATCATACAAAATCATTCTCATCGCACAGTGGAAAGCGCTACATCGCAGCCGTTCGTCAATTCGGTTGTGTTGCTCCGTCCAGAATCTAACATCTCAATATCTGATTTAGATTTCGTTGGATATGTTGAGATCAAGTGTAACGCTGTTGTTGCTGTGTATATTTTGTGGAGAGGCGATTGCGTCAAAATCGAATGACGAAAACGATATCCTGAAAGGGTATTCAGCAAAAAAGTCGCTCTCTTCAGTTCAAACCTATATTGAGAGTTATGGAAGTAAGTTTGAAGCAAGTGAATATGCAGTTCGATTAATTCATAAGTTTGATCACTGATTCAGTACTGCTACCAGACGCTAGTCCGTTTAAATTCGTCAGAGCTTTATGTCGCCAGTGTTTTCTGTTCCAACTGCAAAATTCAGCCATTGAACATTCATCAATTTTCCTCGAGCATATTTGTTCTGTTGCAGAATATCTTCCCGATGAATTGCGACAGTTCCTCGCTCAGGTTGGTTGCTGCATTCGAGTTGATCGTAAGCGAATCTTATTGATAGTGATCATACGGCCAGACATAACAAATTCACTGCTGCTTGCATTCTCACAATTTCACTTCGAAAACAATTTTCACCCGTGTGAGAAAGCGAAATTACTGGATTGTTCGAGATGTGATTAGTAGTTTATGACAGCTTTCAGCCGCAAACGAATCAATGCATGTTTAGAATCATCCAACATCAGTCCATACTTGCATACTCATTGTTTCAGTCTCATTTTTAGAAATAAATTTGAAGTGAGTTTTTACAATTCTTCCTTCAGATGACAACTCAAGAGGTTGAAGTGTTTGATTCAATTGACTATGGGAGCGTAAAAAATGAAAAAGACTTCATTGACAAGGTATCGTATTACACTTGATTCAATCAGTATCATTTTCGATGAACGATCCCACTGCTCACTTGTGATCCTTTTCAGGTGTCCAAAAAAGATGCGAAATTAGCCGAAAAACTTCGACTGGTTAACGAAACCATCTACTCGAAAATCAATGCTCTTCCAGAACAAGCTCGACAATACATGCTCAAGGTTCGATAAATGCTTCAAGTTTCCTATGGGATACATTGCAAACTGAATTCATTTCTTCCATTTGGTGTTTAGTCAAATAAGTGACCAATTAACTATAGATTATTGGAAGTGAATTTGAAATCGATCGCCTAATTCATAGTGAAAATTAAGGTTATAACGAGATGAAACGAATAAGCTATATTTATTTATCAGTTCGCCTGAACTTGTTCTTACTATACATTTGATTATTCAGACTATTGAACGTGTATCGTCGTTTGCTTCCGAGTCATCAGTTGATGGAATTTTCAAATCAATCAGAGGAATCATCAAAGATTATTCGAAACTTTCGAAAGATGATCAAAACGCACTTGTCACTGCATTTCCTTGCATTGGCGAAATGATGAAGAGTTGGTTTCTTCTATTTTGGGAATTTCTCAATTAATGAATGCCGTTCTGAACTCAGCCAGTTAAGAACCGACAATATTGAGTAAATTTCAAAATGTGGTGTAATGAGAGTTCGGAAGCCTCCTGAATGGTGAAAAATGAAAGCAGATTCAAAGAGAACATAGAATTTCTACCCAATGGTTTGGATAATCTTTTAGAGAAAACTCAATGTTCTACAGATACCATGCTCCCTATGCTTGTCTCATAGAACCTTATTGTGGAGATGCTTGCATTCGTAATGCTACCTGATAATGATTAACTGATACTTCAGGTGATTCAGCCAAAAAGTTGATGAAACAAATTTGAGAAGAGCGCCTGATAAGGACGAATGCAGTGAATATGATCCAGCATTCCGCAATCAGTTATAATCGTTCCACCTTGTAGATCAAATATTGATCGATCGACTTTGTCGGTGTATAACACTTCCGCTTATATTTATAATATAATGAATAAAAGTTCACAGTAATTAAAATTAATAGTGTACTTTGCACATTTGCTGATGGATTTACGTAAACAAAGTATAAAATAAGCAATCTTTTCGGTTATGTCACGGTGACCACATCGTTTTTGGAGACATAATCCTCCTGTTCAAATACAGGCAACTAGGACAAGGTTTCTCAACCGGGAAAGGACTGCGAGGATATTTTTGGGGGTAGGAGGGCATCTCATAATTTTCTAGCAGTGAGTGCAAAGAGGAAGAAAGGTTCAAAACCACTCAACTAGAATGAAGCAACTAACGAAACTAAATTGTACCTTGTAATATAATGTACGATTCACAAATTGAGTTCGACTGAAAAAAAAACAAGTTATCGTGAGGGCTGAAGTTAGCGATGAATAAACCATTCTTGAGTACGCAATCCAGTGATCAAATCAAAACTTCTGAGTACTGAATTGAAATTGCTCTAAGTATGTCGAAATTTCTCATATGGTGCTTGCCCTTGTATGAAATCAGTCTACGTAAATATGTTAGCATAGTGAATGTGGCTGTGCACATTTGGTAAGAGTAGATAGGCGCACTGGAAGAGTTAAATAACTTGTTCGCACTATACATTTGTTGTTCTTCAATGTGAAATATTACATGTATGCGTTTGTTCTGCAATATCACACAAATTACATTCACAACAAGACTATCGAAGAAGTACCGGTTTTGTGGATGAGTCAGCACTTCCAAATACTGCATTTTTCAAGATAAGTACGATGACGAAAGTTGAAATAACTGAGAAAACTTCCAAAGATAAGCAATCATCCAAACCGCAACAGCAGTCGAAAAGTCTCTCCTGCTTCTAAGCAAATCAGTCTTCACTTGAACTATCAAGCATATGAGGATTAATCATCCGTCAGAATGTGTACTCGTGAGGATGTAGCCCATTGGTGAGTCGAAATTGGTATCCCGAAAAGCATGAGCCCATGATTACTCACCTATCTTCTTGCATCATAGAATAAGGAAGGTAAGAAGGGTGGCAGATTCGTGGTAAACCTCGTTCGGAATGATCTGAATAGCAAAGCAAAGAGACAGTACCGTGTATGGGAAGTTAGTCACGAGAATGAAATAAAAACGTTTCCATACAATTCGAACACTCATCGATCATTCATATAAAAAGTGGATTAAGTTAAGAGGGTATTACTGAACTAAGGAAACTTTCAGAAATATGGACTGTGCATATGACCGATTGTTTACCTTCACTTAACGCCACTCCATAACAGCAAGGTGCATTCGCCATGATGGATTAATAAAACACCCATTATAAAATATTGGACGCAACAATCTCGACTTAACAGTTACTTTTTATTTGGTGTTCATGAACACCGAGCTGGCATTGTCATCGCAGCCCGGCGACGATGCGCTGATACTATTGAATTCAGCACAAAATCAGCTTCTTCACAAGGATGTTCTATCCGGACTTAAGGTTTACTCACCGAATTTCGTTCACCAATCGAATTCTAGAATCTTTTGCGCTTTCTATCTTTCGTGTGCAGTATGAATGTAACGAGCTGAGACGGTTTCTGTGCCTGGCTAAAGTGAAAATCACTTTTAGTCTTGTTAAGTCACTCGCAGTTGATATCGTTCATAGTGGACAATCGTTAAACTGAAGGAGTCTTTTCAAAGTGGAATCTCCATCGGATATCTCCTGATTTTATTTCAGTCGTTTATTTTATTTCCTCATTATTCATTTGTTCTCTTCTCTTGTACACTTAAGCAAATGAAGTCTGCATTGCAGGTTTCATATCGTTCAGCATGTCAATTCCTCGAAGCAGATGGCGGTCGCTGGTGTGTGAAAGCTTACGGCGAATTGGCACTTCTAACTGGAGAATCCACTTCGTATATTTCTTTCAGTTCTCCTCTACGAACATACACGATTGAAGTGTACGTTAAACTTGGATCGCTTTGAAAATTATTCGTTGAATGAGACGGGAAAAAAGCCGCAATCAAATTCGATTATTCACTGATCAATGCGGTTCTCACCCCAACCAATTTCCCTTCTTATCACCATCCACACCCTTGTCACAACATATAGAGGAGACTTCTTTCGAAGAATGAATACGTGAGATATTAGCCATGGCAAGGTGATACTAACACTATTGCCGCTATCAGTTATCGTTAGCAACAATAAAAATTGCTGCAAAAGTATCGATTAAAAACGGTGAAACCAGCGATTTTAACCGAAAAATAGTGTCAAAAATAAGAAAATCTATCTCTGGAAACAAGAAAATCTATCTGTGATGTGAACAGTGGTCATAACATTCTTGATAAGAAAATAACAAGGACATTTTTTTACAGATCAGATCTCAAAGAATGTCACCGTCCACACCGCAATCTATTGATAGTGAACGATAGCATCCAATTGATTGGATTCAACTTTGCAATTGGTTTCGAACGGAACTGCACAAGAATGGAGTCATTTTTGGTGCATAACTGCGGTAATTGATGTTCCGTTGAAGTGTATTCCGATCATCCTGTAAGCACCTCCCGTTTGAGAGCAAGCAATTGCTCTCAAATGCAGCAGAAAGTGTTTACTCACTAGATTGGATCAACACACTCTCCTTCACACATTCACATTCTTCAGGAAGAAAAATAATCCTTGACAAACTAGCATATCATATGCATAATATTATACGAGGTGGTGCTCAAAAGATGGGTTATTGCATTCGAAGTTCATTCAATTCATCATCAAACCATATCGCACACATCGGCTTTCCAGATCACGTAACGTTGGTGCATTTTCATCCACACAATTTTGATGAAATGTCTTGCATTTGTTGCATGAAATAAGAAATGAGCCACGCTCATCCGATAATGAATTTTCTCCATTTGGAATTCGTTGCGGAAATTGAAAAATCTGAAGCATTGGCATACAGATTTGATGAATGAAAAGAGATTGAGTCTCGAAGTTACCACTCTCTTTTTAAGCCATAAAGCCACAGTACGGCTGGAACATGGTTGGATGACAGCAAAGTATACGCAAGATGCAGATCCAATTACTGTAGATGTGGTATCAGCCGCTGGAGTTGAACCGTTAATAATATCAGCAACATCGCTTGATTGATCCAATTTCTTAATAAGATTCTCAACTCGATTGATGCTGATATATGAAATGTTTCAATGATGGATGGAAAAGGTTTTCGCTGCCAGATGATGGAGATAAAATCATTGCAAAGATGTTGTTTCATCGAACAATGTAATAAATCATTTGATTCCTGCGGACCATATTCAATTATTTGGTTCAGGTAAATATTCTCATCAAGTTTTACATTCTGACGCAAATTACCATATAAACATCATCACCAAATAATTGCGAGCTCCGTCTCCAGGAACTGAACTCACATCCGATTAACTTCTAATGGCCGCGCTAACCGACTGCGCTGTTCATATCATGTGTTTTATTACCAATACTGAATGGTGGACGATGCTGCAATGCATTGAACTTTAATGAATTGTTACAATCGCTCTCATTGCGTTTATCACCAAGAGTGTTCTCTTTTGCTAATTTGTCGTTCATTTCACTCAACAATTCAAGCACATCACCACTAAACATAACAGCAGCAAAACACATAACACCAGTGAAGAATCAATCAGAGGAACCATTATTCTATGAAAATTTGATCGTTTTCATGTGAAGTCTCATGTTATGAATCGCATATGTTGAAACGTGAGTTTAGCACATGGAATTTGTGCGAAAAAAACTGGTGATTAAAATTATGAATTGAGCCTTTAAAATTCACTGGTGTTTGCACAAAATACCTTTTTTTGGAACAAATTTTTTTGAAACAAATGTATCAGTTGATGCAGATTTCGTTCTGAACAAAAAAGCTCTTGTAATTATTATAGTACTAGCAAAAATGAAATAATATTAGAACAGCACAATATGAGAGCATCAATCAAGCAAGATCCAGTTGAACAAGTGTTATTTAGTGCGAAGAAATTAATTCAAATACTTATCAACTATCATTGCTAGTGATAAAAACCGGGCATCCGTCTAGTAAACAGATCGGCCTTTTTCCTTCCGTTCGAAAATGCGCGTAAGGGTGTTGCGTGTCGATGGATTCACGAAAAAGAATGCTAGGAACATCAGTGTACAAGTTCAGAGATTGAGAATTCTGAGGTCTGCATGAAACAAATTCTTGAAGCTGTACGAGAATGTGTGAATTATTTGAAGCTATTGTAAAATCTTGGCTGGTTAGATCAATGTTCAATAGCAGTGATCAATCGCACTCCTCATTCTGAAAGGATTCATGGTTTTTATCATTTTGCTGAACATTTCGAGTCGGCTTAGTCGAGAGGTGATTAACGTATCGTGTTTCTTTGGTTGAAAACAACCGGAAACGTGACTCCCTCAGCTATTCTTCCGCGAGATTAGAATCAATGTTGCTACGTCTTCGGATGGATTTGATATCAAATGATGTAGATAAAGCTCCTCAGATGTCAGAGTTATAAAGCTCCTTAGATTCTGACAAAACAAACTCGTAATCCGTTGAGCTTATGATGAATCCAAGGTAACCAACGTAATGTGAGGTTTAGATGCGGAATGTGAACTCGTTCCTCTACAGTGATGTTGATTAAATGCGAAAGATTTCATGAATAACACCTGAATGGGATATGTTCACGCAGAGAAACATTCCACTTTAAGATAGCTTTAAGAAAAGCTAGTTGAGATAGTCGGCCCTGCCATATTGAATGGAAAAATAGAGTTCTATGGCCAAGTTCAGCTGCTTTCAACACATTGAGAGTAATCGATAGTTCTGATGCGATGGTCACGATGTGTGCGCTTCTTTGAGATGTGATGGCGACTTAAAGAAAATTACGAGCTTTGAATGATGTCAAAACGTATTCTAGCGCAGATGTGATTCTAAGCACTGCATCATCTTCTTCTTTCTTGTAACTGAAGAGAAACACTGAAGATTTCAACGGGAAACCAGGATTACATAATATCTCACTATTAGCACAATGGATGCGATGAATTTCTTACACTTGAACGGTCGTTGCTTAGTGTGGCAACTTATCCTGCACATATCAATTCTGTTGTAAATGCCAACGTAACGAGAATTTGGGATGAATGAATGAATAGAGTGACGATTCAGAAGATAATTATGAATGAAAGTAAATCAGTGATACGTCTGCAATGAATAAGAAAATTGCTACTACGTAGAGGAACTGTAATGCAATCAGCATGGTTGGAAATGAGAGTGATGAGACACCACAGGAATTGGACGTAAAAACTGATGATGGAATCAGTGAGGTGAATAGAGTGCAGGACAATGGCTTCTGACGGAAATAGCTATTCAGAAGACATACACACCTTCCATACTCCCCTATACAGCTCTCCTTCAACAGTTTATCAATGAATCCTATGCCTGATTTCTATGCTCTCTCGTCATTCTCGTTCCTAAAATAGCTTGCTGCATTACAATTCCACTGTGTGACGGTATTTTTCTCATTCCCTTCGGCCGCATCACTGATTCGCTCTCATTCATGATTCTCTGGAGAATCTGAACTGTTTCTATCTCTCAACCATGCAGTTACAGTTTAGTTTGCTTTTCAATGCAAACGAACTGAAGAGAGCGATTTGGCAAAACGCGACCAACTCGCTATCAGATAATTGATGTTACGAAATCGAATAGATGATACGAAATGTCACCGTATATCCGTTTAATCTGTTCAATTGCTATTTATCCGATCAGATTAAGCTGGTTTAACGCTGTTCATGCGTTGATAATCAATTTTGCGATCTTAATGCCTGTCTCCCTCAGCTGTTGGATAACCCAAACAGTCATGCCCATGTACGTGTTCATAAGGATTGTGGAATACTTTATAGTAAAATCAATTGCGATTCTTGTTGTTATCAGATGATATCCGTAATCCCTTTGAGGTCAACAGTATCTTCAGCTCGTTCTTACTGATAGTCGTACAGTTGAGAACCATTAGTTGTTTTTCTTTGATAAAAATTGACGTAATTCTGCGTATTCGACAGAAAATTTTGATGTAAGGATATTACTGGAATAATTTTGACTGTTGTTCGTAACTGATGTCCCTTCTGATCTTTCGTTCTTTCCTTTACGTTATCCTCACAATTTGCAAACATCAGCATTCGTACTGGATAACAGTTCCGGTCAGTCAACAATACTACTCGAATTGTTATCCAATGTGGATAAAACAATGTTTATAGATTCAGATGCTTTGATATGAAAAGATACGTGATACCAACCATTTGCTTTAACTCAGCCACGAGGGGTTTATGGCCCCTAGTGCCGGTCCCAAGCCCGGATAAATGAGGAGGGTTGTGTCAGGGGATGGCAACCCGGCGTAAAAGTGGTATTGCCAAAACGAATGACAACACGCAGGACAGTTGATCAACCTGGGGACATCGAACGGCATTTCACCGGTCGATGGAAGTAAAGCTATTGCATCTTAGCGATCAATGAACGATCTTGCATCAGGTTAACTTTTTGCCGTTGACTCTGTGTTCACTCAATTTTGTGAGGATTTTTTTGTAAGATTTTTACGTTTATTCCACCCTTCCCCCTAGATAAGATCGGAGAGAGCACATAGAATTAGGTGGAACGGTCATTAAAGTGGTCCAGTGTGTTTTTGTCCCATACATGACTGAGGGAGAAGCACAGACACCAGGTTTTCGAGCACCCTGTAGGTGTTCGGATGCATGGTGGCCGGGAGAATGGGCTGATAACCCAAGGAGCAATCCTATCCCGGTTCCGGGTGAACCCGGCATTCGTACCGTCAAACTTCCGTGTTTTCATGGACAGCGGCGGGGGACCTCGGGTGTCTACGAAAATCTGGTGTCTGTATTTGTCTTAAACTAGGCATCTAGATAGGCAAAATTGGAAAACATTTTTGATCGTTCCCCACCTCATCTTATGGCTATTACTATTTAATTTATTAAGCATTTGAATCGTATTTATTTAAGAATTTTTGAGTCTTACAAGTAGCTGCTTAGTAAAATAATTCCTCCTGATTACGTTTATTCCATGTTCCTAACCAAGCAAAAATGCAGATATTGCGTTTTTTTTGATCCTCATAGCTTCCCGCTAAATACAAACATATGAATTCATTACACGTAATCATGATAACGATTTCATTCCATCAAACGTTGTGGAGTCGATCACAAGTACGCGCACACAGGACATCTCACCAAACCGAGGATTGAATGATGGCGATGGATAGACGACCTCTATCAGGTCAACTTTTCATAATTGATTTTTTGTTTCTTTAATTTTGTGAAGGATTTTTCGCAAGATTTGAATGTTTATTCCACCCCTTCCCCCTTAAGTAACAGACGAAACGGCCCATAGGATTAGGTGGAACGGTCATTAAAATTTTCCAATGTGATGTTGTTCCATGCATGACCGAGCAAAGTGCACAGACATCAGGTTTTCGAGCATCCTTGTAGGTGTTCGGATGCATGGTGGCCGGGAGAATGGGCGGATAACCCAGGGAGCAGTCCTATCTCGGTTCCGGGTGAACCCGGCATTCGTACCGTCAAACTTCCATGTTTTCATGGACAGCGGCGGGGGACCTCGGGTGTCTACGAAAAGCTGGTGTCTGTGTTTCTGCTAAGCCAAGCAAATAGTTAGGCAAAGTTGGAAAACATTTTTGACCACCCTTCACCTCATCTTATGGCTGTTAGTGTTTGAATTGTTGAGCATTTGGGTCATGTTTATTCAAGAGTTTTTGAGTCCATTTTCTTCGATACCAAGCACCATGTATGTCCGAAAACATTTGAGTTGCCAGAATTTTGTTTCTTCTTGAATCTAACCATGTGAATCCATTGCGTGTGATGTTGATAAAAAGTTTCTTTCCTCCGATTGTGCTGAAGTCAATTACGGGTGTAGAGTGCACGTTACATCAATGTGAAGAGCTGTGTTGGGTCGATCTGTGAACAGCTGCGGCAATTACTTCGTCAAAAAGTAATTTTTACCTGATGTTCTAGCATTCTGTATTTAATGTTTATTTTATCAGTTTTCTCCTACTTCTAGTAAGTTAATGCTTTTTTCAAAAGAAAAGTGGTAGGCAGTATTCTTTCAGAAGAAAATTGTGCGGTTCTGAGGAAAAGGGCGAAGAAAATCGGCAATTTTTTAAAAATCCATTTTTATCTATTTTGTATTATCTGAAAATTTAAGGTACACTTGAGCGCAGTAGTAATGGCGTACGTTTCAATAGTCAAAGGTGGGTTCGAACTTGAGTTTTGAACTGTACTTGGAATGATTTTGCAACGCTTTTGACTTCAAATTGCCGATTTTATTATTTCTATTTATCTTTTTTTTCGTTGTCAGAGGTTCGTTCTTTTTTATATGTAGTTTTACGTAAAGATTGTGTAATTCGGATGGGGAGGGGAAAGAAGAATGGTAGTTTTCCCACAGTCCACATTTGTTTACTATGTGAGAAGCGGGGATGTGGGTGTATCTTAGCATAGTGGTAGCGCTCTACGTTCTCGTCTGTCATTCTAGGGTTCGGATTTTGGTTTTGAAACCTATTGCATTTTATTTCAGGTCTACTTTTGAGTTTCTCAAAAGTGCTATAGTATACGCTGAGAAAGAATAATCTACCATCCTTCTCAATACGTTAGAGATTAGGAAAAGCGAGAGAGGGAGGTGGGAATCTTCGTTGATGAAGACGTGAAGCAACACAACACAAAGGAAATTTTTCCTCTCAGCATGCAATTCCGGAGGGACAGCGAAAATGTAATCGGATGACAACAAACCTCTGACAACGGCTTTTAATAAAAATGGGGAATTGGAAAGGCTCAGATAAGCTGGACCCAAGATCATGTGATAGAAACCTGAGTGGACAGATTAAGTAGGTTGGGCGAGTTTAGAGGGGACAGTTATAGCAGACTGGGTGGAATTCAGTGTGAAACAGATTAGCGTACCATAGTTCACGTAACGTGAATATTTTAGAAAATTTTCGGTTGAAACAGGAGAGTAAATTTTCAGGGACATTCGATATGAATTCAGATCGTCGCGGTGAGAAAAGGTGCACAGTGAACGGTTGCGGGAAGAAGATCATGAAGATTTTGTGATAAAAAGATGAAATGTTGTGATATATTTGTAACATTTATTGTCGTGAAACCCTCATAACTCTCTGCGAAGAGTGAGGGATGTATAAAGCGTTAACGTGTTGTTGTATTCTGACGGAAGAGCTAGATTTGTAGCTCTTTCGTTTGATGCCTTTCGGTTGGGACAGAGTATGGCGAGGCGTTTTGTCTGTGCTTGAGGTTTAAGGGTTTTGGGTGGTTTTTTGGGTAGCTGGAATTCTCATCAGTGGGTGGGTGCCTCGCCACTCTGACTTCGGTAGCAACCTGCCAGCTCCTGCTAGCATTTGCAGGCCGAAACCAATCGAGGGGTATGTATCTGTAGGCCAGTTGTTCGGCTAAACGGAGATGGGTGCCCGTCTAGCGAACAATTTGGCCTTTTTCCTCCCCGTCTGAAAATATGGAGAAGTGTTGTCTGTGACGCTCGCTGCTAATAAATTTGAACTTCGCGCAGTTTTGGAAGGTTATGAAAATTCGAGAGATTCACATTGCGATCGCTATGTTCATTTTTCTTGTCGAAACTTCATAATTTAAATATCTGATTTCGTTGTATCGAAATGTTAACATCAGATTTGTGAGAAGAAGTGGGTGAGCAAGGATGAAAAGTGATAGAACACGAATTATCCTCATTTATCCGTTCTATCAATTGGACTGTCTACTTATCTGTTTAACTTAAACTGCTGTAATACCGTGTTCCGTTGATAATCAACTTTGCGATTTTCATGTCCATCTCTGCATGACGTTTTAATTCGATATTTAATACCCGAACGGTTATTTCCATGCGTTAATAAACATTATGGAATACTTCATGGTGGGCCGATTGTGATTTTTGTTGTCACCAGATGATGTCCGAACGCCTTTGAGGGGAACGATTCATTTATCTCCGTTTTATTGATAATCATCAGTTGAGAATCAGTAGTTGTTTTCGTTTGACGAAAAATTGACGTATCTGTGTATATCGGAAGTGATTATTTGATTTGTCTGTTCGTCTTTGATGTTTGAGTCGTTGTTGGAAAAATTAGTTTCGAGACGTTCTGAGAGAAAAATTCAGAAGAGAGACTTGAGTGATGAGAAAGAACTGAAAAAAAATACTGGTGAAGATATAAAGTGCTGGCAAAATTTTGTTATTTTTCTGATTAAAGTGGAGAACGATTGATTCTTCGCATATTTTATGGTGTGATATATTGAATAGCAAACGTGATGTGGCGCTTCTTTCGCATAGCCACGTTGTGGACAACATTTTATCAATCACTATGTGAACAGTGGGGTAAAATCTCGTCGAATCGCTTTCGTAGAAAAAGACTGTTGGTTGGTGAACGAGCTGATGCAATATTGGAACATATATTTATGCTGCTTTCATGTTTGTATCGATGTGTTCGTTTGTCTGACTTTTATTTATTTATTCACCCTGTGCATACAAATTTATTTATTCGTTTGTTTTTCTTTGGTTCAGTGAAGTATCGATATGATTTGTTTGCTCATTATTTGTTTGTTGATGCATTGTTGTTTGGATTATTGGATACGATTGAAGTGCCAAGTTTTGCGTCATAACTGTTGATTTGATGGCTTTGTGTGTTAAATAGATTGCAAATTCTTTGAATTCAATCTTTTTCATTTGCAAATTGTTGTTGTCTTGTTGTAGAAGAATAAGAATGGTCGTATGTGCGGCTGATAAAGCACCCGTAACAGTACTGTTGGGTGCACAATGGGGAGATGAGGGCAAGGGCAAAATCATTGATTATCTCATCGCGAAAGACAAGGTTTTTGTTTGCATATTTTCTTTGCACTGAGGTCAGCGTTGAACAAATTTTTAGATAATGTGAAAAATTATATTGGTTTATTTTTTATTGCATCGGTATTCTTTGTTGAATTAAAGTGGAGATTGATAAGTTGAAGTTGTAACTCGTAGAATTTGCTTCAGTTTGTGCGTAACTTCAGGTCCAAGTGACAGCTAGATGCCAAGGAGGCAACAATGCCGGCCATACGGTAGTGGCCAACGGTCGCAAATACGATTTTCATCTTCTTCCGTCGGGTATAATCTCTGAAAACTGCTTCAATATAGTAGGTGAGTGTTCGAAGGACCCATATTCTTTTTCCAAATGTAAACTTTCAAATGTTTTGTAAGGGTTTGTGCTGTTCAAATATCAAAATTTGATATGAAGAAACTTGCTAAAAACGAACGATTGATTTATTCAATTATTGTTTGTAAACATTCTTTGAGCATCTAGCCAAATCGACCTCTTCTATCAATCACAAGCCTTTTTTCCGGATTAATTGATACCATTTTATACCACGTCATAGCAAAGATCATCTCTCACTCGAAGGAAGTAAATTTTTTATTTGAAATATAATCCAAAGAAAATATAATATAATCATCCTTAAATTTTTCGTTTTCACATTAATTTCTCATTCTGTTTTGCAATTTGTTTTCGAGTTGCAGGTAATGGCGTCGTGGTAAATTTGGATTCGTTCTTTTCCGAGCTGGAACATAACAAAATTTTGGAGTTGCCCGGGTGGGAGAAACGAATTATGATCAGTGAACATGCGCACATTGTGTTCGGCGTACACGCTCAGGTGGACGGTAGGCAGGAAGATGCGCGAGAGAAGTTAGCCTTTGATAGACGTTTAACGATTTCGATTCACAAACGTAACGGATTCCTTTCTGTCAGAATAAGATAGTTCCGAATGAACTAACAATCAGGAGAAAAGTGCGCTCCATCCTGAATGCATTCATCATTATCATTATGCTTATTGAAGAAAGCATGCAAGGTGAATGTATTTGAATATACGAAAGTTTACTTGAACAGTGTTGTGCCTGGTTTATTGTTAGATGTCTTAATCGGTTAGGATCTCAATATTTGTTAACAATAGGAACAAGTTGCCAGCAAAATTTTTTATGGTGAAGGTTGTTTTCGGCATTGTTCGAGAAATTAACATAAGTAGCCGACAGTTTTATTCATGTTTGCTTTTACAGTAAAATTGGTACGACAAATCGTGGAATAGGTCCAACGTATTCAAGTAAATGTTTCCGAAATGGTATTCGAATCGGTGATCTCTTGGGAGATTTCGAGAAATTCGCTTCGAAGTGAGTTTTCTTTTCCTTCAAAATCCGCATTATTTTGAGTTGGTGCAGTAGTTTGGTTACATTACTGATGTTCTTTTGACATTCTCGACAGTACTACCATTTGCCATAAAAATGTTCTATTTTGACTTGTCGTAAGACCAATGTTTGGATTGCGAGAAAAGTTGTCTTGGTAACGTTATGAATGATAATTGAAGCAAAAAACTGTTCGAATGGTGTGTCGAAGAATTTTTCTGCTGCCGTTATGAAGCATGAAATCATTTTTTGTTGATGAGAATTTGAATGAAACGCTCGAAATATTTCTTCGCTGATATAACGGATTGTGCACATGACCATCGCAAGCGATGAGTATTTGCAATGAAACTGAAAGAATATGCCACTCTGATATTGGAAGTAAAACCAATATTGGTGTGTGCGCTGTTTTTATTTTTTGGAATATAAGAGAACTTTCTTTTGAAGATATCGCCAATTGGTGGAATATTATCGCAAACAATTTCCATCGATCAACATTGATATGGATACTGAGTTGGGTGCATTCAAGGTGGATAATTTCGAATTTTTGTTTTCTAACTGAACCAATTTGGACTTATTTTGTCGAAAATAATATTGAACGATACCTTTGGTTCATGTGTTTGGTTTGAGAGGTGTATTGTAGGGGATAAGAGAGAGAGAAGTGGGAGAACGAAACGGGTGAATTTTTTTGCAGATGTGGTTCGTTTTCGTTTTATAACAACGCGGTTTTTCAGAAACATGCTGAACGATTGACTGAGCTAAAAATAGTCGGTGATACGGTATCACGTCTCGATGAAATGCGATCGCAAGGCAAAACGGTTCTTGTTGAAGGCGCTAACGGCGCCATGTTAGATATTGATTTCGGTAGGATTTTGTTTTGATGGCCGATAATGCTGAGTCGTGATTTTCGATGATGCCATATCGATAACGAAATACCGATCTAATCGAAATGTTTTGTTGGTGGTGAATGATTCGTGTGTGTTTCGTTCAAATGGTATAGTGAGCGTTCACGAGTGAAGAGCGAGACTTAACACTGACACATGATTAAGATCAGCGATTCGCATACAACATGTCTTATTGCCAGGGAGAAGTGCAGTTGTTTGGTGGGATCTCGGGGGAGTGAATAGAACCGTTTCAGTTTTTAATTGGATGAGCCTTTCTGAGACGTTTTTTAGTCAATGTTGTAAGGCCTTAATCGTTAATCTCTGTGCTCGGGATATTGGCGGTTTGATGTTATGAAGTTTTTTGAGGAAGATTGAAGTCAGCGAGTATTTGAATGAGAGCATTTATTTTGAATGAGGAGGGTGGTTGCAAATGATTTATGGTAATGTTTCGTAGAGAACTAAGAATGAATGGAATTTCAGGAACGTATCCGTATGTAACGTCATCGAATGCGACTGTCGGAGGTGCCGTTACAGGTTTAGGTTTACCGCCGACATCCATCAAAGAGGTTATCGGAGTTACCAAAGCCTATCAGACTCGTGTTGGCGCTGGTCCGTTCCCAACAGAGCTCCATGATGCCATAGGCGATCAACTGCAAAACGTAGGAAAAGAGGTATGGGTGGATGGCAGTCAAATCGAATTTATCTGTTTCACATCAGGTGTCTTTGAGACGACCGTTTCATTTCTATCTCACATAGCTTTTTCGTCGTAAATTGTTTTGATTGAAAGTTTGTGTTACTTCGAAAAACATGGATATCAGCTCACAATCAGCTATGGAAAGTTTCGGATTTTTAAATCTCAAATATCTTAATCAAAACAAATCAGCAATTCATTTTCAACAATGTTTTTATAGCAGTATGTTTTGTAATCAATCGTGATGGTTTAGTTTGGAGTAACAACCGGTCGAAGACGTCGTTGTGGATGGATTGATTTATTCCTTTTGAAGAGATCAAACATGGTTAACGGTTTCACGGGGTTATTTCTAGTTCACATATTGTGCTTTTTCTTTTTACTCATAATTTCACACCTATGCATTTTTCACTTATTGAGTTCTGCATTTCATCATTATCTGGCTCTGGCTCACTCATTTTAAGTTGGATATGAGAAATGAAAGATAACTCAAAGTATACTGAATGCAAGTTTTTTGCTTCGCTCTATGTCACAGAATTGGTTATTTAGAATGTTAATGCTGGAAACGATTTCAGTTCTAATATCACACTTTAAAATTTTCAGAATAGCTCTCACAAAACTCGATATACTGGATAATTTCGATGAAATTAAAGCTGCAGTTGGCTATAAACTCGATGGGCATCCACTCACTTCACCTCCATGTAACTTTTTCTCATCTGTTATCGTTATCACCATCACTGATGCTATTCTCATTATTGCTGTCGTCATTTTGTTGGCTAGCACTATCGAGATTCATATATTGCATTTTTTAAACTATCAAAAGTAATAATATAAAGAGTTCATTGCAATACTGAAGAAAAAGTAATGGTTGTATTGATATATGACTAGAAGTGATAATAATTAGCATTTGTTCAGCACGTGCGGAGGACTGGGATCGTGTTGAGGTGGAGTATCGAACGTTCGTGGGATGGAAGAGTTGCACGTCGAATGTTAGGAAATTCGACGAATTGCCGCAGAAATGTCGAGAATACGTGAATTTTATTGAAGAATTTATCGGTGTTCCGATTAAATGGATCGGCGTAGGTGAAGAGCGTGAATCGTTGATTGTTCGTTGATCGATGCAATCACACATATCGATTTCAGTCATCCTCACCGCTTTACTCAAAAACCCGTTGATTATTTTAAGTTCACAAGTTGTTTCGTTTGTTTTTAGAGGTAATCGTTTACATGGATGCCTTCCGTTCTAATGGATATTTTATGGAGAATATTGCATATTGCTAAATTGTTTTTCAAAGTTTTATCTATCAATTTTTAATATGTATTTAATGTTTTCGAACGTATCAGTTGCAGAATGTTTAGGAAAATTTATCAACTTTTCATTTTTTAAATAATTTTTTCGAAGATTTTCTAAATGAATGTTTTGTTTTTATGATAATTTGCTTTTGTTTTGCGATTGTTGTTACGCATAAAGTTGGACGCTGGAACGTATTTTTTTGCTGTTGAATAGGTTGGATTAGTTTGATTGATGAGAATTGTTTGTATTTTTCGTGTGTTTATTGTTGAATTTAGTTTGTTTTCGTAGATTTGTTCGACTGTTAACCGTTTGTTCGTCGTTCTGAACGTTTTTAATTTTTTTTTTTAAATTCTTCGAAGAGAGTGTATTTTTCGTTGTTATTGTTATTGGTTTCATTTTTGTTTTCATCAACAAGGTATTCAAATGAGTGAGTAGAATCATTGAACAGCAGCAAATGTGTGATTTTCGATTGAAACAAGTGTGATGTCCTTTTTTCTGTGAGATTTTTGGAACCAAGCAATGTTAGAAGTTTCTTTCCGTTACTGAGGGGATTTCTAGTGACCGCTTATTTGTCATCTAATTGCTCGAGCTCACAAGAATGTGTCTGTCTCGTGTAAAAAAGACGTTTGATCAGTTTCGCAAATCGCAAAGGTGTGGCTGTCTAGAAGTGATTCGAGAAATTTTCATCCAGATTATATCCTGAGATGCCTTAGTTCTATCCGTTGCACATGAGAAAATTTGACGGAAGGAGTCGAGCCACCGGAAAGATGTGATGATTTTCATTACAGATATGTTCACCTTTTCGATATGTTCACCTTGTGCGAATTTTGAGAGTAGAATCTGTCATTTGGAAGAAATTCTGACGATTATCAAGACTTCGCTTCAGTAAATTGGCCATCATGACAAGAGGAATGTCAGAGCTTTTCATCACTCAGAATTTCTTCTCCACATTTCGCAAGCTGTACTGAATTATTAGATTTCAGTAATGCGATAATTTGTTTCTATGAACCAATATTGTCGAATTAATGATTTTATTCGAAGTTTTTCAATTTTGATTAGAAGTTTTTATGCCTTATTCAGAATCGTAATGGATATACTAAATAAATGATCGTTAAAAGCGTTGATATTGGATCGCTCAAAGTTAAGTCGTCAAGTTGAGTCGTTTTTCATGAGAAGAGTCACGTTTCAACAAGAGACAAAGAATCGCTGATGATCAATGATACGTTGATCAAGGTATCAAAAATATGGGATGTTTCTGAACAGGATTTTATTAATGACATCCTGTTCAGCAACATCCCATATTTTGCGGCGATTTTCATTGAAATGAAGGTCACATTTCTCTCGCGAATTGACGTAGTTCTGCAAAAACCTGATGTAATGTACTCACTAAAGAATTTCTTCGAAAAAATTCAATAATTCAGCAACGTTCTCCTGGGAAGTTCCTCGCATTGCAACGTGTGTAACGTTATCGAGTTGAAATTATTCATAAGACTATCTTCATTGACATATTCGATGTTGGCAGTGAACAAATCAGTTGTTTTATCTTGCAGCAGGGATATTGATGGAAAATCGTAATGGATGAGGAGTGTACCTTTACGGTTGTGTCTCTATTACATGAATTTTCAGTCACGTAGAATCAAGTTATAAAGCAAATTGGACTGCGAAGTTGTTTTTTTTTGTTGTACTGAAATTGTAGCGATCGATTCACATTGATCACAGTGGTGGAACGGTTAGAGGTTTGGATGAAGACAATCGACGGCGGCAGATTTCGATGCATGAAAAGGACACGAGGTTCAACATAAGAATGTTTCCTGCTCTAGGTAGATCCCTAACATCCAAAAGTTGTGAACGCAAGTGCACTCATTGTGACGAATTTGTTAATGGAATAATTTTTTGTTATAACTTACAATTTATTTATTCTGTCATCTGTATTCGATCGATGATATTTTAAATTATTGATATTGAATCAGTATTTTTTATGTTCATTAGCATATTCAGTGAACATATTCAGTAAACAATTTGAACATCGACTCTGATATTTGGATGAAATGTCATTTGGTTATGTTGCGGATATCCATTGATGGTGCGGCAGGACAATTTAAACAAATGGGACCATCTTGAATTCAAGTGAAATGCGGAACGATGACATACAATCGTCATCTATCAATTATTCATCCATTTTTTTGGTGAAACTATCGAATTTTCATTTGATATCTCTTTCAGCAAATTCTCTAAATTTGTTCAATGATCACTTAAAGTATTAATCAGTGAGCAATTGTCATTTGGGTAATTTGAAGTAAAGAGTGATGAATAGATTCGTGTTTTGTGAATGTCCATTCGTTTTGTTGAAGCAGCTGCAGAAATGAACGAACGATTAAAAACTGAAGGAAATAGGGATATAGCGATAGTGAAAGTGAAACATTTACATTGTAGATTGGGGGCATTTAACAGGAAGTCATTCTTGAAGAAATTCTCATTCCCCCGTTGAACATGACTTTATTTGATAATTGATGCGAATTTTGATCGGTACGTTCTGTGAAAATTTCGTTGAATTGGCGCCATCAATAGCAAAATCGCTTCTCTCAATTGAATTCAACTGAAATGAAAATTGATTTCATTGGATTGATTGTCGATTTAATCGCAAAATCATTTTCCCTAAAGTCAACACTTCGTGTCTGTCACCAGCATATCGCCAACCATCGAAACGTCAACAATTATCACTATAAATGACAGAGAATCTCTCATAAACTCTTCACAAATCTGTTTGCTTGGCGAGAATTTATCACTGCTCTGCGAGGTTAGCTTCGATATTGTTAACGACTTATCAGAACGGTCCTCACACAAAATGAAAGTAAACTCTCGATAATTCAGCATTGCTCTGTAATGAGTATTGTTTGGCTACTCACATCCTATCTAACGGTTCTATCACCGATCAGTGCGGTCATCCACATTCCAATCAGACGTTCTGGTTCACTGAGAAAGAACCTGATCGAGTTAGTTTGTTCTTCTTCAAGTTGCAGAATTGAAACCGTAGAGCAGTTCTCGTCAAAGCATTCATCCTGCATGATCTGATATAACTTCACGGTTTTGACTTCATATTGTTTCAAAGTAGCACTGCAAGCGATTTAGCATCGAATTCAGTGAACAAAAACCGCCTATAGTAGGA
Source organism: Anisakis pegreffii (assembly GCA_035041965.1). Lineage (NCBI taxonomy): Eukaryota > Metazoa > Nematoda > Chromadorea > Rhabditida > Anisakidae > Anisakis > Anisakis pegreffii. Next base: position 191,314 of record JAPYMA010000065.1, on the reverse strand, counting down.
AGGCAATGGCTCGTTCCGTTGATGATGTTTCTTCGACTACGAATCAGATGCATGATATTTGAGCTAGTGATACTCCATGATTTGTGGTGAATGTCGATGAACTTTACCTCTCTAAGGCGAGAAACAATTTTGCAAATTACTTATTGCCCATATTTAAGAATAGTTAGGAGTCGCGTGTTTGCCCCGTCTTTGTCTTGTATGAGTGCTTGTTCTGGCTGCTTAGCTGCTCAGTTTTCCGTCCGTCGAAACATTCCGTTGAACACGTCAGCGTGCGTTTTATTTTGTATTTTTTTTTTACAATAGAACATGGAATGATTGAAAGAGAGAGTGTAATATTCGAGTTGATAATTGAGGGCTGGCCAATGGGACCACTATCGCGCGAGACTCGTTGCCGGATCGTTTCCGAGGATTCAGAATCTGGAAGTCATGAACGATAACTTCTACCTGGCGACCATTCATATCGGCACACCACGTAAGTAGTCCCTATTGTTTTCTTCACATTAGATGAACCATCAATTCACACTTGTAAGCAATTCAAGGATGCTGTCCCACAAACGTAATGGAACCCAGGCGGATATAGATTCATTTCGTAAAAATTATGGACTTAGAATGAGAGGTAAAATGAGAGGAATGAAACTTCAAAATTCATCGAATGCGGACGGAATGTTGAGTTTAAGTAGCAAACGAGTGTGAAAGCTGTCATCATTTGAAAACTTTTCTTTCAAACATCTATTGTATTTCAGTGAATTTCTGCTTTCAGCGCAAAGCCTTGAAGTGGTTCCAGATACAGGAAGTTCAGATTTGTGGATTGTATCCACGTCATGTTGGACAGATGCTTGTTTGGGCTTCTACAGCTCTGGATTTACCAAACATCATTTCAATCCTTGGTATTCTCAACTCGTTCTTGTTGCATTGTTCACATAAATGAGTTCGAATTCATTTTATGGGGCGATATTAGCGATTTTCAGCAATTCATCAACATTTACAAACCTCGAAAAGCCTTTTCGCTTGTTATATGGATCGGGAGCGAGTAGCGGATATTTGGGGACTGATGTGATCAAAGTAAGTTCTCTACTTGCCAGAATTTTGTTACTTGCTCTGGATCAACGTCAATTTGAAACGATCTTGCCGAGTCAAAAAAAAATTCGTTCAATTGCAAGCGCTCGCACGGTTTTGAGAGCAAAATAGTGAGTTTTGTCGAACAGAAAGATCGTATCGACTGATATTGGTATTATAATTGCAGTTGGATGGTTTTGAGTATGGAAATCAAACATTTGGTCTAGCCAACGAGATTGATCAGGTATTCGGTTCACAGCCAATCGATGGTATCATGGGCCTGGCATGGCCGAAGTTGTCTTCGTTTGGTGCTTTGAATCCTGTCGAAAATATGCTACCACAACTGGAGCAACCTTTGTTCAGCGTTTGGATGGAAAGGTCACTGAAAACTTGTCGGGATTCTCGCACGACTTCGTTGATTGATGTGCTCGTTGCGAGAAACGCTTCCGTACCACATCAAATCGCGTTCTATCCTGAACTGCAAATTGTGACTTTAATTTTGCTGGCCATTCTGCAGCATCTGCTGTCGGCCAAGAAGGACAACTTTGATTTCTCAGCAAAATACTGACAGTGGTTTTCAGTTCTGAAAGTATGTCGAGTAACGGATCAGGTGGTCAGATCACTTATGGTGGTTATGATTGGGAGCATTGTGATTCGCATATCAATTGGGTTCCTTTGACACGAAAATATTACTGGCAATTCACTATTGAAGGGTGATTTTGGAGACAAGGAGTTTTTGAATTGTTTCACACACAGATTTCCAGGATTCACTTCTTAAATATTTCTAACAACACATCTATCGTGTCCAAGCGGCACTGAAACTGCAGAAGTTCCAGCTGATTTCAGTCAAGAAAATGAGTTCCTAATTCGAACTCGTTTATAAACCCAAGTTTTCCTTAAGACCTAACAACCACTGTTGGATTTGAGTTACGCCAGTATACAGTAAGTATGCAATCAACTGCCAACAGTTTGAAAATATTTCTTTGATTTGATTGTCAGAGAGGATTGTAAACAGCTGCTGATGAGATTTCAGATTCGAATTGCCGTCCTTCTATATGGTTGGTGAAACGCAAGCAATTTCCGATACCGGCACTTCGTGGCTGGGCGTTCCACCAAAATATCTGAGCACGATTATCAGCGTGATTGGTGGCTATTACAACGCCTATTACAGTATGTATGTGATCAACTGTAGCGTTCGTCGAACTGCGCCAAACTTCACAATTTTCATCAACGGTCATGCCTACAATATACCACCTGACGAGTATATTGTTGACGTAAGTGTATGGATCAGTTATATCTTTTATTGAAATCAATTATATCTTTTATTGAAACCAAATTTATCTAAAGACAATTCATGATTCAGCTCTCTCTCGGTGACAATTTATGCGGTTTAACAATATTCGACGGATCGTCTGAGGAACTCGGTGTTGATTGGATTTTAGGCGATACTTTCATAAGATCCGTTTGCAATATTTATGACATTGGAAACGCCAGAATTGGTTTTGCGAAACCGATACGCAGTTGAGATCTCACTCTTATGATTGCCAGAGTTATCGTGAAAAATCGTGAAATTATCATTACGCTCATTCCATTGATCAGCATATTTACTTTTACTGACGTGAGTACAATTGTGATTTTGATGCTGAATGTTATTAGATGAGAATCATTACTACTATCGTCTCGATTTTTGAATCGACATTTCTGAATGCTTGAATCGACATCATCGCAATAAATTATTTTCATTATACTTATTTCATATCCATGCTATCAGTTTGTCTTACAATTAACCACCTAACTCAATGTTCATTTCAATAGTTTAACCGTTTCCAGTAAATGATATGTATGGTTAAGTACAGCTGCACCTGTTCAGGTACGATGAACATTCCTTAAAGAAAATGATTTCACATAATGAGAGGTTATGACAATAAGGTGAAAAAACAATACGACTGATGCAATTGAAAAATGCTGCCGCAAAATAAACTTTATTGTTTCGAAACGAAAACCTGAGATCATTATTCACAATGACAGCTTAAGAGATTAGAGAAATGTATTTGATATGGAAAAAAAGGTGATCGTCACACGATCGCTGAAAGAACACGTCACAAAAAATACAGATAAAGAACTTAATCATATGATATGAATATTAGTTTTTAACGATCAGGAAAATCTCTCAAAATATATAAAACATTTACATTCGAGCATGTGCAACGAGTAGAACTATGATTGTGACAAAAAATATGGATAAAATCATATCTATGTACACAATAAAAGCTGGTTCTTTTCGTGAACAACATTCACCTGGCTAATATCAGAACAACAACATTAACATTTTGTGATCAAGGAACGGCTCAATAACAGAACACCACTCTCATACGACAACCTTCAAACTTTCTCAGTAACTGAAACTCAGGCATTCGTGATAGGCCTGGAGCACATCTCAGGTGAAGGAAACAGATCACGGTTTGTCGATCGCTAACGTCACACAGAGGCTGTGAGATGAACAATCGCATCAAGCCAGCTCAATTTTAACGGTTCTCAGCGTCTTCATGGGAAGTGGTGCCTTCTTCTTGTGACGACGTTGAGCGCATTCGGTGAGTCGCATCGACATCGATCGAAATGTTGCGCAGTTCGTATCGCAACTGCTCAGCGTGAACTCACTGTAAGTAGTACCTGAAATTTCGAAATGATTCTCACCAACGGACTGTAAATTGCGTGTTACATGGATCATCCACTAAATCATTTTATTCAGTCAGCATGAAATGATAGAATGCTAGTTGCATGTCTACTCTCGAAAATTGTAATTGTATTCATTGTAGAGCAGTTCAGTTGCACAGCATTGAACTGATGCTTTTAAAACTCGAGCATCCATCACTGAACAATAATCTGATGCAGTGCTTATTATGTATTCAAGGAGAACTGAAACGAACCTAAACCATTACGCGTGAACGGATTCTTATTTGAGCGCGCTGCCAAAGGCGATTTCTCATGTTGGCTATTGCAATGAGTTATTGTTGAAAATGACGTACCTAGAATGGAATATCTTGAGTTATTTTGCATTTGAGCAGTTATTTTGCACAGCACCGAATCAATAACACACTGATTGTGATCAGTCAACAAAACTCATTCGAATTTGCTTCGAATTCGACTCGAAAGACTTCGATTTCAACTTCAGATTATTGAATCATAGTCATTGGGTGGCAGTGAAAAATTTTTTAAGCAAGGAAATTTAAGAAGGAAAGGAATATACGATGGTGCACAATGGCTTCATCGAGCCAATGTGTTGAAAATTTCATAAGACACGGAATTCAGAGAGCTGATAACGAAGAATTTTTTATCATCATAATCGAATAAATTAAAGATCAGTTTTTGGATCGAAATTTCATCACAATGAACCTCCTGAACGCATACTCGATCGGCGCCGTAGTCCAAGCAAACAGCTGTTAAGACGTTTGAGAAGATTCTTGCGAAAATGTGATGACGACATACAGAAGATGACAAAATTCAGCATCTGAAAACTGTTATTTTATAAAATCACTCGTTAGATTAAGATCGAGTAGTAGTATTTGTTTCGACGCATTTGAGCTATTGGTCAGCTATTGGTTGAAAGCGAATAATATCGATTCAGTGGTTGGACACACAAATGGAGTAATTCATTTTGCTCAATGAAATGACTCAAGGGAAAACAGAACACGGCGAATGCATGATTCAGCTTTCATTTGACTGATATAAACAACTGAAGATAATCAGATTGAGGTAGAATGATGAATTTTATTTCAGCTTAGGCTTAGACTAAGTCTCATGGCTGCAGATCGTGTACTTGTTTCATAGATACTCGAACTCTGGTGTGATTCTCAGCTAGCCTAAGCCCAATGCAGTTCACCGACCCACCTCAGTCTGATAATTGTCACTTGATAGTAGCTAAATACAACTGATTTTGAATGGACTGCATGGGTGAGTTTTGATTAATTAAAGCTGAGTGAATTACACGAAGATGTTACGTGCAATTGGTGCTGAACGTTCTTAAAATCTAATTGTTCTGTGAACAGAGCAACATTTCTGAGCTCATCGAATTGTCTCATTAAGTGATCAACACGTGAAACTAACCTTTCCCGTTATCGCAAGACAATTTGCGACAGCTTTGTGAAACGCTGTTGGCTAAAAATTAGGAATTTCATTATGGTTTATGCATCAGCAGCAAGCATTTGACATTCGAGAACTGCAGATTGATTTGCAGTGAGCAGTTGATATTTTACGTAAACTTGAAACAATCGAGAGACTTCATTCAAAACATTCGATTTGATTTGGTAAATGGAACTTTTCAATCATTGTTCAGCGGCCGCCATTCAAAATTATTGGGAAATGAACACATTCCGAACCTGCTCGTTTGTGAATTGTACCAAAATATACATTATTGCTCCTGGCATATTGCACAACGTAAAACTTGTTAAAATCACCACGACCATTATTGTCACCTGCAAATGATCTGCGTGAATCATGTACGATCCTATTGCAGATCCATAGAATTATGTCTTTCAGCAAATCTTCTTTTATGCGCATCTTTTTATCCGTACCGTTTGAAGTAATTCATCAGCATTTGAAATATTACACTTTTTGTTCTTTGCTAGCATTTGCAATCCATCATGACCTCTTATCAAAATATATGTAAACAGTTGATTTTACGTGAAATTTAAGTGTAATCCACCAATGCATTCCTTGATGTCACAGTTCAATTTTCACTCGACAACAATCAATCAGAATCACTGATTATTCCTCGTGCTTGTCATAAATTTTGTCAAAATCGTTTGATGGTGGTTAGGAGTAATTTTGCGCAGTTTATCACAAGAAAATTTGTTCAGTTCATTTTTTGAGTTTATAGCAACTCATTGAGTGACACTGTCATTATTATGAGTTGTCATTGAGTGATATTTACATAAGTACGTAAGTGCTCAAAGCTCACTGAAACATTCTTTCAATTTATTCTAAAGTTTCAAAGATTAGCTTGAATCATGCGAAGATTAAAGATTCAAAGAATGATTGACGACTGAATAATGAATGAACCAACACAATGTCGCTTGAGTTTGCTTGTTTGAACAGTTTTTTTTTGTTGAGAAAGTTCCCATCTTCGGGAAACTTTTCAAAAATTGTGAGAAGAAAATGATAGATTCATTTGAAAGTTTATTGTCTTGTTTGGTTCTCATCACGTTATTAAAAGGCCATGAAATAATAATAAAATGACAAGCAAAACCTTCGAGTTACATTAATATTCCTTGTTTAAAGTTTTTTTCGTCAATATCGCGATCGAAGATTAGAATTCAAGCCTTCAACGATCCGTAAATATGAATTTTCACTTGGATCGCTTTTCACATAGTTTTTGACCAACACAATGGAACTGAGCACACAGATGAGTGAATCGCTGCGGAAAATTGCCAGCAACACAAGAAAATAACCTTTTTTTCGGTTTTTGATTTCGTGATCAATATTTGATGATTGTCTTTTCGTTGTTGAACAGTGAGCATATCGGAGGGGAATGTGTGTTTTTTAAGTGAGAGTATGAGAAGAATATTGAGAATTGCCATCAGAATGCACGGTATAATGACCACAGTCAGTGCTTGAATCAATGTCCATGCGGAGATTACTGGATGTTTTATCATCTGAATTTGCTCACTTCAACGTCGTTGTTTCGAAAGAAAAGCAAAAAATGCCCAGGCTGTCGAATTTTTTTTTTTGCTAACTTGCCTGGTCATGGTTCAAATACTCATGAAGATTGGCAAACTCAATCAAAAAGCATGATCGAATGATTGCTATATCACAGCTCTTGATTCTAGAGAGATTAACGCTCTAACATCAGTTGAGAAGTAGACGAAAATTTTTCTGGCGATGAATTAATCATTTTCTGAGGATTCGATTCCTCCCCCAGATCTACTTGTGTCGTTAATAATCTGATTGAAACCAACTTGCATGTGCATTCGACCGTTGATAAAAACCTTCTTGAATGCAATGTGATGAACGAATGTGACCGCAAACGAACAAATGACAATCATCGATAGTACGAGCAAAAATTTCGATGTGACAACTTTTTGGTTGGCTTTGAACGGATGCCTGATCACGGCCAACCGTTCGATTGTTACGGCCAACATGATCCTGAAAATTTATATTGTGCTGAACGTATGAGAAGAAACAGTAATACCATAATCGTCTATGGGGTGCACCAAAGAATTGTGAATTCGCAAAACTTGGCGAAGGAAAACGATTCACGAGAGCGAAAAACACAAACTAAAATCATGACTGCAAAATTTTTAACAATTGAGAAACGAATGATCGAAAAAGTTGATCAACAATGAAATGTTGCTATACCATATCGATAACGCACTGAACCAGTTAGCAATGGCCACCAGTTGAGTGTTGTACTTGATAAAGAGTACTCTCATTGAATTGCAAAGAAATCCCGACGTATAGAGATAGGTTTGAAATTGAATCGCCAGGAATGCTAAATCGGAAAACGCCATTGCCGCAAACAACTGCAACCAGAATTCCAGTTTGTACACTCACATCAGAAATTCTCATGCATTCGAACTTCATTACTCTCAGATGCTTGAGTAGAGTTTGAGTTCCAAAAACGATTGTGTTGATAAACCAAACGATGGTCTGAACAAAAACACTAACAAATTTTTTCGTAAGATCTTTTCGAATCGAATTTCTTCGTAAAATTCGCCAAAAATTCATGCTCAAAAAATCTGGATATCGTCATCTGATATGGACACCGATCGGGCATGAGTTCTAGCGACGGCTCGATGCGATTCGTTGCGTTTCGATCACTTTACTGTTCACTATTCAAAGCGATAAGACGAACCAAATTCGTTCGAGTGCGCATTTTCTTGCTGAGTAAAACGAGCAGATTGAGCATATTGCCCGATGAGCCGAACAAAAATTGTGCCAGGAAGACTTTTGTGTATATCCATCGGATGAGATACGCTTGAACGTCTTTCGAGAACAGACCGTCGGTGGCATTACTGATGTTGCTGTTATTCATGATTTGCTGTTTTTGCTAGTTGCTGAATACGATCAACCGATTGTCAACAGCTTGTCTTCTCTAAAAAAATCGTCAAAGTGATGAAATGAAATTTCTTTGCTCCAAACGAATTTGTCATCGTTCGTCATAATATCGTCGACTCCAATACAAATTGCATCTCAATTTCATGGATAAACAAAAAACTCAACACGATGAGTATAGCCAATAAGTCTGGAATAATGAATTTTCTTCTGAGGGAATACTAAACAAATAGGTGGACAGACAGACAACTGATGGGGTATTGCACTGAACAAGAAATGAGTTGCTGAACTGAACGCATTTTTTGATGGAACGTCGTCTCATGTTACTCTCGACAACAACACAAATATGAGCGTTTTCATACACTGTCAAGTGAAAATCCATGAAACAAAAAACAAAACTATCGAGTGGAAACGCAGTTTTTCGGTAGACATTTTTAGAACAATCAAAAAATTTGTTTAATGTAATCTAATATTTGATCAGCAAACAGATACAATCAACCATTGCAACAAAATATTCTCATAAACAGATTCACTGAGAACTGCTTCGGAAGCAGGCAATCAACGACCAATCGAACTTCTCACTCTGATTGGTAGTCAATCAAATGAGCGTATGCATAAAGCATTTTTAAATGAGCAAAACGAGTTGTTGACATTTTTTTTCGCCGATTGTGAAAATTTCATCAACACCATATGTCTATTAGATTGGCAAGTGCATGAACTTAAAGAAGAAGATGGCAAAGTTGAACGAAAAAATTGGGGACGGGAATTGATGACGATAAAATGGTTTCACAAACGGTTTTGAGTCTATTGGGATGTGGACTGTGATGATCTTCTGCATCATACATTAGTGAATGTGCACTTGACAGCGATAAGTGGATGAAAATAATTATCTGGTTCCTGCGCTTTTTGTTTCGTCACTGGACAATTATCGTCATGCGCTTGCTGCAGGCCATGCAACTTAAACTGAATAAACTCACTCTGTGCCTCGAATATTTTCTGATTCAATGATCAATAACAACCATATGATTCGTTTTTTCCATTAGAACTTCGATACACTGAATCGTTTGAGATAAGCAGCATTGGGTAATGAGAGAAATAAGCTTTTTTTTGTGTAATTCACACGAACATTTTCTCAAGTGGATTTCATGAACGTACCGCGATTTGGTGACTAGCAGTACTGGTGCATGATCATTGAGCCATACAAATGTGCTGTTCTCCAGTTGGCTATCAAACTAGGTCACAATTCAATGAGCTTTCACAAGTGACGCCAAAAATTGTCATAATAACAATATTCAAAAAAATACGGATCATAATCAGAGGTGAATTTTGCTAACGTCAGCATTGATGAATGATTACCGCGATCTGGTGATAAATGATCTGTCCTTCAAGCATCAAATCCGGACGTTTTCTCGAAAATACACCAGAAAAGACCAATTACAGAGGGATTTTGGAGGAAGTGGGCAGCGAAAAATGTTGAAAAAGACCTAAAGATAGAGCATGTTCGAAGTGCAGAACGCAATCAATGAACGGTCGTAGGGTTTACATTATTCGGCTACGAAATGAACAGCGATGGAATATGAGCCAGATAAGGTAGAAGAAAAAATTGCCTGAAAAAATCAACTGAGAAAGGGCATTGTTAAATATGGATGTGGCTTGTTAAAGATAACATTCTCTGACACATAAAGGATAATTGCTCAAACATTATAGAAATCCCGAAATTGTTCAGTAAGCTAAAGCCGTTTTCATCATAGAAACACACAACACCAGTAGAATATTCATATTCTTGGCTTAGAAATGAAAAACAATGCGTCTGATCGAAGATAATAATGCAAAAATTTTAGATAGCTTAATAGTGCATTAGCGTATGAGTAGAATGAATAAAGTTCTAGTGAAAGATCAGCTGGAATCATCGTTGATTATATCTTCGGTAATCACTTACTGAATAAGTCGAGAACAAAGAGGTTATGGATATCAGAGGACGAAAAAAAGGATATGATATTCTTCTTGGAGCATAGCAACTAGCATTTGCAAAATCCCGACCTTTTTCAATCCCGTTTGATCCCGGGATAATCCCGGGATCGAAGACATGTTTAAACACATTTTTTCGAACCAATATGCTCAATATTAATCAGAAAGGAGTTAGTTCAACAAACTGTTGAACAAATCCAATGAACTAAGTATTCAAATTCAAATCAATATTTCATATAATGAGGTTAATGATCATGTCGCAAGGGCATACGGCATATTCTATGCTAAGGCATCTTGTAATCTCGGGTCTAAGCTAATAACAGTACACTTGCATGTGAATATGAAATTCTTGATTCTCAAACACTTATTTGCAATGCTTCAAGTCCATTTTCTCGCAGTATTGACGTTAGGTGAATTCTGCCATTTCGGAAGTTTCGATTTTTTAAGAAAGAAATGCATCGCATGAATTATATCTTTTGAATTTTGAAAAAATTAAAAGTTCAGAGTTTATCTAAAAAGTGAAAAAAAATCCGCAATGGATTTTCATCGAACCATCGAGCATGTACATATTTGATAATTTCGATCAGAGATCATGGGAATGTACTTGATATTTAACCTTAAGATCCTTTTGAATGGAACAATTTTGCTCACTTCGACATTGAATTCTCACTATGAGTGAACTCAGTGAGAATTTATGTACACTTCGAACGGATGAAAATGTTTACAAATAAAATGTTCACAATTTATGTACACATTTCAACTGTATGTTGTAAAATGTTTACAACATGCAGTTGAAATAACAGATGAAATATTAAAGTCGAACAAATCTTGTGGGAGGAAACGACTCAAAATTTCGTTGAACTTTGTTGCTCTTGGTTTTTATTAGAAAATGTGATTATCCCTGTTAGTCTACATAGAAATGCATCCAGATGAGCGTGGTATAAAGCAATGAAGAGCAGTTGAATATTCAATGTAATGTTACGTAAAAATTCATCGAGCTGTAGATGATCATATCATTCGTCAGAATTGCGTCTTTTTCCTTAGATATTCATCAATAATAGAGGGCAAACAGCAAATATAACTGCATATAAATTAGACGGGAATGATTAAGGCTTGCTTCAAAATAGGCATACTATCAAAATTCACACAAATTGACCTGTTTAATCAAATCCCGAAATCCCGGAATTTTTCAAAACTTAAATCCCGGGATTCCGGGATCCCGTGCAAACCCTAATTTGCCTTCGACGCTTAATAATCAGTTGGAAATTTTTGCAGGAAAAATGGAAAGGACTCGAATCCGAATGTGCACCATACTGCTTAGATATAAAATATAGGTAGGCTTCGTTTTCCTTCAACTGCTGATTGTGAAAATGCAGTTGCGGACTCCAAAAAAAAGCGATGATCGTTGAAACCGTGCAAAGGCGACTTAGATATTTGCTATGTTTAGTGGTGTTCCCTATGTTCACTGCATTTAGGAAGGTTAAGGGCCAGCTAAAGCACGCAGAGTGATTTTGCAAAGAATGTGCTGCTGCTGTCATTAGTTGGCAGCAATGAAGTATCGCATTGCTTTGGTGAGTATATCTAGCTGGAATATATCGCTGAAAAAGTGCTCATGATATTCGATGCTGGTAATTAAAATGATTACATCGTTCAGAAATAAACACACAAATGCACTCACAAATACATCGCTTTATAGGTAAGCGCTTCCATGAGGGTTTGTGCATTTTTTTTTGTGTTCCTAATGGAAAATCATAAATTACGAAATTATTAATGTTTGCTTCATGAATAGTTTACAGCTTCATCAATAATCTAAATCAACGAAGTGAAATTGAAAAGTGGATTATTTTCATTGCGATTTATGCATATAATATGAACGTTGAAGAGTTGAATTTGATGGGAATTGGAGCATAAATTGGAAATAAGATTTTTTTAAGTGAGCGGATCATAAAAGAAGCAAAAAGCACGAATTGCTACTTAATGAAAACGATTGAAAAAATGCATGAAATGTGTGATCGCGCGATTGGCCTGCTCAAAAACTCATTCAACCGATATGGCCCTCGTTCTTTAATCCTCTTACATGTTTATGAGGAAAATCATAGCCACATGTCATGCATCGTCATCAGAGTTGTTATTGATGGGAATTGGTAAGCTGGAAATCATCATCATCAATTGCTGGTCGGTAGGTGCTGCTCTTCAACTGACCGCAGGGCAAAGCAAACGATAACGTATATGAGCATTTCTATAACTGTATTCGTCATTTTACAAGAAAACCAAACAAACAAGTATTGATAAAAGTTGTTTTTCCACTTTTCGTCAAGAATCGTCTCTTGGTCTTGAGTTTAATCGATGTCATCTTACGATTTGATGACATTTCGTTGTAATGTTTATGTAACCTTAATCCGGTAGCAGCGATAGATATGGTATTTATGTGGAACGTTTACGCAATTGATTTGTTAAAATAATTGCGTCAATCGTTCAGAAAACAATTCACGATCAGATTTTCGTTACAGAAACTAAATCAATGGTGCTCAACCCAGCCGATGGATATCACAGCCTCCTGAAACGGAATTCAGCGAAAATTGCAGAGAAACCGGACGCCCTAATGCTTATGAATGAACAAGCAATTCCTTCGGAATATGACTGAGAATATGCACGACAGTGTCGTCTCCAAGAGGAAAGTCTGGCTAGGGAACATTGCGTATCGCTGGCCGAAGTGCTCGATTTCGAGTCAGCACATTATATTCATATCACTCTCTCGGTCACACGTTATTTGTGGTTGTGATCACATGCTAAGAGGGATTGTTTATAAAGTTGCAAAAAAAAATCGAAAACTTTTGTGTGCTTTTCATTTATGGTGAGAAAATCGTTTCATGTTCCGATAGCAATGAAGTGAAATATTTATGTAAAGAATTATCACAAATAGGAATACATCAGTGAACATTGAAACAAACGATTTTACGGCTACTGTCGTGATCAGATTAAGCGAAAACTGAGTTCGCTAAATTTTGGGGTGAAATGTCAAAATTCATCGAAAAGAAAGAGCATGTTAGGAGAAAATCGGATTGAGAGAAGATAGAATGTGAAAAATTAACAGACGTTAGATGCCATAGAATGTTTCTGAAAGCCAAACAAGTACATAATAACCTCACGAAAGATTTAACGTCAGCTAAGCTGGAAGTGGCATGTCGCTGTTTATTTCCATGCAATTGGTTTTGCAACAGCCATCATTCATTTTTGTTTTGTTGAAGGTATTCTTTCAAAAAAATTATTTTTGCCAATCGACGCATGAATGCTTGTGCTTGTTTGTCACGATAACACCTATAGTGATAACAGTGATGATCACTATTGTTGTCAATATTATGAGGTGGAGGTGGGATGTATATGTGATGTGCGACTGCGAATATCTTTCAGTTGAAATTCGGAATAATCTATTGTAGTTTGAACACTGTATTCATATCGTAATTGTTTAGCTATGCAAGTTTAAGAGGTTTGGAAATGGTCACAAACGATGAACATTCTCAATGATTATTGATGGACATTTCTATGAATGGAATCATCACTGTTCAGTATTCCTCACCGATGTCCTATCAGTACGTGTCACATGTAAGTGCAACATCGGAATATTTCAATTTCCGATGGCGTTACAATTACACAAATAATTCGATGCTGCTGCCGCATAAATCTTCATTTTGCAAACAAAAAAATTGGTGAAGTGTTTCCGTCCCAGATAAATTGCTTTCAATTAAGGAAAGAGCAACTCAAGTACATTTTCTGTCGAAGGAACTGCTGTCTTTTGGCTTTATCTAGCCAAAATTATCAATGACTCATGTGAAATACAATTCGAGGCGATTAGCTCAATTCGGTTGAGCGAAAAATCGAAGTTCTTCATCAGACGAACACTTCACCGCCAATGGCTTATTCATTCATTTTTGATGCGTGAATGATGACAATGCAAAAAGTATAATATGCAGCTAACGTTGCTCTGTTAATTAAATACCAAGTGATAATTGATGCCAAAAACAATTCAATCGCTGTGTTGATGATGCGGTATGCCGATGCAGTTGATGGCATACTGCAAAAAGCATTAAAGTCTAATCAAACATTCCACATTATTTCCAAACTTGATTATCGCTTATAACGGGAATAGCAATTTTGAATTTCATGAACAATATGACAAGAGAGTCACAAACAAACAACAATCCTTCACTGTGCTACAAATAGGCTCTCAATAATCGACAGTATAGATGCTGAATTGAATTGTGACTGATCAAAACCTCGCGTGATTTGACTCGCACCTACCAGGAAGATCGTTCATTGGAATTGATTAAATTTATTCTTGATTAAATTTAATTGCCATTTGCTGAAGTTGACACTGTCTCCTCTTGTGAAAGCAATCAGGAAATGCGGGTGGAAACTGCACACACGCATCATGAGATGCTACAATCCTGTCTGCACAAAAAGCATTCCGGCTCTGTCATGAACACAAGTGAAATTTGATGAATACAGCAATGAGCTTACACTATGACAGCTAAACATCTATCTAAATGTTCATTCATCAGTTGGCATCCCATAAAATCTCAGATTGCAGTCAAATTGTTTCCGCTTGTCGAAAAAAATCCTCATTCCCTGAGTTTCCCTGAAACATATGTCGCGCTTGAATCAAAATGATTGAAACAATATTGGAGAAGATACTTTAACAGGAAAGCAATAATTTTCACTATGAGAACGAGAGGGACCTTTTCATGGAATCGTTTGTTTCTGAGTACGGTGCATAATCTGAGTACAGTGAACATCCGATGGTGCATAACTTCAACTGAACTCATTGATGCATATCTTTCATGGACAACAAACAAAACACGATCGCTAAGCACTACTCACTGCTTGTGTACAAACAGAATTCATTTCTTTGAACATGGTACCTAGAGGCGAACATTTACCGCTTAAGTGCCCTTCTGCGGACAAAAGCAATAATGCTGACACCCTCGCTTAGACAAACAACTGCCTCTGCCAGCCGTATAGAAGTCGGATCATCTGAAATTTTTTCGCGTTCGAATCGCGATTGTAACACATCGCTCTGATGTGCAAGCAGCTCCATCGTAAGTTCTCAAAACAAGTCGAGCGTTCAACGATCGATAGTTCTTGCCATCAACATGTTTCAGACTGCAGGCATTTCTGCCAGTTCGAAATCATCACTGGAAATAATGATGAACATCGACTGAATGAGTAGAGGAATCACTAAACGGGACTCAAAGAGTTGTCCCTAGTCGAAAAACGCGATTGAATAACATAGAACTAAAGATCTTGCTCCTCTGAGATAGTAAATCCATGATTGTGTACTGTTATACAAGCAAAAATAAACAATAATATTTATGTTGAACATAATCGAATAAGAATAGCATTCGAAAGCGATTGTATAATCCATTGTATAACACACACACACACACAGAAACAATTTCATTGTTACATTACAGAATAAAATACACCTCAACGTTTGTATAACAACACAATCAAGCACTAAAACTTTTTGCAAAAAATTATCAACGAAATGATTCGAGAAGGAACAATCAGCGGCGACATATCGGCAGTATTCAATTACAGTTCGGATGATTGTTTCATGGGAATGCTGCGATTAAGAAATTGTTTATATATTCACATTAACTATTTGGGTATGGTCAGTGCGCTACATCTCTTAGAGTTAACCTATAATTGTTTAATGAGGCGAACTGAGGCATCGTCGTTCGACACGGCTCGTTTCTCGAGAAACTTTCTCCATATGTATTTTTGAATGAACAATTTCCGAAACGCCTTCAAACGCCCGTCGATGATTCAACAACAGCAGCAGCAGTTAATTCATGCGATAAGTTCATTCTCAGAAATGTTTGAGTTTCAACATAAAACGTGTAAATGTCTCGAATTCACTCGTACATCAGCACTCAGTGCGGTCAACTGCACTCCTACGCACTGGAGTTGTTTTCGATGCTGGCACACGAACTGTCACTAATTCAATTGGTGGTTAATGTTTACCTCTGTGAGCCCCCTCATCCATTTTTTTAGAAGAAAATTTGCTTTTCAATTATCGATGCAAAAACTGGAGCAGATAATTTGAAAAAATAAACAATCTTACAGCGACATTCAAACGTTCCAATCGCCGCTAACCATTATTTCAAATAGCTCTTAGCTGTCACACAACCGAGCATCATTAAGCGATACCACATAACATCAAAACAAAACAACAACAACAACAATAACTAATCAAATGAAAATTGCAACAAAAAAAAGAAAGAAAAACACTGAGATTGTTGACGACGCAAAGGGATATCTGAAGAAGACCATATAAAGACAAACAAAACAAAGTTATTAAGAGCAAATCAACCGAAAGAACAAAATCGCAGTAATAAATTCATTGATTCTTCATCTAATTTCCAAATTCTCATTCGAATAAGCGCAATTAGACGCAGAATCAAACCACCACCGAACACAACGAATCAACAAGCATCTATCTCTTGATGATCGAATAAGAATTGCTACAGTCCGAAGATATAATTGTGGCCACAAAGAGCAGAAAAACACCGATGAATTAATCGAATTGATCGTCTCCGGTCAACATTGCACGTTCTAATAAGACAGAAATACCACTTAATTAACTTTGAATGCAGCAATGAAAAGTGATATTACGTTGCGATTTTTAACTGGCAGTGCGCCTTTTAGGATAATTGAATAAGCAATCACATGCCTACACTTCAATGCTCTCAGATATGAGGAAAGTGCAAAACGTCAAAAGTGCAAAAGCATTATCATCTTCTCAATCGCCGATTTCGGAAATTGCGGCAAAAATCAGTGAGGTCACTCATTAGAAACTCTAATCAAATGCTTTCGAACGGAAACTATTGCGACAGTGCAAGAGCAGCATGCAAAAAAATGTCTTGTCTCAATTAGAGGCTGCTCAGTTGTCGGAAAATCGAATGAATAGCAATTCTTGAATGACTATTGTGAATTGAAAAGAACATGTTTTGAGAGATTTTTTTGACATTTGACAGATTTTGACAAAAAAAGACAGATTATGAATGCTTTACATCCCGTTATAGTACATGTAAATAATGACCCTATGCGAAACCCTCCAAATGGTCGAAAAGGCAAAACTAAGAACAATGGATTGTAGGTGCATGGAAATATGTTGAATGACGACAAGTTTTCAAATGTGAGATGCGTTGAGCAATTCATTCGAATGAGCGATATTAGTAACAGTAATAGAAGCATGGAATCCGATACTTATCGTTTGAGTTTGCCGGTTGAATGAAGGAAAACGCTGACGAGTGAGCGCTAAATCTAGGAATATCGGATAATTGCTATGAATGAGACTGACGAAAAACGCTTTAGAAACGTTTCCTAATTTAACGCTTCTAAAAATGGTCGCATTTTGTCGTCTCAATCCATTGTACTCATCATACAAAATCATGCGAGTACGATTGAATTTTCCGTTGATGTTCGAATGAATACAAATTCAATGCTTAAATGCTGTACAAATTTTGCGAAATGCTCATCGCATGGTAATGAACAAGTTTTTACAAATACGAAATCAAGCAATTTCCACTGGTTCCATTTCATGTCTCTTCATTCGAGTTAATTTTTTACCCCGAAAAATGACAGGTCGCAGAGTGTGGGACGCAAATAGAAGTGATAACTGCTTCGTGCAGGTTCGACTGAAAAGCTATTGAAACGACGAGTACATTTTTATCTGGTCGTAAGATCAATAACACTGGATGAAACCACAACTGCTGTGGGAGGGAGTATCGCATGAAACCTTTGAGTAATTTCATGAGGTTGATAAGAAATTTGGGTGCATTCCGCCGGCAGCACGCAGTGTTTACTGATCCTCAATCTGACACATCCTCCACAAAATGATGAAATGCCACTCCTACACTCATTAGGCGTGTTTGAAGAACGCGTTTTTTTACGCGAAAAAAAATGAATCATATGAAATACATGAGAGCTGAAATTAAAATTTTTGTGCCTTGCTTTATATTGCAGTCGAAAATCGTTAGTGCAAAAGAGAATTTTCATGAATGAAAGAAAAAAAAAACTAATCAACGAACCAATCAAATGAAAACGCTATTTTTGACCATCATTAAATATTTGTGAGTAGAAGAGAAAAAAATGAACAAGTGCTAGTCAAGTGATTGGTACAAAATGAATGTTCAAAAGTCAATTATTGACATGTTATGAAATTATTCACATATGTTTTAGGGAACAATTTGAAAGTCGTGAAAATTGCAAGCGTTTTCTTAATTGATTCATGCGCTGGACATTCATAACATTAGTTGGCGATTAGATGAGTGGGACGACGGAGGACTAAAACATTCAACGAAGAGTACCTAGAATTATGTACCTCGCTGTTAGCTGGTACATTAGCCTCAACATAAACAAAAGTTAATCACAGAAATTGAGAGCTATCGAATGGAACTTCGGAACTTCACGAAGAAATCAATCAGATGCAAAGGACAATATGTTAAATTGATTAAATACTTTCAATCTGAATCTTCTAGGACAAGGTACCATTATGATGGCGACCAGTCATGAACACTCACTTTCTGCAATAGTGTCGGTGAATCTTTTCATAAGGCTTATGGGAAGATCATATCTAAGCTTAGGCGCTGTCATCGAAATCATAATAGCACACTAAACGGCTTGTGATTTCATGGAACATTCACATTGATTCATAAAATCCTCAGAGAACTCTAAAGAGCGTAATATGAAAAGAGTAAACTTAATGAAAGCATCTTGAACAGCTCCAAAGAGTGAACCAGTCACGCAAGCCCTAGCAAGAAGACTTTCATATGCATTGCTCGTGATTGAAAAGAACACACTTTTTTTAATGCTTTTGATGATTTTTCATGAGTTATGATAATGAAATACTAATGAATTTCTTTAAGTGGTTTACGTCATGTGCATCAACGATCAAACTTCGCTTTGCAGTATTCTGATTTGTGCATAAATTGTCGATAATGAGATGCAATCATCAATAAGTTTGGGCTACATTCCAGCTGATTCCCAATGGTATTAATTAATATTTACCCATTTGAAGGTGGAAATTGCGTGATTCTACGTTTTCAATATTAGCCTGCTTGCGCAGTGTTCAGCGTTTACCTACATTCGTTGACCATGCGGATGAACATTTCAGCAGACAAATACACTCACATAACAACATCTGGTATCATAGTATTGCGGTGTGAATAAATACAGCATAAAATTCTTAAATGGCTATGTCACTCTTCAATACGAGATGACAACGGATAACGGACAATCAGATGCAACGACTCCGTAAAATGAGACGTTGCCTTTGGACGCACACCAGTTCCGCATCGTGAATTTAATCTTCTGGTCTGAGAATATCCAAGAAAGGATTCTTCCGTTGTAGAACGTGCTTTGGTTTCGTGTTCAACATTGAAGTGTCGACTGCAAATGAAGTACTGAATTAGTTAGCTGCATCTTTATCGAATAAAGAATCTATGAAAGAGGCAATACACCATTTCATTCAGCTGCTGCTGAACCACCAAGTGAGTTGAGACGGAAATTATATTATGATCATAGCTATGACATATTCATGTTACGATGAATGCACACTCAATCTGCATGACGTTCTCATGTTCATGTTATCCACTCTAATAAAGTAACGGAAGAAGTGCTTTCAACTGGCAACATTTCTTAGCCAAAAAATATTTGCTGGTGATGGAATTAAGGTTTCGACGTCTTTCAATGCAACGTTTGAAATGATGCAATCTTACGAGTGTTTGTGTGAGATTTTTGCGTAATTAAAAAGACCATTTGACTGTCAATCAGTTGAGATTGATGGAATTTATGTTGAATCTGAGACGCTGAGCATCAATGTGCAACGAATATAAACACACTCCAAAGTCAGCATTCATTTCGAAGGAACCATTCAAGTGTTTGCTCAATTTATCGATCAAGAGGCGACGCATCGCATTGCATAGGAATTTGCAGTCAATCCCTAGCTTCTCAAGCAGTTTTCGAAAAACGATGGTAATTTAACGGTTCGGAGTGCTCTCAAAATGTCAACTAATCCTTATATCCTGGATTTTTCTTGTGCAGCACAAAAAATTGACGGCCGCTCCGTTGAAGTCGAGTTCTCCTCAGATTTGCCACAACATTATTTTGCCAGGAAAGGAGAATCAATATGGTATTTCAAAAAATTTGAAGCTTTCACAAACGACTGATGTCAAAAAATTAGCAGTCTTGAGGACGATAAAAGGGACGTTCTTTTGGTGATAATCGTTACCTCTGTTCATACCAAAGTAAATATGAACAAATGGAGTATCGTTTTGAAGTTTTTTTATCAAGCCAATAATTCGACTTTGTCTTTCATGTTTCGTGAAGTTTCTTTTGTTTGAATTATCATGCGGATAGCATTGGTGCGCTATAGGAGAAACAATAAACTGCTGAGATTCACCGTTGAGAGTGCAATTAATCCATTCGTCCATTGTCAATCGTTTATCGCCATTCGAATCACAAAATCGAATGAAATTTCGGCCACATTTATGCAGTTTGTTCCACCGTTTCAATTCTTCTCGATACGGTTTCCACTCTCGTCGTTCCAACCGCTGAACAGCTCGAATATCAGAAAGCCAGAAGTTGACTTCTTTCAAATTTATCAATCAATCAAAATTACCTCTCCATTATCACCACACAATTTTGAGGTACGAATTTTATTTCTGAATCCACTACGCTTCAAACGACAACGACGCGCTTTGATAATTTCGTGTGAATGACTGATGGCTGACATTGTGTACTGTTTATAATTTAGTGATTATGGCTTGTGGCTTTCTTTGAGCACAAGCCATAAAGCATTATGGCTTGTGCTCAAAGAAATATGGTGATGTGATGAATTGTATAAAAATGATCACGAACATTATTTTGGTTGGTGTCCAGTCGTGAGAATTTCCACCTTACTGCTTGCTCCTTGGTGACGTTCGTGTCCTCATTTGCATCACTTCCAATCGCCGAGATCCACTCGCTCAATAATGTCGTAAAAAGTCGCTGATAAAACTTCATCTTCTTTTTGCCAACACAACCTATAAATTGTAGTCAGTTCAGCAGTTTACTGCCAACGACTGACTGCGTTCAGCTCAGCAAGTTGTTTTCGAGAGTGGATTATTCGTCTTTTCGTTAGTTTCAGTGTTGATTCGCCGCATCTTAATTGTCGACCACATTCATGAAGTTGATTCAAAAGTGGTGACAATTTAATTGAAGTCGGTTTCTCCATTCTGTCAATGATTTACTTTTCCGCATTCTTGATGCTACTTGGAATTTTAACTCATCAAACATACACAATTAAAATCGATTATGACATTGTCTTGACATTGGCGAGGAATTGAGTAGTAAAAGAAGCTGAGTCCTGAGTTCATTCAATGTAGTGGTAATAGCCATCGATTCTCAAAATCTCACCTTTGATCTCACGATTTCTGCGTTCACTCTTCCGGCTACAGTTCGGTTTGCCATTGTATTTGGATAAGCCTTTGATGGGCGCACCCGTTTCCGGATTTACACACCAACAGAACTGTGATGATCGGTGGCATTGTACACGATCATATAGCCTGAATTTACGATGCGAAAATATTGATGAGCATGAAGTGAAGTCTTCGTGAATGACATATCGTAATCAATTTGTTATGGAATTCTCACACAATTATGCAAAAGAATGATCAATTTTCGTGAATGAGGGCTAAAAAATTGTCGTAACTAGCGATTTTCCTCGAATTATGACTTTGAACCTATGAATATTAATGGAGGAAGTTTGACCTGGCGCTTCAAGTATGCATAGTTGTTAAAGAGTTAAAGTTGCATCAAGCAATGTGAAGATATTACAGATCGTTTCCTTTAGATTCAGAGATCAATTTTTCCTATTTATTCTTCCGTTTTTGCCACTTATTTCCGTTATTCAATTCTCACTTATGTTTCATCACTTCAGTTGGATTGCAATTCAAATAACAAGAAGCACACATCTCAGAATACACATCCAGTAATTTAATGCCGATATTCTTGAAGAATAAATCTGCTAGTGAACGTACAGATCATTTTCCCCCGTACACGTCGGAACGTAGTTGCCACTGTTTGGATTCATTTGCAATTTTTTCATTGCTTGTGCTCTTTGTGTCCGGCATTCAACGTGCTCTGCAACTTCAAACTGTACTGAATTGTTATTTAGGAGTGGTGTCGATAAATTCTGCTCAATGGAACATGTTTTCACTGGACTTTTGAGGCACAATAAGGATTTCTTTCAAAAAGTGGTTGTGCGTATCGAATCCACTCAAAGTAAAAAAAATAACTAATGAATTGATTCACCTTCTTCGTTGTTGAGATCATCGACAACGGCTTCATTAAACGATTTACTGTGATCGCTATCATGAACGGTTTCATTTCGTAGCGCTTCCTCCATTCTTGCCTTTGTCATCGGAACACTCAACATTCGGGCCATATTCAAATCACCTTGAAATTAACGCAAATCCCAATGAAAATACGTGAAATTCCGTTTCAAATCCTCTCACTCAATAAGCTGTCATGCATCTGCGCTGTGCTCACATCATGCCAGTTAAGATTAACGAATTGTTACGATAATGAAGCATCGAAGATGTTAGTCATCGTGAAATGACGATTTTACTTGCTCTTATGGACTGAATCAACAATGAACGTCCAACGGCGTGAAAAACCGTGGGTTTCATTGAGAGGATTCTCTTGAATTCTACTGTTCTCAGTCCCTAATCTTTTTTCAGTGGCTACCATTTCCTTCTTTTAACGAACAATGAGTATTTTTGATCATTCTTTGCAGGATGCTTTTCAAAAACCAGAAATGGATGAATGTGTTGAATACATCATGACATGACAAACTCCAAAAAAGGAACGATTAAAAGTGCGTTCAGTTTATCAATAAAAGCGAAAAAAATTAGTGATATGATTTTGCAGAAAAAAAAGGTGTTTAGAAGAACACTGTTAAAATTTTCAGTCATTAAGCGTGCACCAAACAGAGGTTAATAATTGAACTGAAACACATGAATTGCTGAGCGTTTTCTCCAGTTACAATGTGAACATCTTCACAAGATGCAGTGACGTGCAGTAGAGTGGAGTGTATAAGCGTAACGTGAATCGAAAGTGTTTCAGTGTTTAGCAGCTGAGAACGTTGCTTTGAAAAATGAGAACGTTTGAAAATTGGAGTAAGAAATCGAGTGAGAACCATCAAAGAGAAGTGCTGATGAGTCTGAGAAAAGAATCGTAGGCCGAACATCGTACGGACGTGCGTTCACGATCATCATCACCTCGAATGGTGGCTCATCGAGCAAAAGAGATATTGATATGAAGTGAACAATGAAATGATTGATGCACCACGACGACGACCGTTGCATTGTTGTCCGTGTAAATCAGCGATGCTTATAAACAAAGTACAATTGCAGTCGTCACAATTGCTGTTTCAAGCTTGAAGCGAACGATTTCAGTGATACACAAGGATGACAGTTCATCCAATTGATTGGCACTCTATGCAGTCACCCATCGATTATAGGACTAAAATTATTTATCGGAAAGTTTGCCGAATTAATTCACAACAATGTCCATGAAATCAGTAACGAAATTTCACGCATACGAACTGGCGAAAGCGCATTGTTGACTGCTCTATAAAATGATCGAATGAAATACGACGCCACTAAAACTATACATAATTACGCTGGAAAATTATTCAGAACAAAGCAATTTTTTGTGATGCTGTCACCAAAATGTGCAGCCTTGAGGAGAAACACCTGCTGACAATGCGACTGCTGGCTGCGTTCTGCATCTAAAACAAACCAATGTCTGTGCATAAAGTGAAGGCTGGAATTTGCGAGTGAAATGAGTTTGCGTGATGAATAATGAGTTGTGTCGATCTGAGATCAAGATATTGCACTGAGTCAGTACGATACTGTATAAATTAACCAGCAGCCGTACTGTATGCATGATCCAAAACAAAACGATTAGCATTTATATTTTTGGACACAGTCAATCGAAACACTGCTCATTTCGAATTCACTTACAAATTCACTAGCATTCACTCACTCAAGCTGCAAATTCGCATCAATTCACATTCAGTCCATTAGAAGCAATTAGCAATTAAGATTGAGTCAATGTCGAAAAACACATCAAAGAGTTAGTCTACGATTGAATTCCTGACAACAGTCAGCAGAAAAAAAAAACTGATTGATACAAAAAAAAGTTGTAGCGGTCGAAATGAATGCGATAAAATGTATGTCCATCGGTTAGGTGCTATTAAAAAGCACCGTACGTAAATGTTGAATATGCTGAAATTAGTCACTTGTTGATTTGTTGTCAACGGTTCAAAAACCGTTATTGACATAGCGAGGAAATACGCGACAAAGAAATTAGAATTCAGTATTAACATCATCGAGAGTGACAGTTTCTAATAGCGAATGCGATAGAATGCTTCTAGTGTACAGCTGAGGTTAGGGAAAGAATTTCTTGCGTGCCTCTGATAGTGAGCAATTCAGAGTTGCATTCCATGATAATGTTTCATCGAAGTTAAAATGATATGAATGATGTATTTATATTGGATCTTTATGACTTTCAACCCCCGCAAAACGCATCCCGATTTTGATCAGTTTCAAAATTGTCACTTTTAGTGAGCAATATATTTTAAAGTTATGCTTCATAAACATTTCATAGCTATGTTCACTAAGGTGAATTCATCATTTGATGCACTCGAATAAGCCATGATGCTTTTTAATAGCAAACGTCATGACTCATGTAAGAGATGATTTATTTTTTGTACACTGAGCAAACAACATTATCTTTCTGATAAGCGCCGTGTTTCATAAATCGATTCATTTAATTAAGCGGTTTTCAGCAGCACTCCATAAACCACTGTTTTAGCAAAAACTTTGAACTTTGAATCCATTTGTTGTTCTTATCTATTGAATGCACTCGTGAGCATCGCTTCCATCTCAAAGAGTTGAAAATTTCTTCTGATAAGCATAAGTTTTTAAGATTTTCATATTACGGTCAATGCCGATGTATTCAGCACACGCATCATGTTAAACTAAATGTGTTTTGATCACCATGCTGGTGCACACTTGGGATTCATTCAAATGATTGGTCTATTCGAAAGTTTTCTTCCGAAACAACTTTGGTATTTTCGCTTATTCACTGCTGACTGCGGATGTCTCGCATATAATCAGTTTCAGTTGCAAGCATTCATCACACGCCATTTATTGTCAACACGCATGCAATGATGAATCAGTTAACAGTAACAGTCGAAACAGTTAAATATTTCAAATCCATTTCGTCATCAAACTGAATCACTTCTTAACATCCGGTATTTTGGACAGTTCATTTGAATACGTTCTATATCACGTCATTAGATACAAAGTTCTAAGTTGATCTGGGCGCTGAATTACCGAAAAAAAAACAAACAAAAAAATTGGAAAAAATGCGTTCAGCTGATTGAAAAGAGCTGAAAGATGCAGAAGAATGAGTGAAAGAGTTGAGAATATGGCGATAAACCAACGAAGAGTTTGATTGGTGATTTTGAAATTGATAAACTGAAGAGGTGTATGTTTATGCGAGTGTATGTTGAGTGAATGTTGAGCACTTTTGAAATGCATGAAAACGAAGGAGGAGTATGATGGATGGATGATGCTCGTGATTATGGGATGAGGAAAATGATGAGAAAGAATGAGGAAGGCAAAACATGATCTGCAAGGAAGAAGGACGACGCATCAAATGACCTATTCAAACAAAAAATCAAAGAATGACGACCAAACTTGTCGGATGGCTATCACCATTGGCTGACATTATTGTATCATGTTTGAGTGACAGGCAGCAGCAGCAGCATCAGCATCAGCAGCAGCAGAACGAACAGTAGCAGCAATACATCATACACGCATAATAATTAGTTCATATTCAGTCAAGACCAAGACAACATCAATCGGAAATACATTTGACGTTATATGAACGTCATGTATTATCGCACAGAGTTCTAGATGTGCTCGTGCAAAGAATAGCAATCAAAAGAACGTTTCAGATGATAAACGTAATGCATGGATGAGGCGAAGCGATATGTACAACCAGATCAAATTAAATAATGACTAATGTGGACATCAAATGTGATTCTGTCTCATAATGGAAATACTTTTTGAGAAAGCATCGTCGAATGACCAATTTGGGATACGTTCAATGCAAGGCAACGAAAGAACTGTGAGTTGAACGGATGAACGCATAAATGAATGCACGGATGGATGAACGAGATCACATCAAAGTGCGTTGCAAATTCAAAGCAACAACGAACGCATCTAGCTGCTGATTGCGATGAGATTTTGCACGTTCAAATTGTCGTAATTGAAATCGGAATGAATCGTTTAGAAATAGAACATATAATAGATATTTGACTTAACTGAATCGCAAAACGCTTAAAACTAAACCAAACGCCTCATCTCGCTTAAAACTAAACTAAACGCCTCATCAACGTATGCAGAAAGCCTATTTGCGACAACGTGGTGAAATCATTCGGCTATATGTCGCGTGATTGGTTGTACTTTTTGCATTTACATTCTGCCAGAACGAAAGTATTAACATAATTCATATGCTAATATTTGCCAATTGACTGCACATTCTAAGCGTTATTTCTCGACGTTATCATCTGCATAATCGCAAATGGATTGCTGCAGTAAAGATGAATGCATGAAACAGAACGTGCAAATCATCCATTGCCTGCATGGACAATTAATGATTAATGACATGACTGCGCATATTGCTTCGAAACTGTTCAATGTGATCAACACGTCTTGATCACTTATTCAAATTACGCTTACAATTAAAAGTAACAATACTAGTAGTGTGATTGCTGATAGATAAAATGATAGAAGTGGTAAGTGATAAGAGATATTCATTCGATCATGCAGCTGGAAACATTCTGATTGGGTGGATTTGGATGGTGAATTAAGGATGGATTGTGATTGTTAGATCGTCGAGTTAGAGTTTTACTGAGATGCATGCCGTTAGACAATCTGGATTAGTCAGATCAGAAAACATACAAACAAGATGACGGTCATTTTGATCGAGCTGACTTCGAGCAAACTGTTTGATGGGACAAAAGCTGTTAGATTTTCCAAGAAGATGCTTTGAAAAATGGTATGCATTCGGAGCATTCAGTTAGCGGAGAAGAGTGCAAAAAAGGTACCAAGAATTTTGACTGATAAATTCTGCGATGGATGATTTGTCGTGCTGAAATGCTGTTGATGCCTAGTGGTGGAGGATGTGTTCGAACGTAGGGCATTAAAGAGACCGTAAGATGCTGCAATTTTAATTACTTACAATTGCATTTGCATATATTCTCACAAAAAATATGAGAATTCATTGCACTTAGTTGCGTTCCAGATGCATCAAATAAGGGCGTAGTGAAAGAATTAAACATGGACATTAATCATGACTAGTTTTGTTCACAATCCTGCAGTTTGTTGCATTTGACTAACATGATTGCATCATCGTCATCATTTAAGATGCGACAATTTCTTTGACGGTCATAATTATTCTGATTAGAAATGTAACGCAGGTTCTTGTTTTTCTTATAAGCAAGCCAGGTCGGCTCATTGGAATTCGACCTCGTCGAAACTGACAATGTTATTATATAAATCTTTTCATAGAAAGGATGGCTGAATAGGATCGAAGTGAAGCTTGAGTATATGATTTGTGCAACAAAGAACATTGTTCTACTGCAAAGTTTGCGCTTGAAACATTGCGAATGTGATGATGAACAAAAAGAACACGAAGTAAAATTTCGATACTCAATTTCAAATGATCATTAATAATGAATGCACGACGACGTTCATCTTTCAAGATTGCTTACAATGAATAATTGATGAAATGTTTAGACAAAGGGGATTAACAATCTATTTCAACGTTTCTTCTGCCGACACCACTGAAATGTCCATCAATCTTTGGCCAAAAACGCAAAACTATGAATATGAGTTACACATCAAGAGCAATGTATTGCTGACTAATCGATTTCATCACTTATGAGCGATTAACTCTGATAGTTACTACCGAACTAATCCGACTGATAGCACTATCAATCGTCATCGTTATCTGAGATTAGCAACTGTTTTTTGACGAAACAATGATAATTTTCGAAACACTGAAACGTTGACTAGACAGCCGGAAAGGTTTGTTTCGCTTCTGTTGTACGATAAACGAGCGACAGTGTAATGCTTTCCCAGGAACGTTGAGGTCAGCAAAAACTTATGACGGAATATGTTTTGTCTTCGCAAGAATGCTCTTCCAGAAGTCTACACGAATGATTACAATGCAAGCAATCTGTCAGTGTCATCTTCCGCGTCATCACTCTCATGAAATGCACATGGAAATGAAGCAATTCCTTATGTGGAGTAGACAATTGTTGAAAATGTTTTTCAACAGACACAAATACACGATATTATGCATTCGAGAAAAATTCAAGTGGTGAGCAAGCAATGGGCACAAGAAAGATGATGATGACTGCTGTGCAAAATGTGGATTAGGAAGGCTCGAAGCTGGAGATGAGTGTGAAATGATCTACTTACTGGTGAGATCGACACCCAAACAGGTCACCCATTCATCGCTGCTGATGTCTTTGTTTTTGTCGAGATCACAATAACGAGGAAATTTTCTGGCGCATGCCTTAGGCTGTGTTAGTTTCCTGAATCGGAAATCATTCGCTGTCAATGAATTCGTTGAAGTGAACTGATAAAATTGGATAGGTCAATGCAAATTATGACACAACGATGATTTCTAGAATTCTGTTCTACTTTTTTGAATTCCGTCTAGAACGGTTGCACGGTCAATAAAACACTGACGAGTAATACTTTATGATTGGAGAACACAGTAACTAATCCAGATATTCAATCAGGTGAAATAAACACAATTATCGTTGAATAATCCGAAACGTGATGCTAAATAACAAGGTAAATCAATGTTTTCAAGAGCAGATTAATTATGATCAAATGGTGAATAAGAGAACCTGACGAGGCGTCTGAAGCTCCTCATTTCGGCAGTACTTAACACCTCATCATGGTTCGTATCCAATTCACCAAATTTCCACATGATAATACGTCTCTCAAGTGGAATGGTCGGGTCTTCTGAAATTCGAATAAACTTCCTCAGGCATGCGTTTCTAATGGGACATGAAGTGTGTTCACCTACAGTTTGTCATTTCAAGAATTTTCACAATACAGTGTTCTACTTTTTTGAAGGATTCCATCTAGAACAGCGTTTCAACGACGCCTTGTAAAATTACTCCAATTGAAAACGAATCCTCTTATTCCTTTGATTAACAAAATTTAGGAAGTATTTTAGAACGAATTATTGCTGTCCAACTCTGAAAAAAAAAATTGCGTGGTTCGGGACCACGCAAAAAGTATGCTGCAGCTGAAAACTCAGAGGTTTAAGCTGGCTTATGACCAGGCTCAGTTTCAACCTGATCATGAGACGTTTTGACTTGGGTTTACCTTGATCATAGGCCTACATTTCGACTGCGCTTAAGCTTGACCTCAGCCTCAGGTTTATATTTATGCTGAAACTTGGTTCAGCAAAATCGCTCACTGCTCTAATCCAATTGTCAACACATTTGAAATAAGTTCAGTGCAATCATTAATTACCTTGTGGATCATTGGTTCGTTCGTATTCATTTTTGAATAACCGAAAAAGATTCATATTGAACGCTGATCGGTCGAGTGTAGTACAAACTGCAACTTCTTCATGAAATTAAGGCAAAGTAAACGGATAAACTATCATATGTATGTATAATGAAGTTGAATTTCGTGTTTTATTCATCTGCTTGATTGCACTGGTGATTTTCTTCGATGAATGCTCATTCTCAAACTTTTATTTCCCACTATGCTCATCATTTCAGTTAACCGTACCCGTACCCGTACTCATCGTTCTGTCAAAATCACGTGCCCTTAATGCACCTAACACGCAAATCTTTTCTTCGTCGTCGCCTCAGTAGACGAGTTGAAATTTATCAATTTATCAACAATTCAAACTTTCGAAGATCACTCATGTCATTAGGGAGCAAAAAGCGATTAATACTGCTACCGTCGCTTGCTGCTGACTGTCGTTGAGTGTTTTTGTGATGGGAGCGCCGTTCGACCTTCGATGCTAAAAAAAGCAACGAAACGTATACAGCAGCAGCAGCAGCCATAGGTAACAAACGACAAGCACAATAGCACAATCAAATGGAAACAAGCACTGATAAAATCAACACTCCATCAGATCGTTATCGTTCGCTCAACATTATATTCCCTTTGAACGCAACACATTTGCACTCACGCGTTATTTTTTAAATTGGCACACACCCCTCCTTTCTACTGTTCAATTTTCGCTTGGGACCAACCAAAACGATGGATTCCCATCAATTAACCATACTTATTATGCATCTAAGAAGCATTTGTTTCGATAGCAATATTCAAGTGATAATATCAATGACATATGAGAAATTCTGCGGATGGACAGTAAATTGTAATTGAAGTGCTCGACGACCATTAATAATGGCAGGCGATCTTCGAAGCAAACCCCTTTGAAGAAATGGTTGATTTAATGAAGCGTTGTGTCAATTTTAAGAATAATCATGCTCACTAACAATAACAGGAATAATAAAATAAAGCAATAAGTATCAGGTAAACTAAGCGCATCAGTGATACTATAAAAGCATTCCATTGACGTTTCTTCGTCAAAATGATGTGTTCAAATTTTTTTCAATTTTCCGCCGGAATCTGGATGACATTTCAAGCGCTTACGAGAGCCAATTTTGCTGCGCACAAAGAAGATGGCTCAGAGAAATGAACATCATGATTTGTTGTTGATTGATCGTTCGATACAACAAGACAGAGGAAAGCGCTTAAAAATTTGCTCGAGACTGACACAAATTAATTTTACTATGAACAAGAAGGCAGTTGGGTCGTGTATGTCGCACTGAAGTGGATGGCAGCGGTCGTCCCGAGCGTGTAACGCACCAACAATAACCCGTACTTTTGTGGCACTGAAATCAGTTTTTTTTCATCATTCGAACAACGAAATTCACCGAAATTGCAAGTTTTCGATAAAAAATCATCAGGGACAAAAATCACACGTCATTGCAGCATCATTTCATTTAATTGAATCAAGCAAAATCAAAAAAAGAACAAACTGTCTATTTGCGGTGAACTTTTTACAACAGCTGTAAAGCGGTGATGTTCGGAAGTGTTTCAATAAATTTTATAACCTAATAAAAATGGTTTATTTTCGGCAATAAAGATGTCGAATGGTTAGTGCTAATGATCGTTGAAAACGACACGGTAATGATAAGATAAGAGAGGTGAAATGACGCATCGCCATCGATAAAGGGAGTGTGTGTGTGTGTGTGTGCTGAATGCGAGTAGCAATGCATACCTGTACATTTGCATATGAACCATCAGTTGCATTACATTCAGGAATGAATATTTCACTACTGTTCATATTTTCAGCTGCTAAACTCACTTGAAAACTTCGCTCAAGTAAGCAGCGCAAACTCTCTGAAATTCAGCAACATTTAGACAACAGAGTAAATTCAGCGTTTCAAGAAGGCATACCGACAAAACGAACGATATTTAAATGACCACTTTCATTTCGCACTTTTCTTGATTTTCATAAATCCATCATTCATTTTACGATTGCCCTCAGCGAACGCAGTTCGTTGAAGCTTCAAATGTGCAGTCATTGGGAAGCAACCACAATAGCAACCAAAACAACAAAGTTACTATTGCAGTTATCAACAAGTTCTTCAGCCAGCCAGCTAACATCCGTAGGTAATTTTGCAGGTATACTTTTCGAAACCGTTCTAGATCATTCATATGTTTAATATTCTCCAAATACTCGCAAGCGAATGGATTTGAAGTGTGGATGAGATCGATGAGAATCTTGATAAGAACCATTAGGCGCCAACCTGGACAAGGACCTTCGAGCTTCTTCTCGACTGGATTCCCGTGACAAATCGCCCGTTTGATCTCACAAATCGAGTTATAAGTACGACCATCAGTGCCGCAGATCGTTTCCACGTTCATCTCCTCATATGTACACAATTTTGACATGTTACATTTAGCATTCTCTTGCTCAATAAATGCGTCAGGTAACTGCAATTTCATCTCTTCACAGGCAATCATCAACAGATTCTCTCAAAGAATCTATTTCAGTAAAAATATGAAAAAAGACGTTGAAAACAGCTAAAAAAGAATATGAAAAAGAGCAAAATGCACTTACAGAATGATCGATTTTGAGACGATCAACAGTACTTAATGGAGCACCGATTACATCGTGAGCAATCCGGGTGAGGAGAGTTACAAAAAGTATGCAAAAAAAAGTGAACATTGCTTTCGTCTTGAAACGAACAAACGAATCGCTATATGGGCATAATTAAGCCCATAATCGTCATCAGGACATCACACAACAATCTCTACAACAAAAATATTTTATTGCATTATTACCAACGCTTTATGGTTATTTACGATGTGGCCGAACAAAGCAAATAACACATGATTATACATGCATGAAAATTATTTTACGACAGCGATTCACGACGTGATTTGGAAAGTTATCGAGAGGTGATTCGTCCTTTATCAGTTGATCTAGCGAAATCACCTGGGAATGGAACGAACGACCTGGAAACATGTGCACTAAGAGCACGTTATGCTCCTAAACAATACCATAAGCTGGACTGTTCGGATGTTGACTCTTCTCCCCTCATATATGTATGTATAAAAAATGTGAATTACAAATGGACACGAATGGACAGCTCGATTTGAAGGTAGCTGACTGTTTCGGACGGATGACAGCGTGGGAAACATAACAAACCGTAAAGTACGTTGGTACGGGCAACAAAAATATTTGGTAAAGGAAGGAAGGAAGGAGGAAAGGAAAGGAGGAAGGAAGGGCAATTACGGTATTGCAAATACACGTAGATGAATATGAACACACTACTGCATCGCCACTCCCGTAATGTCATGAGGAGGAATAAAAATTGATGATCAATGATTTCTTAAAGTATTTGCATTCGACTCAGTTTGGTTTGACAGTCATGGGCAGCGCCCTGTTGCTTGCTGTTGGTCATAATCGCAAGTGGCGCCACCTTATCAAGTTGATTAAATGAACCTGTAGTAATTGCTGATACGATTGCAGCTGATGCTGATAGGCGAGAACGTGTTGGCACAGACGTGGTTTTATGAATCGGGTAAAGTTCGTCACTTTTTCGATGTTTTTTTTCGAGCGCCGTTGATTGATAATTTATATTTGTACCATAAGAATTGGTGTATTTGTGGATTGTAAATGTGATAACGAATGAACAAACGTCACTTTGGAAGAATTTGTGAAGAACACACAAACAATTTATTTGTTTGTTTGTGATGCTGTGAGGATATCTGTTTAGTGGAAAAATTTTCTTGAAAGATGTACCATCAATACGACGTCGATGAATACGATATTTATTTACTCGGATGCGAATGACTTGAGCGAGACAAATCAGAAAAATGACACAGTGAAACAACAAATTAATGTGAGCTATTCGACGAAACGAATAGCGTGGGCTATTCGTTTTGCGACAACGAATCCCGATGATCTGCTCTCATGTGAAATGTGAAATCACTCAATTTGTCATTGGTCGAGTTTGCAGACGATATTTTCGAAGATGTAGTGCGTACAGTTCGGAAGGATAAATAACCGCTAACAACTTCAACAGCAAAGTGTTGAGGAAAGTGCACCAGCAAAACTTGTGAGATCAACTGAGGAGCAGTTAACTGATCTGACTGGTGGGCAAAATGAATGATGCTTTATGAATGCAATGTAATGACTCAGACACTAAATCCGTTTTGAATCAGTGCAGACAGACTTCAATCGCTACAGAATTAATTGATGCAGACACAAGATTAACACTAAGCTTACTCATGCGCACAGCTGTACGAAATGGATGGAGACATTAGTTGATTTTCATCAAAGAAAGTGGAACGTTCGTTTATTCTTCATTTAGCGAAGTAATCTTTTTTATTCGGTTTTATTTTTTTGCGTGGAGCCCATAAGTGGAACTGAAACGATCATGAAGAGAAAGAGCAATCAGTGAATGTACTCAAATCATTCCATCTGCAGAGGAACGACCAGATGTTCGCCTCGAAAACACCACAAAAGACTACAGTACTCATCAAACCCTCTATGAATTGGTCCTATTCAACTTTAAAAAAGACAAAATCACACTATAGCGGAAACGTTTTTTTCAACTCTCAAAATTATTTGAGTAAAATAAAACGGCGCCACTAGCGATTCAGCATGGAATGATTTCATGCGATATGCACACTTCGAGTGATTCAATCGTCGATTGCTGAATGAGTGCTCGTGGAGGGGTGATTAAGTCCATCGGACAAGCACCACGTCGTACTTGAAGCAGAACTACAAAATGCGTCAATCCATCATGTCTTCAGTAGACTCAGATTTAGTCGCTGCTTAATGCATGCACCACAATTCCGGTAAAATTGACTGATACATGACCCAATGCCAATACCAGCTGCAGTTTCGGATCGCTAGGCTTAGATGAAGTTGAGGTCGCAAAGCGGCATTTCTGGTTGTAGAACCGTTTCATTGCTGGTTGGTATGATTGATTGCTAATCTGTGAGTGAAGTCACAGACTGCTAAAATGTGTAGAAGTGATTCGCACTAATTTTAGAGTTTAGATGAAATTTCTTGCGAGGAGGATCTTCATGATCTGAGGGGTTACTTTTGAATCCGCATTTCCATTGAAGTTCGAATCTCGGTCCAGCACATACAGTTGCAGATACAATTGACAGAATTTTTGCTGTCGCAACTGATTTTGCATGTGCTGGACATCCAACGCAACTTCTCAATTATTGTAATAGCGCCGCTTTTTAGCTGCAATCGAGCAAAATATTCGACGACTTCATGATAAATTACGATCACGTCTCCGAGCGCAAAGCTCCGGAAACTTCAGAGCTATAGCACGTGAATACCGTAAAGTGATATCGTAGGTCGCTGGCACACGTAAAACAACGAAGAGTGTTCATAATTGATCAGATCGCTTTGAAACGACTCAATGCTGACAAATAAAGTGATCTGAGGATCATGCAGCGCTCGCGGTTTCGCTGTTCAATTAAACAGCAACAGCCAATGAGCGCAATTGCTACCAGCTAGACATATAGTCATGTGAATGCTTTAATTCACTCATCAAAATTCAAATGGGCAATCTCGTCAACAATATAAGGGCACTTAAAGGTGATCGTAACGCGATGTGTTTCAATGGATTTTAAACGCATCGAATAATGATTAACATACAAAAGCATCATGTATTTATCTGCATAAAACACCAACTGAATGTGCAAGCAACAAAAAAAAAACGAACGAATTTGTCTGTATATGAACGAAAGCAGCATGTTTTTGTTTATTATTAAGCTGATTTCGAATGCGTGTGAGACGACGACTTATTCAGATGTTCGATGGATCATGATCGTACATGCTTTAGTCAGAATCGTATACAGCATGTTTGTAGCACAGAAGCACCACAGACGCTCTCTATTCTCAGCCTCATCTTATTGTTATGCTATCCTCATCAGCAAAAAAAAAATGGCGATGGGAATTTAGTGAATCATCCGAAAATGTTTTGTGGATAGAAAGATGGATGGAGATGGATAGATGGATGGATCGGTGGTGCTGCTGTTCGTTTGTTGGGCTTATGCGAGATGAGATTTTTGTCGTTTTCAGATTATTTTTGCTTTGCTCCGGTTTTTTTTGCCTTACTTCCTTCTTACTATTTCCCTTGCGAACAATACGTTGTACGGTGTTACGATTATCTTAGTCATTCTCGCAATTAACATTCACACACGATTTGCACACACACAAACACACACGCACACAAATATACATCAGTTAAAAAAGCATAACAACAAGAATAACATTTCTTATTTTTGAAATTTATTCCAGTTCTGTGAAAATATTTCATTCATTCACTGCCAGTGTTTTTTGCTCGAAATGACAAGACAGCATATCAAACATCATCAATCATTCAACTCCAGCAACAATCGCAGCAAAAATTCAAACAGCTGAAAAAAAACAACTGAGTTTTGAGGTAATTTTATAAGATATGTAAATTTAACGAGTTTATGAGTTCACATTTCACTGATAATGAGACTGTATGAGGAGTAAATGAGTTTGGTATTATCTTGTGAGGTATCATATTTGTGGCCATAAATGTGTCATCGTTATTAAATGCGGTTTAGTTCGACGAGGAGTTTCCAAGGTGGGGTAGGCATGAAAACAATGCTCAAACATGATTGTATTGTAAAGACGATGAAGAAGGGTTTAATGACGTGGAGAGGTATAATAAGTACCGGATGAGTTGATTTATTAATCGGATCAATGAATCGAAAAAAATAAGTTTTCGAACTGAACTATTTGTTCAGTGTAATGAAAATGAAGCTGATTGAATAAAGAAAGCGATCGGTGTTTATTAGTAGCATGTAATAGCAACGGTGATTGTCAACAGCGATAACTTTGCGTTGAGTATTATGCAAAGATAATCGGATTGAAAACCGAAGATATTTCATTTGGGACGATAAGCAAACAGCTAAGTGAACTGAGCGAGTGGAGCATTTAATTCTCGAGGTAAACTGATCGCTACTGGTAGTCAATGGAATCATTTCAGTGTGGCACTTTTTATGCGAACTTCTTTTGCGTCAAAAAGAATGTTTGCACCGGAAATATGCAGCAAGCACAGAAAGGATTTCACTTTGCAATGTTCAGCAACCTAAACAAAATGCGA
Source organism: Anisakis pegreffii (assembly GCA_035041965.1). Taxonomy (NCBI): domain Eukaryota; kingdom Metazoa; phylum Nematoda; class Chromadorea; order Rhabditida; family Anisakidae; genus Anisakis; species Anisakis pegreffii. The sequence goes on along the minus strand of JAPYMA010000065.1, from coordinate 154,389 downwards.
ACAAAAAGTTTCTGAAGAACTTCAAACGGATCATCATCACTCAAGTTTTCACTATTCATTTCATTGATTGCTATGTATTGATGATGCTTAAGCGATAACGTCACCAACAATGAATGCAATCAGTGCAACAAACGTGATCAAAAAATAAATTCAAAGAAAAGCCATTGTTCTGAATAAAATTTCAGCAATACGCTAATAAATATTCTCTCATCTTCTTTACTTTTTCTCTCATTAATTCTATTTGTAGTTCATTGAATATTAATGAATCTATCTCATTTACGCGTTTCTCCCCTTCTCACATTTCGTATCATAAGATATTTTGTGACCTCTAGTGAGCACGATTGGTGATATAATTTTTCGGTATTTTGTTGAAATCGAAATGAACATAATTTGATCAAAAAATAAAATGTTCCTTTAATATCGCGGAATGAGACAATTCAGTGGGTACCATCGAAAACGAATAAATGTTAATCGAGTGGCATCTTTATCACAACACCAATCTCAAAATAACAAATTAAATCAATCGTAATTGCGGTTATCGAAACGTAATAAAGTAGCAATTTTCCCAGGCAGCTCTCCACATTGCCCTTACCTTACCATCTCCGTCTCTTTAATTGAACCAGGTTTACTAGCTATAGTGAACTAGCGCCTAACGACAAGCTGCAATCCTTGACAGAGCAAATTCGCACACAGTATGTCATCTCACATGAGTCATCTAACTCGGAAATCGTCCACTTAAGCTGGTCTCAACTCACCGTCTTAAGAAACCAACAACATTTCAAGGCACCGCTCTGACTGCTGTGCTTTCAATTGCCCTTTTTGACAGTGTAATTTGAACGATCAAAAGATACGATTTTCAGCAAAGACATCGCGAAAGCCTAACATGACAGCCAGATAAATTCAATTGATCATCAATAAATATGAATAGATGAATAAAAATTGTATGCACTGTGCAAAGAGAATACAATTGTCGACTGACTCGATGAATAAATGAATGAATAATAAAAGCAGTAGGATGGGATAAGTTGGTGAGATTGACTTTGTTGTGTTTTTTTTTTCGGGTGAATTTGTGTTTGTGTTTGTGTGAGGATAATAGAATAATAGAATACGAATCGAAATAGAATTCATCTCCACCATCCGGTGAAAAGAGCAGTTGTCTTAGCGTTTGGTTGTTCGACGGGATTCGATCGGTTTTACATGGGTGTAAACAATAGAAATTATTTGTTGCGCATTATTCACATAGATAAATGAAAGGAGAAGAAGAATTAAAGCAGTGGCTGGTGCTCACCATCACAATGCGTATTATTTAGAATGTTTCTTAAACATTTTGCGGTTTTTAAGCGAGACAAAAACGATGATCGGACATCAGACTTATGCACATATGATATATGCAGCAATAAATGCATATCGATAAATTGCGATTGATCATTTGAAACAATGGAAGAGTCTTGGTGATTTTTATTGTTCATACAATACAAGAAATTAATGACTGACTGCTAGCTGCGAGTCGCTCGTCTTCTCCACACTGACTACTCATCACTCATTTTTGACAGTCTCAGGCTGAAATTTCTGAATGTTTCTATTCAAAGAAATTCAAGTCAGTCAGATGACAACACCAGCGAATAGTCCAATAGACAAGAGTGGAGGTGGGAAATGACATCCGGTAAAAGCGATTAGTCATGGTTTGTTTGGTGATAATTGTTCATAAAAATCAACAGAGAATACGAGAGAATGAATGCTTTTTCAAAGGAAATCGTCTTTAGAATGAGATTTCATGCAGAAAAATTGCTGGAAGACAACAATGCTCAGTCGAAAATGCTAATTCGAAAGATGTCAACGACATCTGATCAACCCGCACTTCATTGCAAAGATACATCTACATGTTCACATCAAATACCCAATGATTATCACAAACCATTTAGTCGCTGTTGAAACTAGTAATGGTATCCGAGCGAGGGCCAGTCACCAAAACCCGACAATTTCGGTCGGATTCCGATTGAGCAATTTGGAAGGTCGGTCGGAATTCCGAGTGCGGTAATTCAAAATGTCAATTCGGCCGAATTCCGACCGAACAATTTTGACAGTCGGTCGGAATCCCGAATGCCAGAATTATGAAATTTCATGTCGGTCGGATTCTGATCGATGTGAAATTTCGCTCGAATGCCATCACTAGTTGATGCCGATTTTTGATGCTTGATTCAGGGTCACACTGAAACGTTGAATAAAATGCGTTTTTGCACAAGGAACTTACAAAAATTGCTAGCAGTTCTATTTTCTATGCAAAAACAAATCCGAATTAAAAGAGTCTCACTGAAATCATCACTTTCGCTTTCTGCCATCTGAGTTCTTCGGTCGTTCAGTTGCGTGGCTCAACAACAAAATGTACTCATGACTGAATTTGCTTCTTAAGAATGTTCGTTCAAAATTAACTCGTAATTTTTCCGGGTAACACTTCTGTCTGTGGCCTGTGAAAAAAGCTGACCACTTCTTAAGTCATTAACTATAAAATGGGTGATGCGAACTTGCAACTTTCCGTTTTAGTTTAGTAAAACAGCATATATTAGGTGTACATTCCGTTTATAAATTCATTGGTCACAGCCTTTGGATTGTTTGTTCCGAATCGATCAGTTTTTTCATGAGAAGTAATTTATTTGCTGTTTTCAGTGACTGTATTTCCAAACTGACGTTGCTTTTGCCTTTAATGACTTTAATTCAAGCCAAAAGTTTCATTTTTAGCTTTTGCGCCTTTCAGGTCAGCACTCGTTGACTGCCAGTTTTATGCGTGATGCCAGTCGTTCAGCATCTCGATCGATCCACCTAGTGAGTTTCTCTAATTCAATTTAACTTCACTTTTTCCTTCAGCTTTGAACCTGTCGCAAGTTCGAATTCTACTAATTCTACTGTACTTAAAATTCATGGAATAGACTCAAACCTAGGCTTACACGAGGTTGATAGTCACTCCTGTGAACCAATTCACTCGTATTCTTTTTACACATCGTCTATGTTTCGATTCTTTCCCTTGTAATAAGACGTTATCATTATTAATGCTTTTCATCACGTAATTCATTGTTTCAAAGATCAACGAGGTGAAATACAAATCCATGAACAATTCGCAATAACTCGCCGTGGTGATTTCGGAAGACTGACTCTGATTTACTGTTGAAATTATTGTCCATCGCTTTTATGCTGTTGTTCTTCAGTGTCATCATAAATTACCAAATTTACTGCTTTTCAAGTTCAAGCCTAGTTCTTCTGAAGAGCAGACACAACCAACTCTTCAATGGCTTATCCTGCAATCACTTCGGAATTCCGAGGTTGACTGCTTATCCTCTTAAGCTGTATGCCGACATTTCATTCCTGGATCGTAGCCACTGCCCACAATGACTTCAAACCGTCAGCTATCAATAACAAATGTTTGTTCGTATGTTTTTCAAGGTGGAAGATGCCTAGCCACTACCGTTTTATTGCTGCTGGATGGAAATTCCAGTGTTCTGGAAGTCGAACGCCTAAATTTTACTGAAATTTCGAGCAAATGGAATGCATCAATAGTGGATCAATCCGAATGGCTGAAGCAAAATGCGACAATAAATTTTATTGGAAAATAATAATAATAATAATGATCAAAATTGAATAACGATAATCAGTGAAAATATGATAATAATCAAAATTCAACTGTCAAATTATAAATCAGTTTTTTGTTTCGCTTTTTTTTTCGTTTATTTGTTCGTACAAAAACAACGTCGAACCTAGATCAGAACAACTTTACACAATCACGTCAACAATTCATTATTCTGTAGATGCTCGAGAGTTTCACTCGCTAATCGCCTCAAATCTCAGACCAACGAACAAGTCTGAACTCAGTCGCAGTATGAAGCAATAGCAGCAAAACTTCCTGAAAGCATAGCCGAATTTTGCAACAGACACTACAGAACAAAAGCGTTAGAAACGGAAACGAACTGAAATCAAAGTAAGACTCAACCAATTTAACAACGAATGTAATACACTCAAAAATGAAACTCTTAAAATCAATATCAACATATATACACCTAGACGACCCATACATAGACAATTCACCCGTATCGTTCAATTGGATTCCTCTCTCGCAGAAATGGTCGAAGAGAAACATCACAGAATCATAATTTGTACGCAATAATACCTCGTATAGCCAGCACAAACAGCCATCAGCACGTTCATAGCCATCATCTCAAAGAGTAAATCCTGTGTTTGGTTGTTGTTGTTTTCAATCGATGATAATCGAAAAGCGTTCAAATGAACTCATTAAGCATATTTTCTCAATGAAACATAGTGAGCCATTAAAGCATATTTTCATGGAACATGCTCAAATAACTCAGAATTCAGCAGTGAAATTTCAACTTCATCGCTCGAATGTAAGATATCGTTGACTTGTAACAGTAAAATTCGCAACAATCTGGTGGCAATGAACGAACTTGTGTGCTGCTTTAACAGATGTGTTTGACGTAGTATTAGATAAAATGAGTGAGTAGCACATTTATGTTAGATAGATAATGGACATTTATACAAAGGCACGTATTGAGGACATTTGTAACGATCGGGACAAAAGATGTGGATGAACAATGCTAAAGATTTCTTGCAAGCAACAATCAGTGGCGAGAATAGCCGAAGAAGAAGCTAGAATGGAGAGCGTGTTAACCAGGAACTTTTGTGTACGATAGATAGCCAGTCATGTACCAAAGATTAATGCGTAGGCGTATTTATAGGATTAGTTCGAAACAATTTTTGGGTTAGCCGGACACCGGTAAGGCACTCTGGAAAATTTGTTCGCCCTGAGTGCAGAGAGTTGGACTGGTTTTTACTCGTTTTAGTATTCGCCATTTTTTGCTGGGTTCAGATGGCTGCAAATCTGCGTTTGTGTCTTGCTGCGGAAGTGTGCTTTGTGATGTAGGTGGTAAGAGTGCATTGGTGAGTTTCGTGGGCTCATCATCAGTTTTTGGGACTGGCAGAGGAGAGTTGGGTGGCGGTTGATAGGTTGCAAACATGGAGGGCAGCACGCTGAATCCATTAAGGCCGAAGTCATTCTGGGATTGCGTAACATCACGATCACAGTGTTCGTTTGGAGCTTTTACCAGACTTGACGCGAAATATGCATTGGTCGGTTGTTGGAGATTGAAGTTCGGATAATAATCTGAGTTCGATAGATATTGATAGGGTGATTGATTAGTGATGCAGCCCGTCGAGATCATGCCGTTGTTATCGTTGCCGTTCGGATAGAGTGCGGCGGCAGCAGGACTGCTCGGCGGCTGTTGACATTCATTGAGTTTTGCTCGATTCTCAACATTTATGTTACAATATTCATTGAAATTCATGATACCTCCAAAACGCTCTCTATCATCTGCGATCATACTCGCCACATACCGATTCACTATTGCGATCGCTAGTGGTGGATGCCTGATTACGGTCGGACCTCTGCAAACATTATAAATGACCATGAACAATAACGATCTTATCGCTGATCCCGTTCGGTTCGCATACCAATGGATTCTTTGCAATACTTCAGGTTTATGTGCTGTTAACCATATGCAATCAAGAAAACACGATCTGACAGCTAATCAAATTTTTCCAATGTACTTAAGGAAAATGTTTACGGCTTACACTCATATTATGCTTACTTGCTCATGACTTCCCGTATCACTGGATATGTGCATATCAGCTAGGCTAAATATCCTGTAGACCGAATGTCCGATCATAGCAAAGAGATACTGGTTCGAGAAGAAATGTCGAAGAACAAACGAATCTCGAGGAAATCAGAACTGCTCCTCGAAAAATAACTGATGTGAGTATAGGTCGAACGTCTAGTAACCATTTACTACTCGTAGGTGAGTTGAAGAGAGGCGCTAGTGCTCACCTGACGGGTGGAGGGATAATAACGGCTTTACGGAAATAAGGAGTGTTCGGCAGAAGATGGTATGGTGCTGGCAAGGCGAGTGGACCGGTTTTCACTCGAAAAGCTTCGATTTCACTTGAATGACCCTGAAATATCATACGTTAAGGCAGTGGTTCTCACGTTCCAATACTCCATTACCCTTTTTGACGATCTAGACGATCTTGTTAGCACATTCATGATGGTGTTCAACATCGCTGGATCTTCTCTAAGACCGTTATGTTCCTCAGTATTGCAATCGATTATGACTGCATGAAAAGTTATTGTCTCTGACACGCTCACTTCAAACTGATTTAAATGGATTCTCATTCTTTCCATATGTGTTGTAATCATTCTCATAGCTATTCCATGCAAATATTGTTTCTTGATGAATTTTTCTCATTCACTTCGTCTCAGTTCACTTCACAGTTCGAATCATTCAGCAGCATATACTATTTACTGGATACATTGACGAGTGTTTACAGCCAAAATCGACAATACACCACTCAAATATTATTGCTCAACAACGTTCGACGGTCAAATGATCAATTATAGAGTGTATTTGATAGAATGAGGATTTGATTTTAATCGTTGAGTGAATTGAATAAGAAATTAGTCGAAGAGAACACTTTTGGTGATAAAAGCTATGAGAGCGATTGCAACAGCAAGGAAGAGAATGAAAATCTTGTTAAAACAAATGAAAAGCCAGAAAATAGGAGAATAAACAGTGTTGTCATCAATTAATAAAGAGTCTTGCCATCAACATTTACATTTCCCAGTTAAAAAACACCACCACAACGACATCCTATCATAACTAACAACTGCATCAAATACTTATTTCCCGACCCCCTCCACTACCCACTGACACCTCCAAATTGCCCAAATTGGTAACTCCATTCCTTATGACAACCATTGCATTGAGAGATAGTATGGCGAATGAGTTCTCTGAAATTTCTCTCGCTTCCCACAATGATTTGCTGAACGACAGTGAATAGCAGTAGCATAACTATTCCATCAAATGCGCCTTCAATTTACCTGTGAATAATGAGTTTTCAAATAGTTGGTGTAAATATTTCTCAATTCGCTGACAGTTATACCAATTGGCCATGATACAGCGTCAGCATCACAATGGGTTGATGGAATGCTTTGAGCAGTTCGAGTCGTTCGGATTCCTCGTGATCTCTTTGCACGTCCTGAATAAGAGATATGCACACGATTCAAACATCAGGATGCTATCATATTCTCCTATGTAGAAGCTCAGCTTGCAGCAGAATAATGTACGCTGTTTCGAATTATCATTCAATATAGCAATCATGCGATATAGCGTCTCTTCACGTCCACTCATTGCTCACTATGTCGTCCAATCTAATGTGACAGTCAAAGCAAAGTTGGCATCTCGCATCAAAACCTGATAATGATAAATGCAGCAATTCTTGAAAACGTCAAAAGCACCACGCGGAGAATTTCGTTCATTGCAAAAATTTCGTTGATACTGAAAATCAACACGAAATGACGACTTACGGTTCGGAGTTAGAAACAATCGCCATTTGATTGGTTTCAAGCTAGCCCACCTCACCGCCAGTATGCATCCATTCAACTCCACTCGTTTGCCAGTTCTCTGTAATAAACGATAAATTTTATGAGCCAACTCGATTCATCCCCTTACCTCCCTCCCCAAAAAAATAAATTCTTCCGTCATATTCTCAACAAACTGTTGGTTGTATTCCTCAGAACTTCAAAATCATCAATTCAAACCTTCATAGCATAGCGCATTTGCTTTTGGCTTTCGAACGTTATCAAATAGCCATTTGACTGACCGAACTGACACCATCTTACCAATAGAATGTTACCAAATCTGAAAGTTGCTGCTAATTTTATGTTTTGTGACAATAGCTCTGGGGTTGCGTTTGATGATCTTGGCATAACGGTAGTTCAGTTCAACGATGACAACAGCAGTGAACACGTTATTTTAAAATGATATACAAGTAATACACACCTTGAAAATAATTGCTCAATCTGTTTCTCCGGAATGAAATTGCCCGAGGAAATTTTCACAAATATAGAACGATGTATACTAGAAAGTGAATGAAGAGGTTGTTGAGTTGAAAAACGATGAGGTTGGCGTGTTGAAGATACTGGTGAATAGTGGTGCTTGGAGCACGTTAATCGTTTGCCACATATGCATCGATGGGTAATGGCCACTTGAATGTGCGAATTCGATGTGCTCAACGAAGTTTCAGTTGATATTGATGAAGAGGTGAATTGAGATAGTGACGAATTCGACGATGAATACAGTGATGGTGTTGAGGGGTTAGATGGAAGGCAACGATCTTCAGACATCATCAAATAGGAATCCGATAACGAACTCCTCGTTGAAGTCAACAACACGGATTCTTCGATTTCTCGTTGCTGTTGTTGCCGGTTTTGTTGATGTGAACAACTCGAATATCCACGGGAAATTGAATAGGGTGATAAAGAGCAACAACTGGAGATGTTTCTGCAGTGCTGCGGTGAGTGGAAACACGGTGATGTGACTGAAGTAGTCTTCGTGAAACGAGTGGTCATCGTCAGTTCGTCGTCGAATGAATCGTCATCTTCATCATAAGTCTCGTAACATTCATCATCGCTTAGCACACTTCTCGATCCATCCACCTCATAATCACTTCTTGTTTCACGCATCCGATAATAGCCCGATCGATAATCCGATGATCGAGCAACAATAAACAGTTGAAAAAATAACTCAACTAACCGCTTCATTCCTCAATCCAACGCCTTATAACCACTTCCGAGGAGCAATTTTTTGCTTACACCTCATCATATTCATTCAATTTACGCCGAGATTTTTTTGAATATTCAAATTTGGTTGAGTTGGACTGTGTCAGCATCAAAATGAAGTCTTCAGCGCTTGTTTTCTTCAATGCAAATTCGCTTATGAAAACGCGATTAGCGCGATAAAGGCGATTCGTCGATAAAGGCGAGCTGACCGAATAGTTTCTGTGGTGCAACTCTCTCCTCAAACGCATCATTTCAGATGGCTCCCTAAAGAATCGCTTTTCGTCACCTGTGTCCTCCAAATGTTTCCCGTAAAACAGAACCGTTTGCGAAGAATTATCCAAGAAATGATTATCGAAAAGAACATGAAAAATGCTTCAGTGTAGATGTCGACTATTCATCCGAGCCACTTAAAAGCCTATCAAGCACTCGTTCACTGCACAATCTGAATTACAATTTTGAAAAAAAAAAAGATTCATTGTTTACTAAATATTATTTGATTTTGTTTCGCAGCTCCATCGAGCAGTAACTACAAGAAAATTATCATAGGAAAAGCTTTGCTGGCTTCTATGGCTTCTCAACAATGAGATCCGGATCAGTTGAAAGTTTATCGTTGCACTGGACAATCTGAATGACTAACGATCATAAAGTGAGTACGAAATTAATCGCACTGGATTTAACTTAACTGCCTTTATTGATAAATGATCTCTTAAACAATTAATCTGATCGAATTTACCCTTGTTAGCACTTCCACTATGCATTGCATGTGCGATTTCCTATTACTTCAGATTCATTTCTACTTCAATAATTTGCAGCATAATCACATCACATCTCTTCATACATGCATTTCATCATCTTTTAACGCATTCACATACAATTAGTTATTTCCTAATGAAATTAATCGTGCTGGATTTAACTTAACGGGATTTAACTTACGATTAACTTAGTTATTTGCTAAGTTCAATCCAGTGCGATTTGTTTTGTTTTCATGACAAGCGTATAAATCTGTGCATTTGCCCTGTGCCTTTCCATGAGAAATCCAGTTTTGAAATGAAAATTCCCACACATCAAACCCAAAAGAGCCTTTTCAGTCACAACTGCGCTAGCTGAGAGTGATTAGATTTGTTTTATGAATATATTGCATCTTTGAATAGCATTAGTTTTCTTCAAATTCATTTGAATTCACTCTCTAGGCTTTCCGAGCGTTGCTATGAGGCTACTTCAAAGAAATATCGATTCAAGTAGCTATGCTACATATCTTGAGAGATACGGTCAAGAATGAGATTTTGCCTTAGACACCACCTCCTTGTACTGAACGTCTTGATTATATTAGTGAGTGGAATCGTTCGTATTCAGAGTGGAAAAAATGCTAATGCCTAGTAGCTTATACATTCTATATGTGATTCATTCGGCTGCAATGTGTTTGAGTGCACTATCGAAGGCTGTTACGACAACGACATTCATTCGTTCTTTGTATCAATAGCGTGTACGTTCACATATATATGCATGATTGCATGTGTTCTCGCCACCTCAGCTATATGAGAGCAAATAAGCCTTAAGGCTTAAACGCCACCAAAAACTCTAGTAGCGGATCGATAAATTCTCATTTAATTGCTTAACATCGGACTTTAAAAACATGTGCACGCAAATGCATCATACATCCAAGTATATGCACACACACACACACAATAGCTTAAGCAACTAGCATAAACACATGCATCTGCATTAGAACCTTTTAGCTATTCACTCAGCCAATCGTGTGTCCGTCCGTTCTTGACGCAATCAGTTCATTTCATTCGACGAACACTAGCTTTGCCCTTCGTCACTAGGCCCAACGGTTGATTCTGAAAGCCGGCTGTTCCCCAGTTGCTCTCAGTAACTCCTTAGTTGACTCAGTCATGTCTCCTTTTAGTTCACCTAGCCATACTTATTGTCATATAATTTCGTTTACGACGATGAGTGTTCCTAAGTTTTCGTAGGATTGCTTCTCTGCATCACGTTGACTAAGAAATTAAGCGAAAGTTTCCACATGTTAAATAGTCTTAATAATGAAGCACATTGAGGATAGATTCATTGATTTCTATCCTTACTAATGTATAGCACTAGCGCTTTAAGTTAGGTAGCTGCCCTATAGTGGTACTAATTTGGAATCTGTCAAATCGCACCTTTCGACAATTTCATGCATAATTCGATACGTATTTTGACGTTTTTTTGAGTTTACATCTGAAATGGTTTTTTGCAGATGGGCAAAAAGAAGGGTGCCGATATCAATGAGCTCAAACAGGAAGTTCGTATGGTGAGTTCAGCGAAATTTTCACATGATTGCACAGGGCTTTCTGCTATCGCAACATATATTCTTGCTACAACATTAAACTATTGTTTCACAGAGTATTGTGTTGTGGGCACGGAAGAAAGCCGGGAATGGAAAAGTCGAGACCAAAATTTCACAGATTGGGAGTGGAAAATGCAGTCGATTCGAAAAAGTCAGAGACGAGGAATCGAAATGAGCCTCCCGAAATCCTCCAATCCTTGCAATACATCAAAAAGAGCTCAATTTTTTGCGATGTCGCAGCTCATAGGAGTCAACTTTTTACATTCGTTGAACCCTTTCTTTCTCGAATCGGTTAAATGCTTCGCATAGTTGACGATGTTTTTCGATGAAAAATATTTCAGGACGAGCATACGATTCCTATGGATGAGCTCGTTAAACGATACAATTCGAACCTGGAAACGGTAATTACACAGCGCTCTTAGCATGCCATCACTTCCATTTAACACCATCGCAATACCTCTTTCAGTAACCATAAAGCAAAACTCTTTTCACCAACAACATTTCACTTTCACTAATGAAATTCACTTTGAATGATGATTCTCAGTTGGCTGATTCAAAATGAATTGAGGAAATTCCATTGGAGAATGGTTTTAATGTTTCATGAAGCAGTTCGTGCGTTGCATGAAGAAACAGATCAAAGATTGGCGCAGATCAAATAATCTCTGAGAACAGTTTTCATTTTCACCACCAACTGATAGAGACGAGCAATTTTCCTCACATGAGTGGCATATCTCGTAAAAGCGATCTCGCCCGTATGATAAAATTCGTTGAAGGGTCTGACGTCGGCGAAAGCTGCACAAGTACTCGCTCGTGACGGCGAGAACGCCCTATCACCGCCGAAAACCACTCCAGAATGGGTGAAATTCTGCAAAAATCTCTTCGGTGGCTTTGCATTGCTTCTATGGGTCGGCGCATTCCTTTGCTATGTGGCCTATTCGGTAGATCGTCTCACAATGGAATATCCTACAAAAGATAACGTCAGTATGTTTAGCAAAACAATGCTTGCATCTTGAACGATTCATTTTGTCACAACACCGTTCTTCATATTCGCAAACACAAGCGTATTTCCATTGCTATTCACCCATCTCAATCTTCTCCGTGAATTTTCAGTTGTACCTTGGAATTGTGCTGATGTCTGTTGTTGTCATAACTGGTTGCTTCCAGTACTATCAAGAAAGCAAAAGCTCGAAAATCATGGACTCATTCAAAAATATGGTGCCAACGGTACACGAATGAACATTCACTCGCTTAGTTTGCTTTGAAGTGATGACACAATTATCAATGATCCTCATTTGGTTTTGAAAATTTTCATACAAGATCAAAATGATGACTTCGATTTCATTTCAAAATGATGCAGATCCCAATTAATGGAATCTGGCAAATTATCGCACGCATCGCTCGTTAACTTCGTTAACTCTGAGGGGAGTTCTTTGCAAAGACCAAAAATTCAGTGATTCTATGTTGCAGTACGCATTGGTGCATAGGGACGGTGAGAAACGACAAATACGAACTGAACAACTCGTAGTTGGTGATATTGTTGAGGTGAAAGGTGGTGATCGTGTGCCGGCAGATATTCGTGTCATTTCAGCTTTTGGTTTCAAGGTTCATATTTCAAACAAAACTATCACCATATTCGTTCAAGGTTCCAGACCATTGATGCGAAACATGGCAAATGTCAGTTATTTTGTTGTGATATAGGTGGATAACTCATCGCTGACTGGAGAATCAGAGCCTCAATCGCGCTCTGCCGAATGCACCAATGAGAACCCACTTGAGACTCGCAATATCGCTTTCTTCTCGACAAATGCTGTCGAAGGAACTTGCAGAGGAATTGTCATATACACTGGTGATAGAACTGTAGGTCCTCATTCATTTTCAACTAAATGATTTCTTGATGATAATGAAAGCCGGAATTTTTCGAGTGAATGCATCGACATGAAATGAACACAATGAACACAATCTATGATGATATGGTTTCAATCGAATATTCAATACTTCTGCATGACCGTATTGACAATCTTATCAGTTATGTCGAGTACTGGAAAAATTGTTTCAAAAATTAAGGTGATGGGTCGAATAGCGCATTTGGCATCTGGATTGGACACAGGCAAAACACCGATCGCAAGAGAAATCGAGCACTTCATCCACTTGATTACCGGTGTGGCTGTATTCCTTGGAGTGACCTTCTTCATCATTGCATTCGTTCTTGGATATAACTGGCTAACCGCTGTTGTCTTCCTGATCGGTATGGTTTGCCTTGCGATGATCGTAAAAAAGCGCATGTTATTGAATATGCTGGTGATTCAGCAGCTGGATAATCCACAAACCTGATGTACTGCTGCTAAATCTAAACTCTTGACCAATTTCCGATAGCGTATCAGCGCTATTATCGTACTTCAGGTATCATTGTGGCCAACGTACCGGAGGGTTTGATCGCAACTGTGACGGTGTGCTTGACGTTGACAGCCAAACGAATGGCATCTAAGAATTGCTTAGTGAAGAATCTGGAGGCTGTTGAAACACTCGGATCCACCTCAACGATTTGCTCTGATAAAACCGGTACACTCACGCAGAATCGAATGACTGTGGCACATATGTGGTAAGCAGTCTTCGTTGTTACTAGAGCAAAATTCCCTACTTGAAATGTAGGAGTTCATGCTCGAAATACCCTCGTTGAAATGATTTAATGGTTCAGTTTGGTTCAGTTTTCTTCCACAAGCCGTTAGCATCTTCTCCAAATTTCTGATTGCACAATCTGCCAACAGATGAAGAATCTCATCGCACGTCAGCACACCATTCCCATTTTCAGGTACGACCTTAAAATTGAAGAGTGTGATACAACAGAAAATCAGGCTACAATACAACACAAAACATTCGTTGAGGATGAAGCGTTGTCTGCACTCATTCGGATATGTGCTCTTTGTAATCGTGCCGAATTCAAGCCAGGACAGGTTCATTCCATCTTGACGTCGATGTTTTTGATCGTTGTAATTGCTACATAAAGGCAACATCCATATGGAACAGTGGTTCTCACGTTCGGGTGCTCCATTACTCCTTTTGATGATCTGGCAGACCGCCGTTACTCCCTACGAGAACCGCTGTCCTAGACCGTTGAGTTGCTCATTATTGCAATTGATTATGATTGCATGAAAGGCTATTGTCTCTGACACGCTCACTTCAAACTGATCCAGATGGATTCTCATTCCTTTCAGACGTGTTGCATTCACTCTCGTAGCTGTCACATGCGAATATTGTTCTCTTGATGACTTTTTCTCATTCACTTCGCCTCATTTCACTTCATTGTTCGAATCAGTTTCTTATTCTGTAGCATATACTATTTAATGGATACGTTGACGAGTGTTGACGAGACAGCCGAAATTAACAATACAGCAATAGAATTGAATTGCTCAACAACGTTCGACAGTCAACTGATCAATTATAGAGTGTATTTGATAGAATGAGAATTTGACTTTGATTGTTGAGTGAAATGAATGAGAAATTAGTAGAAGAGAACCTTTTTGGTGATAAAAGCTATGAGAGTGATTATAGCAGCAAGGAAAAGAATCAAAATACTGCCAAAACAAATGAAAACCCTGTTAAGCCCGAACGAGCTAATGATACTCAGAAAATAGGAGAATAAAGAGTGTTGCCATCAACTAGTAAAGAGTCTTGCCATCAACATTTACATATCCGAGTTAAAAAACAACCTCACCACGACATTCTATCATAACTAACAGCTGCATGAAATACTAATTTCCCAATCCCCTCCATCACCCCTTGACACCTCCAAATTACCCAACATGGGTAATTTCACTACCTATGAGAACCACTGATGTGGAAGTTTCATTCTTAACAGCATCTTGCTTCGCATAAATGTAATAATTTTGATGATTACAAAATACTCCAGGCTGAAATCCCGATTCTGCGTCGAGATTGCACTGGCGATGCGTCTGAGATTGCACTGTTGAAGTATAGCGAATTGACACTCGGCACTATTCCAGCATTCAGAAATCGCAATCCAAAGATCGCTGAAATCCCATTTAATTCTACCAACAAATATCAGGTGAATATCACCATTATCTTAAATCCTAATGTCTATTCAATGGTCTTCGATTAGTTTATTTATATTTCGATCCTGGGGTGGTCTCGAGATTAAGAAATGATCACCAATGACGAATATGATAAACGATGAAATAAGAGTGATGACGAGTCTTAATCGGGATCATGCAACTGTCGCTTTCTGAAAACGAGATCCGATTTGGTACTGATATGTCATCATTCATCTGTTTATTCCATCTTCAGCAGTGAAAACAAATATAGAATGAATGATATATGATTCGCAATGAATTTATTGTGAAATACCGTGTTCTGTCAAATTTTGATCATAAATTTCGTGATCAAAGCTCGTGAAATAACTAGTTTTGATCAATTTCGCTTGAAAAGTTAGTTTTGGAAGGTGAAACGCAACTGGGGGATCTCCATGAGATCGGGAAAGTTGAATGAGACGATCGACGTGAGCTACTTCCCGAAATCACCTGCGTTGGATTAGTGCAGTGCAAGTTCACGGCTGCTATTTGACCCTATTGATCATTTACACTGACTGATCGATTTACTTACAGGTATCGGTGCATGAAACAGATGACGGTAGCCCATCATATCTTCTCGTTATGAAGGGTGCACCAGAACGGATTCTTGATCGTTGCACGACTGTTCTCATCAACGGCAGAGAGGTTGATATGGATGACAGTCTGAAAGCGAAATTCAACGACGCCTATTTATCTCTTGGTGGTATGGGTGAGCGTGTTCTTGGATTCTGTGATTACAGATTGGATCCACAAAAGTTCCCAAAAGGTATGCGTTCAGCAATTATATTGCTATTTTGAACTTGTTTTTTGGGTGGGAAGGGGGGGAGAGAGAGAGAGCATTTAATAGGTTCCCTCGTCTATCCATAACTGATAGAGATTGTAAATTAGACAAACGCAGGCTCAACTGTATTGTTGTCTCAGGTTTTACATTCAACACTGAGGAGGTGAACTTCCCTGTGGAAGGTCTTCGATTCATCGGTCTCGTCTCAATGATCGACCCACCTCGTGCGGCTGTTCCAGACGCAGTTGCCAAATGTCGTTCAGCTGGCATTAAAGTGGTTATGGTAAGTACTTCGATTGCCTTAACAAGTATTTCATAAACTTCGAAGTATTCGATTGTCAGGCACATATTCACGAACGACTCCACTGAGAATACTGCAGTGATTTAAATCTAAGAATGCTTCAGAGTAAGGCGATTTCATGACAAAGTATCGATGTGACAGATTTTTGATAAGTAACGACGATCCATTGGCTAATCGTTTCGGAAACGCAAGAATCTCACATTGAGAGTCTCGATGAATTAAATCTGTTTAAGGTGACCGGTGATCATCCAATTACTGCCAAAGCAATTGCCAAATCTGTTGGTATAATCTCAGAAGGTACAGAAACAGTAGAGGATATCGCTATCCGGAAAAACTGTTCAGTTGATGAGGTTAGACCGATTTTACCCTTCAAATTTCAAAATTACTGTCGAGTTCTAATGCAATGAACAACCGAAAGGCCTTTTTTTGATCTCGTCAAAGATCTCAATCATGAAACAATTCAACTATTTGCTGCTTCACCAGTTGTCTGTGAGGAGCATTCTAATTGCAATTGCACCCGAATACGTTGAAGGTTGATCCACGCGAAGCTAAGGCAGCCGTAATTCACGGATCGGATCTGCGCGAGATGACCGAAGAGCAATTGGCTGATGTGATTGCGAATCACGCAGAAATTGTCTTTGCACGAACCTCACCTCAACAGAAGTTGATGATCGTTGAGGGTTTTCAGCGACAAGGACAAATTGTCGCAGTGACTGGTTGGTTTTCGTCTGAAGGGAACAGTTTTGAATTTTGAGCCGAGTCAAAGTTCATTCGTGATGAGTAAGATTAGTGTTCACTTGAATGCTGTCTTCGAAGTTGATCAATTTTTATCATTTCTGTTTGTGGTACGTGTGCAGTTCAGCAATATAAGTAGGTTTGCATTGAAGGTGACGGTGTGAACGATTCACCGGCATTGAAACGTGCCGATATCGGTGTTGCAATGGGTATCTCCGGTTCAGACGTATCAAAACAGGTATATTGCTTCAAGCTCGGTTTTGGATAGCGCTTCTGTCCACTTCTCTCAATTGTTACACCACTTGAAGGATCTGTTCACCTAACACGACCTCTTACCTGAAGTAATTTGGCGTTATTCAGGCAGCAGATATGATTCTACTCGACGATAATTTCGCATCAATTGTGGTCGGTGTTGAGGAAGGTCGTTTGATTTTCGACAACCTGAAAAAGTCGATCGCGTATACGTTAACATCGAACATACCCGAGATATCGCCATTCCTTACCTACATCCTATTCGGTATTCCACTTCCACTCGGTACGGTGACCATTCTGTGTATCGATCTCGGAACTGATATGGTACCTGCTATTTCGTTGGCATATGAGGAGGCAGAGTCGGATATCATGAAGAGACAACCGCGAGATCCGCTTCACGATAAACTTGTCAATGAACGGTAGATATCCTGATCGCACATATTCCTTCAACTTAACTAAATTGAGCAAGCAAATGAATTCAAAACAACTCAGAGTTTGTTCATAATATGCCGTTCATCCCGGTTATTTTCAGACTGATCTCTCTGGCTTATGGTCAAATCGGAATGATTCAAGCATCCGCCGGTTTCTTTACATATTTCTTCATCATGGCTGACAACGGTTTCATGCCATGTCGTCTTTATCAGTTGAGAGCTCAATGGGATTCACGTGCGTTCAATTCGGTTGAAGATTCGTACGGACAGGAATGGGTCAGTTGAGTTTGGCTGCGTATGAACTGTTGCATTTCATAACCCTCGAACACTCATTTTATATATGAGCGAGGGAGATTCGCTTTGTGAATTTGGTGGGTGATAACGATTATTTATGTGTCGCGCAATACCCTTACAGACGTATGCGAACCGTAAAATATTGGAATATACCTGTCAAACGGCGTATTTCGTATCGATCGTTGTGGTACAATGGGCTGATTTGATTATCTCGAAAACGCGTCGAAATTCGTTGGTACAACAAGGAATGAGTAACTGGACACTTAACTTTGGTTTGGTATTCGAAACCATGTTGGCAGCTGTCTTGTGCTATTGTCCCGGATTGGACAATGGTCTTCGTATGTATGGTCTGAGGTAAGGGTTCATCCATATATTTTTAAATGGGACCTATTTCGTCCTAGAATCCAGCATTCCTCCCGGAGCAGCCTTAAACGGAATGCCCAAAGCTTCAATGGAAAAATTAATTTATCGATCACCTCGCACATTGCTGTCACAATTTACAACAGTCACTGCGTTGCGCAGTAAATTGATGCCATTAAAAATTCTGACTGTGTTAAGAGATCATGAGTCGTCTTCAGATTCTCGTGGTGGTTCCCAGCGTTGCCATTCTCGGTTCTGATCTTCATTTACGACGAAGCTCGTCGTTTCTTCATACGTCGCTTCCCAGGTGGATGGGTCGAACGTGAAACTTACTACTGATCAAGTGGTATACGAATCAGCTTTAGTTGTCTCTGAAATGATTTAGAAAAAAGTAACTTCCTTCCCTTCTATCAACTCTCACTGTTCAAAGTTTATTTGATCCCTTTACAAGTTAATATAGAATTACTGTTTGATTGTGCTTGTCAGTAACATTTCGTTTACGAGTTGTTCTGCACAGATATTATTTTTACACTTTTATGCCTAAAGTTATCTCGGTGTGTCGTTTTACACAGGTTGCATTTTTTATTTTGTGTTTAGTCGTTGAATCAAAATTGACTTTAATTTATTTGCAGCTAATATTCACTGTGACTCATTCAACTACTAAACTTGTTAATCCAGTTGTAATGTCCACAGTGTTTGCTGTGCTTTTGTCTTTTGAATGCATAAAATTAACTATTCACATATTTGTTCGTGCTCCATCTTCATTTTTCCATGCGATTGATTTAATCTCCATAATTTATTCCAATATTCTGGTCGGAATGAGTCAGTCTGTCTGGAACGGTATTCTCTCTTAATACGGTTCCCAGTTTCCACAATCTCTTTTATTTTGATTTTTTTTCGACACAGCTATCGTATATTACTGATCTATTCATTCTGTTGTCAAACAGTGACACTTATGTGATCTCATCTATTCGGTGGTTTATGTTGTGGTGTGTGACTGTTCATTTTTGAATAAATGTTTTGCGTGTTTTTAGTTTCATCGCTACACGATACAATCGCTCTCAAATACCCAATCTACTGGCCCCATTAGGGACATGTTGACTCAGAAAAAGGTTTATTTAGCGAATCGTGAACGGGATCTTGACTAGATATCGAGAAAAAAGGAAACAATTTGTTAGATGAACTATGTGGGAAGGGTAAAGTGAACGGAAGTTACCAGTTGATGATGTGTAATGAAGAGAGTTGTTGGTGGTGTGATAACGAGATTGCTTTCGAATGACTGAAACAGATCGCAATAACAGTTGTACACAGCTGATAATATCATTAATTGTGTGCACTGTGCACTCGTCTCTACCGCAACAACCATAACACAAAATGTCTGGTTTACATTTCAGTTGAGAATGCCGTTCGGCGTTTATCGCTTCGTTCCATCGTCTATTAAAAGCGTTACTTGCATCGCTTTTCTCCACTCTATATGATTCCTATAAAATTTTCTCAACCAACCGAAACGTGTCTTCACATCATTACTTTTATCATCTTTATTAACCTATAGCATCAACTGATCATTTTCCGAAAAAACAAATGCTTAAACGTATCGCAAAATCATTAAGCCGCTCTGGCGCTTGATACGCTCTCAATGTGCTGTTTGCAATCACTGCTGAACGGTTTTATCAGTTAGCTTCTCGTCTTTAATCAAAAATTGAATTTACTCACAGGAACGAGATTCCATTGCTGCGCCAGGAAGATGTTTTTACTCTTTCAATCAAACGTTACCAATTTTACTACCTGAATGCTTCTGTTATTTTCATTTTTTAATTCATTCAGTTTCTCAAATGTTCTTCACCTTCATCGAAAGCAATTTCTCTTGGATTTCTAAGTAGTCACGAACTCGTTTAGCAAATTGTAAGATGTAACCGTATCAGTTGCACAAGAAAAACATTCGATGAGAAATCGCTCTGTATGATGACTCCTTCACAAATTATCGCTTACAACGACATCTCTTATGGCTTAATGATCGCTCTAATCAACATCAAAGAATGTCCTAAACATGAAGAATATTTTTGTTGATGACATCAGAATCATTGACCCATTTCATATGAATATCGGTTATTGATCGCTTTCATACGTGATTGACAACGTCGAACTGATAATCGATACAAATAAACCAGTCGTCATTTGCACGTCATTCATTTGATTCATCAACGGTGTTATCTTTCACTGTGTCGTTAATTTCATTTTACGATCGTTGAGTTTTTGTTTTACTTTGATTTGGAACTTTTTCTCTTTCTTGACATTTCCTTGGTTGAATCGTATCACATCCATCTCAATATCCAATAAATTTGTGTTCGAATGAAAATTGTTGAAGTAGAAAATTGGTAAATCGTAAAATTGCAATAATGAATTCACACTTGATTGCGTCGTCATCGATCTAGGACATGTTCAAAACGCGATCATATTGCAAGAAATTAAAAGGATTGAATTCAATGAATCGTAGCACGTCATTGGTTCGTTGAGAACTAGGAATTTGCTGAAAGGAACCGTTCTCTGAGAACCATTGAGATCACAGTCGTTATTGCATCATCGATGCGCCGCTCATAATCGCTAAATGCAAAACTCACTGTTAAACGGCACGAACGATCGATCCATTCCTGTTCTGATCAATCATTCAACAGCAGTTGTTTGGTAGTAGCTGAAGTTGGAACGGATGAACAGACGAAAATACCTGACGATGCATCGTTCAGAGCGATGACGAGCGATTGTCAATACTCGCAATCACTATTGACATCACTTTTCATCACTTTTTCGCTTTGATTATCGCTCTCCGCAATGCATTTTCTCCGTCATTTTTCCTAAACGTTTCTCAGACACGAAAAAATCGTTTCTTTTTTGGAATTTTCATTCGGTGGAATTTTTCATTGGAACTTCGCTGGAAATTTTCATATCAACCAAAATGTTTCAGCAAAATTTACCGATACTTTGACTTGATTTCTCCGGTTGACTGCGCAATTTTCGATTGCTTGCCGTAGCTTTTACCTCATCAGCATCAATCCACTGACATGTTCATCTGATTTATACAGAAATTACATCGAACACTAGCTGGGTCTGAAACCGTAACTTTTTCTGAAATCGCTGGAAAACTGCATTTGCTATGAATATCACGCCTCCACAATCACAACACAACTTTGAAAATTATGAGCATGCGTACCTATGGCAGACAGACGAAATGGAGAAGAGCTCGAATGCATTGAGAAGCAGTGAAGTGCTGACTGCTATTTTACAACATGAAACAAAGCACATTTGTTTCGCAATATAAAACAGATGAATACAGAAACATTTTTTGTGCAATAGGTATCGTTCTGTACACACTTCTTGAATGTCTTAGAGTTGCAATGTCTTATGGGTTTACATAGAATCAGAAAACAAGTTAGTTCACTTAACGATTCATTCGATGTGACATTCGATGTTTAAAATGTTTTTTTGAAATTACGAGTGACTCTATGATTTGAACAGCTTTGTAAAAAATTCGCTTGTCTCGTCGGCGCCATCTGCCGTTCCATTATCCACCACTTTCGAATATTTCATTTATTCGATCAGTTTGTTATTCGTCGGTGCTGTGCCTTGGTCGAATGCTGTCACTGCGCAAGCATTCCAATTTTGTTTGGTGGCGATAATCTCGAACTAAATCTCAGTTTGTTACATTCATTATCTTCACCAACCTCAAAAGTCAGAGACTGTGCTAGTCAGATGACTTGTGGTTCCAAGCTAGCTTATGCCACACAAACAGCACAAGTCCATAGCAAAATTGCGTACTTCACGCTTTCCTAACGCATGTTTTCACAAGCACTTTCACTGTTCGGTTTGTTCATGTTTGCCGGGGCTTGGAATTTTCTTTTGAGAAATTGATGAAATAGACGAGTGACTTGATGCTTCCTTGCGGATGATTCGTTATGACGTTTCAATCGCGATTCACGCATTTGTTTTGCAATGTCAAATCATCATTGATGAATGATATCATTAATTTAAAGTGCACTCAACTGACGTTGCTATCCGGATTGTTTTGCCAGTGTGTTAACCTTGAGTGATCGATTCAGCAAGTTTTACCACCCGATCAGAGCAAAACAGTCAGTCATCAATTCATCACAACGAAAGCCATTTCATCATGGCGAACAACACGGTAAGACTGCACCTTTAATATTGCATTTGACGAGCAATCTAACTGGATCCTTTCGAAGACGTTCTGGATTTCAAGAACCACAAAATTTTTGAAGACGAGGAGAGATTTACATCCGAACTTGGTCTTAATGCTATGCCGAAAGTTGAGATGTTTTGGAAATGAGACATTGCAATGTCAAATGATCGGAACAGCTTGGATCGTAATGTTAAACTAACGAGTGCGATCGATCTCTTGGGACAGTAAACAACTCGTTAGAATTCGGCGTTTTCTAAATTCGAGATACTCTCTTCTTTGAAGCTCTCTGACACCAAAATGTGCTTTTGTTGACTGCGTGATATCACTCGTTCACGGAGTTGGTACAGTGTGCAATCATATCACGCATTCCCCGTTATTTTATTCAGATGCTGTTCAAGCTCCCCTTATCAGTTTTTCAAAAGACCCTTCTAATATACGGTCTAATTCTGAAGGTGTGAGATGTAATGATGTGCTAACTGCCGGATGCATGTCGTTCGATATGAGCAACTATGTTTTGGAAAGCAAGCATGTTTGAGACAAACAATGTGCGTGACTGAAAAAGCAAGCCTCTGAGCAACCTACAAACAACCCAAGTGATTAGATTTAGTTACGCAGCAACTACGTTATATGCGCAATGAGTGAAGCAGCAGAAGGGTTACACGTAGGAATCGATCACTTAACACAACCAACACATACATCAAACATATCAGTCTTATCCAAAACAACTATCACTCTTATCTTGGCTCACTCGTAAACATTATTACTGCAAGCAGCATTGACTACGACTCGCCGATGGCATTCAGCTCAACTTCCTACATTTTTCTCCCTCGATTTATGCTATTCTTTGAGCGAAAACAAATTTATGAAGCGAGCAGCGTATCGCCGCTGATCACTGTGAAGTGGTGAATGAGGCGCAATTCAGTCATTTGTTCGTAGCTCCCTCTCCTTGTTTGGACAAATTTTGACTTCGATTCCCCTCATCCACCCTTTATTTTTGTTAATCATTTAGCGACTGTTTTAGCTCTACCATGAACTGTTGCAGTGATTCAATCAAGGATACCCAATCAACGACCCATCGCAATATCTTTTACTCTTTATTGGTTCATAGCATTTTGTCTATTTATTAGCAATTGTCGTTGATGCTCGCAAAAGATTTTTGAATTTCGATTCGATCATCAAGAATTCCTGCTTTAGCACATTGTTCTCACACCTCCCTGTAATTGTATTGAGTTTTCGAGTTGAGCGGATATCAGTGCGATTCTCTCCGGTTTATTCAACTGACGAATAGTTTTGCTCAATTTTTCATGATGGGTTGAATGTTCGCCAGCCTGTTTTGACTATTTGCGATGCTCACAGTCAGGAATTCAAGGAATTTTCTTTTTTCACATTCAACATACCATTAGTGAACATTCAACAAATGGAACGTCTCAAATGTTTTATAGCACTATAACCATTAGATGAATGTTTCGGAAAGGTTTTGAAACTGTACAATTGCAGCTTTTAAAATTGAGATGTAGAAGGTAGTGTGTGTATGTGTGTTGATTGCATCGGTAAGCAGATGTTAGTTTAACAGAACAAAATGCGCATATATCATCATCGATATCTAGATTGACATCATTATCATTCTCATCACTATTATATTACTAACATCCACTGAACCAGCCAGCCAACCAGCCAGCTAGCACACAACCAAAAGCTAAACAAACAACATGCAATAAGCTGACGTTAGCAACAAATCACTGAAGATTTGAATGAACGGACTGCATACAAACACATAGCACACAGCACACTACGTACGTACGTATGAACGTAGTTCTTGAAATGAAAACTGTTCAAAATTCGATGAATTTAGGAGAGAATTAAGACGAATAGAACCGAATGCATAAAATCGCTCTTCAAATAATCACCCACCCATCGATCATAATCAACAGTACAGCAAAATGATCGTTTGTTCTGCTGCTGCTGCTGCACAGAAGCATTCCAACTGCGATAGCCATTTTTGCACTATTCATTTTGCATAGCATTATTCATTCGGTTGGTGTTTATTGTTCACGTCTTCTCATTGCTTCTACTTTCGATTCAGCAGCTTCTTTTGTAGCTGAGTTGAGAGCAAACTCGTATTACGACGAGCTGTATGTAGTTTCATTGCAAGTTATTGAAATACGTACAGTTTATTCACATTGATTTCAAAACAGTGTTTTAGTTGACATGTTGGAAGCTCTCTCGAGCGTGAGCTGTTTTTTGATAATTAGCATTGAATCGTTTCCATGGTTTCGATTGACCAATTGTTACGGCGTCATGAAGGTCATCGCTCCCAAAAAGCTTTCGGTGATAACCAGTTATTTCACTGCACATATCGTCGTACTATCCATTGCAATAACTCACGATCAATAGTCTTTCTAATGAAATGAGAAGTTTTAATGGAATGAATGATTTCGAAACGTTCATCGAATTTCTGGAAAGTTGATATTAAGCAATTCTCCAACTGCAAGTACCAACTACAAGCACAAGGAAGTTGTAGATGGTTTTGACGATTGAAATACTTTAAAATCAACTCCCAACCAAAGTGCGTTTTCATTCCAGTTGATCAGTAAGCATATATATGGCTGTCATTTCCACGCATGCCGTCGAATGCTATTGCTGTGAGAGCAGTTAATAATTTCTCATCAGTCGTCTCATGGTGTTTGTAATTAATTATCAAGGTTCTCATTGATGGATTTGCATATTAAAACGCATTCTTGTGTTAGCACATATCGTGTTTCATTTCATATTCGTACGCAGCACCCTAGTTATCGAGCTCTGGAGAGATATTTCACTGCACAGCACACGTCGTCGTATTTACATTACAGCTAATGTTTGCAAGCGAGACAATTTAGCAATCGGTCTTACAATTAGTGCACTAGTCTCTGTTCGTTCATTGTTAAGTCGTTGTATGGTAAAGAGTGTACTTGACTAGTTCATTCGCATTGCTTTTGAGAGATCTATGCTCCTTGCATTCAGAAACACTCTCACCGAATACAAATCATACACTGGAACAACCGTTTTCATTTGCAGTTGTTCCTGTTAAGCTACTCAAATTTGAGTGAGAAGCTTGCTTCATTCACTTTGTTACAATTCCATAAGGAGGCTTTGATATTTATTCATCGTAACTTGTTATTGTGCGTTATTTATGAGGGAATAATTGACGATGTTCGATGCAGTTGGATTGGCTAAAATGATTGATTTATAGGAGATGAAGAAGAAAGAAGCGAATTTGAGCGAGCTCAAGCAGGAAGTCCGTATGGTGAGTGAGCGAGGTTTTTTTCGATTATGTGACCGAACAAAATCGATTATGTCATTCGAATGAATTCTTTCGAGCAGCAGTGATTTGAGTATGGAGTGAACTGAGAATCATTTAAAAATATCACTGTAACCAAATTATCACCGACTAGGGATACCTTTGAAGGTTGTCGAATTGTTGCTGTTATTTATAAGGGAACAGCGCTCAATACCATATTGGTTGTTGTTTTGCTTAAACTGAAAGGCATAATTACTTCCTTATTTTTTTCTGGGGGACTGATCAGATTGGTCGCTGGATAATACGTTGAAAATTTGCAGGACGAACATATCATACCAATGGAAGAACTGGTAAAGAAATATGAGAGCGATTTGGAAAATGTGAGAAATTCTGTTTGCGATCTTCGAGTTTCTCTTCCGATGTGCCTTATTTTGTGTGCATTCAGAATTTGAGTTTGCTCATTTAAAAAAGTGTCAGAATATTTCAAAGTCAGCATCAAATATTCTTATGATGCATTGAATCTGATCCTCCGTAAAGAAACGCAACCAATGTTCTTGCAATTGCACTGAACGACCTAAACAGAGAGTTTGGCTCGGATATTCAGCGACGAATGTGTCGCCTTGTAAAAAATGCACGAGAATTATCATGACTCATTGAATCTAAAGCTCTTGAAGTTTGCATATTCGTTGAATTTGGTGTTCTGGCAAAGGGATGTGCAGAGAGAATTTATTTGTTCACTCTCCTTATCTTATCAGTGATAAGATAATGACTGTGTTTGTTCATTATGCACCATGCGTAAAAGAGAACTGGGCTGAAGAGCGCTCGAAAATATTACTCTCGTTATTCAGGGTTTAACAACCGCAAAAGCACAACAAGTACTCGCTCGTGATGGCCCAAACGATCTATCACCGCCGAGAACCACTCCAGAATGGGTGAAGTTCTGTAAGAATCTCTTCGGAGGTTTCGCTTTACTTTTATGGATTGGTGCGTTCCTTTGCTATGTGGCCTATTCTGTCGACTATTTCACAATGGAGTATCCAGTCAAGGACAATGTACGTTAATGAGCATTAAAATAGTAATTGAGGGTTATTCTTCGAGCTAGTTGTTTCACCCATAACAGCCTATTTTGCCTCATAATCGCAACACTTCGCTGCGACTATGTAAAAGCTTGAAACGTCTGAATCCAATACTGAAAAACTCAGTTCAGTCGTTGTTTTCTTTCCTATGCAAAAAACGGATTCAGTTCATGAATCCTCATCTTGCAATGTTTTTATCGCAATGCACACAATCACCAGTAATACTTTATACATGATCTGTTCTGAAAGTATTGGTTATAATGTGCTGGTACTTTATGCATGCAATGTTCCAGCTGTATCTTGGTATCGTGTTGATGACTGTAGTCGTTGTGACCGGTTGTTTCCAATACTACCAAGAGAGCAAGAGCTCGAAGATCATGGACTCGTTCAAGAATATGGTTCCGACGGTACTGTTTTCCAACATTGTCTCCAAATGATTGCTAACTGGTTAATGAGTGTTTATAGATCAGAGTTTTCACACAACTAAAAAGTTTACAATTCAACGTCTCCTTAGAGAGTCCGTCACATTTAAGATTTTCAGTGTGAAGATTAGTCTAAATTTTTCTTGGTTTATTACATAAACTCACATAAGATATCATGAGAAATTGTTCTTTACAGTATGCGTTGGTCAGACGTGACGGTGAAAAAAGACAATTACGTACTGAACAATTGGTTGTGGGTGATGTTGTTGAGGTGAAAGGTGGCGATCGTGTTCCAGCAGATATTCGTATCATTAGTGCTTTTGGTTTCAAGGTTTCTAGGATTTGTTTGTTTTTTTAGAATTGTTCTAATCACTGTTTCATGATTGTTAAAAACGATTAGACAAACAACTCATGAGTGCGCAGATTTTTACGCTCTAAATGTATGCTGACAATGTGTTGATTTGACATGAAGCGAATCATTTTCTAGTTTCATTGATACATTTCGTATGCTTGCATTCAAGATCAGTCCCGAACGAAATCGCTTTCTGCAAGAGATTTAAAGTTTTGCATAGCAATAAACAATCGGATGCAAGATATATTCCAATTCATTGAACAGGTTGACAACTCGTCGCTGACTGGTGAGTCGGAACCTCAGTCGCGCTCTCCAGAATGCACCAACGAAAACCCACTCGAGACCAAGAATATCGCCTTCTTCTCAACTAACGCAGTCGAAGGAACATGCCGAGGCATTGTCATCTATACTGGTGATCGTACTGTAAGTTTCGCACTCATCGCATATCCTTATTTGCTCACTCGTTGATTGCTTCATCTCGATCATCCATTCATATTTCATATTGATCACTCAAAACTTGTTCATAATCTGTAATTGAGAGATGCAAAATATACAGGTGATGGGTCGAATAGCCCATTTGGCATCTGGATTAGACACAGGCAAAACACCGATCGCAAGAGAAATCGAGCACTTCATTCACTTGATTACCGGTGTAGCTGTGTTCCTTGGAGTGACCTTCTTCATCATTGCATTCGTTCTTGGATATCACTGGCTGACCGCTGTTGTCTTCTTGATCGGTATAATTTACCTTTCGACAATCGTTCATTTCCTATGAAAAGTTCAGTTGATTGAATATGTTAATGAGAATCATCACATTTTCCATAGTTTGATATTCCTCAGTTTCTGTTGTGTACTGTCTCTGAATCTAAATTCATGGTCGGTTTTTTTTAACCGCTTTCACATCGGTACTTCAGGTATCATTGTGGCCAACGTACCGGAGGGTTTGATCGCAACTGTGACGGTGTGCTTGACGTTGACAGCCAAACGAATGGCATCTAAGAATTGCTTAGTGAAGAATCTGGAGGCTGTTGAAACACTCGGATCCACTTCAACGATTTGCTCTGATAAAACCGGTACACTCACGCAGAATCGAATGACCGTGGCACATATGTGGTAAGCAGTGGATCTTTATTATCTGCAGTTGTGTCTTAATCAATCACTAGTGCATTGCTATCTGATTGCTTTTTGGTGTTCATGAGGAGCTGGAAACTGAAAATTCATGCGCAGAAAGAAGTTTGCGTGATTTTAAATGTGCAATTTTAAGGTATGATCTGAACATTGAGGAATGCGACACATCCGAAAATCGCTCGGGGGCCTTGCGACAGAATCAACCAGGTGGTGGTCAGACCCGCTCTGCACTCACTCGTATTTGTGCTCTGTGCAACCGTGCTGAGTTCAAACCAGGACAGGTGATACATTTTTAAACGTGCTCTTAGCATAAGCAATGAAGCAGTCGTATGTGAGAAATCACACTTGTTGTCAGCACAGTGGAAATGTATGTGAGAAATGCTTTGTTGAAGAGTTAAGGAATTGCTTACCATCTCGCACTGTTTGCGTAAACGTGAATGATTCCAGGAAGATACTCCGATTCTGAGACGAGACTGTACCGGTGACGCGTCAGAAATTGCTCTCTTAAAGTACAGCGAAATGGCGCTCGGTAGTGTTGCAGAGTATCGAACCAACAACCCTAAAGTTGCCGAAATTCCTTTCAACTCGACAAACAAATATCAGGTCTGTCAAAACGTCTCCAATATCCCGTTTTCAGTCTGTAATTGTAGCCAACTGCAAACGATAGTGAAAATCTTAGAATCGCAACAAGTCAAGTGTGTTGTTAATGGAACCACTGAACAGATTCTGTTCAGGTGTCAGTTCATGAGACAAACGATGGCGATCCATCATATCTGTTGGTGATGAAAGGTGCACCGGAAAGAATTTTGGATCGTTGTTCAACAATTATGGTGAAAGGACAAGAGAAACCATTGGACGATAAGTTAAAAGCTGAATTCAATGCTGCCTACTTGATGCTTGGTGGAATGGGCGAACGTGTGTTGGGTTTTTGTGACTATCGCCTTGATGCCGAAAAATACCCGAAAGGTACTATTCGTCTTCATTGATGTTCTGCTAAGCCTCGCATTATTAACACTCAGCACATATCTCTACCATTAGTTGTTACAGCTGGAAAATTGACGGTAATCGCATTTCGAGTGCAATTGTCATAGGCGATGATGTTGATAATTGCAAATTTACTGATGTTATCTTCAAGTAACGTTGCAGTAATGTTTACTGATGTTATCTTCGTTCAGGTTATGAATTCGACACGGAAGATCCGAATTTCCCACTCAGTGATCTACGTTTCGCCGGCTTGGTCTCGATGATTGATCCACCACGTGCGGCTGTCCCGGACGCTGTCGCCAAATGTCGTTCAGCCGGTATCAAAGTCGTCATGGTAATATTCCAGTTGAATTTGTGCTATTGTCAGTGCTTCTCGATCATCACATCGAACATGTTGATAACAATCAATTAATCGTTTGTAAACATGTGAACCAACTTACAAACTAGTGGAATTCAGGTAACTGGTGATCATCCAATCACCGCGAAAGCAATTGCAAAATCTGTCGGAATCATTTCCGAAGGTACCGAAACGGTTGAAGATATCGCCATCCGCAAGAATTGTACAATCGAAGAGGTACATTCTGGGTATTCTTGATTTGCGCGCAAGCGTTTCATTAACCGATTGACATATTACCTGAAAACTTCACATTGAAAACGAGTTCATTCAAAACAAGTTCTTATGGCTAAAGAGCGATTGCTTACTATGATTTCGTTGTACAGTTTCAATAAGTAGTAGATAGTGATTATGGCTGTGGTTGCTTGTAGCTTGATATTTTATGAATATTATGTGACAGGTTGATCCAAGAGAAGCAAAGGCGGCTGTCATTCACGGAACAGATCTGCGTGAAATGACCGAAGAGCAGCTGGATGACCTGATCGTGAACCACTCGGAGATTGTATTCGCTAGAACGTCACCGCAACAGAAGCTGATGATTGTTGAAGGTTTCCAGCGACAAGGCAAAATCGTGGCTGTCACTGGTGAGAATTTAAAACTTTCATTTCGGAAGGCACCGAACAGTTGACCAATGTCGTCTGAATGTTCAGTTGGCCTAGCTCGCTCGTGTAAGACGCATAATCTCATAGTCATTGACTGGTTTAGGTGATGGTGTGAACGATTCACCGGCATTGAAACGTGCTGATATCGGTGTTGCAATGGGTATCGCCGGCTCAGACGTATCAAAACAGGTATATTGCTTCAAGCTCGGTTTTGGATAGCGCTTCTGTCCACTTCTCTCAATTGTTACACCACTTGAAGGATCTGTTCACCTAACACGACATCTTACCTGAAGTAATTTGGCGTTATTCAGGCAGCAGATATGATTCTACTCGACGATAATTTCGCATCAATTGTGGTCGGTGTTGAGGAAGGTCGTTTGATTTTCGACAACCTGAAAAAGTCGATCGCGTATACGTTAACATCGAACATACCCGAGATATCGCCATTCCTTACCTACATCCTATTCGGTATTCCACTTCCACTCGGTACGGTGACCATTCTGTGTATCGATCTCGGAACTGATATGGTACCTGCTATTTCGTTGGCATACGAGGAGGCAGAGTCGGATATCATGAAGAGACAACCGCGAGATCCCATTCATGACAAACTCGTCAACGAAAGGTATATGTGGTTGCAATCTGTCTGAAAGAGCATCTTAAGAAGACTAAAAAACCCTGAAATATATATGTCTCTTTTGCAGTACGTCTTATCAAGGATGGAGATAACTTTCTTGAGTTAATAAGCTGAAATATCTCTTCTGTTGTTTCATTGCGGTCATATAATGAAGTGGCTCAATTTCAGGCTTATTTCACTGGCTTATGGTCAAATCGGAATGATTCAAGCATCCGCCGGTTTCTTCACGTATTTCTTCATCATGGCTGACAACGGTTTCTTGCCGTGGCGTCTTTATCAGTTGAGAGCTCAATGGGATTCACGTGCGTTCAATTCGGTTGAAGATTCGTACGGACAGGAATGGGTCAGTTGAGTTTGGCTGCGTATGAACTGTTGCATTTCATAACCCTCGAACACTCATTTTATATATGAGCGAGGGAGATTCGCTTTGTGAATTTGGTGGGTGATAACGATTATTTATGTGTCGCGCAATACCCTTACAGACGTATGCGAACCGTAAAATATTGGAATATACCTGTCAAACGGCGTATTTCGTATCGATCGTTGTGGTACAATGGGCTGATTTGATTATCTCGAAAACGCGTCGAAATTCGTTGGTACAACAAGGAATGAGCAACTGGACACTCAACTTTGGTTTGGTATTCGAAACGATGATGGCAGCCTTCTTGTGCTATTGTCCTGGACTCGATAATGGTCTTCGTATGTATGGTCTGAGGTAACGGTTTATCCACTTATTACTGCTTATAACATATGTCACACTGAGATCTTTTGGCTTGTATGAATTCTCAAAAGAGTAAATATTTCCTTTTGTAACTGTTTGAATGAATATCATCGCAGTGCTTAAAATGACATGAAGTATGCTAGCGATAATATGAATTCATAAGTCGTCTTCAGATTCTCGTGGTGGTTCCCAGCGTTGCCATTCTCGGTTCTGATCTTCATTTACGACGAGGCTCGTCGTTTCTGTATTCGTCGCTTCCCAGGTGGATGGGTCGAACGTGAAACTTACTACTAAACTAAACTCTTCCACCTCTATCCTGAGCATTTCCTCGGCACTCATCTCACATTACTTTCAACTTTATCGAGGTCGTTTATAATCGCCACATTTCCGATGTCCTTTCATCTGGCCCTCACAACGATAATATGCCATTTTGTTGTAGTATCTGCCTCATTTGCAATTCATGTTGCTGCACCTTATCAACACTCATCGTCAGTCATTTTTTTTCTATCAATTAGAACAAATTAGAACATCCTGGTTTACTGTTGCCTTTAATTATTTATTTCTCCTCTAATTTTTCTCATTATCAATTCTGCTCATCTTTTTCAAGTGACTACGATTTTGCTAAACGTCAGGTTGTCATCAGTAATTGTCGTTGAGTGTGCTTGTTGTAGTCTATCTTCATGTTAAACTTCAAAAATATCGTCCTTTTAATGTGCATTTGTTTCTGTTTGCTTAATTTCTTAGTCCGGATTATTTCATCTGTTGTTTCAATTGTATATGTTCGATTCTGCTACCTACCGTAGATAATGTGTGAGTTTTGTTGATCCGTGTGCAAAGAATAGCTCTGAAAACATGTACTTTCTAAAAAATAAGTATTACTTTTTCAAAGAGTTTACACGGGAGCGTTTTGCATTCCTTAACTTCTGTTCTCACCGAGCATTTTGATCATCTTATCGCATTTATTCGAAGTGTGATAGATGACCGGACTTCTTTTCACAATTTTTTATCGTTTTTTAAAACTGTCAAATGAGTAATTAGTCTCATTCAACTGATTGATTGTCTTCTACAAATTTTTTCTCACCTATAATCCAAATTATCATTCTTTGTAGTGTTCAGTCTGTTCTGTTAGTGATATAACCTATCAAATGATTTTGCAGTGCTCTTCATTTGCATTACTGTGAAGAATTTATGTCTTTATTTATTTTTCAAATAAATGATCAGTTATCCTTTTGATCGATTTGACATGAACATGTGCTACCATCAGGAAAAAAATGTCTAAGTATCGTTTTGAACAGAGCGATGGCATCGAGTAATAGCATTTGCAAATGTACGAGGCAGTACTGAACATATCAAGAAACTTACTGTGCCCAATTGACCCTTAATAATCTCATGACAAAAAGTTTTTATGACAGTTTTAATATCACAAGTGACAAAAAATGGTGTAGATGATAATTGCTGTCTTAAAGGAATTCATATAGACAAATATCACTGCAACAACTAACGATGTGAAAATGACTATTGACATTCACAGCACTGCGATACTAAACAATGAAGCTTTAATGCTTAGGTCACAATTTCAAGTTGTTTCGTAAATGCAGTATACTAGTGAGTACTTCTCATGAAACTCATGAAGATGAATTATCACATTAAGATCAGTAACATCAAAAAAAATGAAAACGACCGAAAGATAAACAAAATTGATCATTTGAATTATTTGAAATTAAAATTATCACATTAAGATCATTTGAAACGATACTAGTGAGTACGTTCGTACATGATACTTTTGAATACACAGAATGTTCAATTTGTGCGTTGTTTCCTGCGTAAATCGCTTCAAACAACTCCTTTTCTGCATTTATGACCAATTATTTCTGCTTTTGACTCAATAACTTCAAACTTTCTGCAGCCGTTCTCCTCAACATTGTGTGTCTCAATATGTGGATTGTTTCAGTTTGAAATCTCATATGTCACGTTCTCACTTTACGAATTTCTTCGCCCCATACTCAGTAGTGCGGATATTTTGATTGGATGCAATAAAACAAACAAATTTGCTTTCGTTCGCATTGCATTCGTTCATCTTTTTAGTTTTAAACTCATTGTGATAGCCAGCATCGAATTTCGTTCTTCAATTTCTTTGTCTTCTTCAATGTGTGCGAAAAAAGTCAGCTCAATGTTCGATGCTATTTGCGACCGTTACGAAAGCCTTCCGATGGTACAGATGCAGACATACGGTGTTCATGGAACAGTCACTCGATAAATCCCCGATAGAACGCGGAAAAGAAATATCCTATCAATTCGCTGATTCCAGGAGAAGTTTTGTGAATTCAGACAAACAAATCTGGTTTATGGATACAGTGAGATTGAGCAGTTCGAACGACAATCGAACAGCAATATAAACTCAGTTGTTTTTGTCGTCAAAGTTCCTGGCCAATTACACAAAAAGACTCGGTTGAATGCTCATATTTCCTTCTCATTGCTATGCTTGCATGTTGTACACATGAACGAATGCATAATTCTGTTTAGACGGATGCTTAAACAAGCGCGATGATGCCGAATTCAGTGAATGCAAATGACTCAGAAGAAATAATCAACATGATGTATGACCGCTAGCAAACTGTCAAAACGATATGGTGTTTTGGCAATCAACGAATGAAATATGATCTTAACAACGGCTATATATATGCTCACTGCTCAATCACTCATCTATGATAGATTCCTCAGCACTTATCTTCACTGGTAATCTATAGCCAGCATTTAATGTCCACTACATATTAATCTTTATGTATGCTTCATTTGTCAATTAAATATGGACGTCTTATTTCGCGACCTTTTACTTAGACAACTCAAACGCTAGTTTAGTAACGTTATGAAAAAAACTTATTTCGTTTCGAGTTTCATCTCATCCTTTTAGGCAGTGAGTGATCATAAAAGCTACACTGATATTTCTTCGTTCATTTCATATTCTCTCACCCATTCTTACAATCGAAATTTTTTCTGTTTGTGAGTAAATTCAACTATTGCCATAGTATCATTGCTTCACTCCACATTTCTCCATATATTTGAAGAAGTTGACTTCTTAATTAACAACAGTAACGATATGTTCGCTACTCGAGATCACTGGAGATGGATGGATGCACTTTCGAGGGAATGTGTCAAAGACGTTGAACGGTTCTCATGTTTTTGATGGTATCGACTGACTGAACAGAAATTCCTTCGCCAGCAAGCGTATGAATAAATGAATGCAAAGATTATATTTTGACCTTGATGCATAAAATGGACAAAGATGTTTGGCTGCTGCCTTCTAATTATTGAGCGCACGCTCACCGATTTCGATAATGCTCATTAACATTATGAGAGTCGATCAAACGACACACTCAGTGATCGATTGACCTTTGCAGTATTGTTATCGCTATTGTGATGATCGCTTAGGGAAGGAACGCTGCATCAGATTGTTGATCGTCGTTACAGATGAACTATAAGTGCATTAAATTGGTGATGCGCACAATTTTGTTTTACCAACAACTCAATATTTTCATACCGAATTGCAATGAGTACACAATGAGTGGCTAAAAGAAATTCATCTCTACCTGATAATGAAGGCAAAATGAGTGATTTGCAATGAGAATTTCGCTCGATTGCGAGAGAAAAATTTTCAATAGACCATCAGAACGGTTTCGCAATAGACGCATTAACGAAATTTTATCGCTTTTGCGGTTTTTTAGATGGCAGTAATTCCCATTATAAGGAAGCATCGTTTGTGGTATTCACAATCGCACGCTTTATCACAATTCAAATCTTACTAAAGCATTGTTCTTATCGTGTAGGGACAAAGTGGAGAAATCGGAACTGATTTGGAAAGGTTCAGTGAGTTCGGGAGGAAGGTGCGTGGTTGTACCTGTCGAGCGTGGCTGTGGTGCAATTATGGATGATGATCGTGTTCTCTAACCTCCCAGAAATAGATGTTTGCTGAAAATTTGTTGACTTATAAGCAATAGACTTTATTACGTCTATTATTTTTTGCATCCGAAATTCAATAAATTATATGTTTGGTAATTGTTTCCGGCGTACATTCTAGCTGCAAACCAACCAACCCATTGAACATCTGCGAGTTATGCCTGGCACCATCTTAATAGCCAAACTAGTGTAGTGCAAGTAAGGCATTCGGCTTCACATTTCAAGTTCATTATCGAAAAAGTCATTCATATCTTCCTACTGCTTCCAAAACTCTCCAGTCTAACCAGTCAGATTTTGCAAACGATAACATTCAGTTTGCAAACATTTTGCAAACTGAATTTAAACCAAAATCAGTTTTGTTTATCTTTCGATCGTTTTCATTTTTTTGATGTTACTGATCTTAATGTGATAATTCATCTTCATGAGTTTCATGAGAAGTGTGGCCATTTGGTTTAATCACCAAGCAGTAATTGTTTTGCTCGGAAAAAAAATGCTGACAGTGAATTTATCATTGTACAGGTGGACCGTAATTATGCTACGGTCACAGCAGCAGCAATTTTATTTGAAACCGTTGAAAAGTGGTCAGAGCTAGTGCTGAGAATTGTATCAAACAATTTCTTGATTGTTTCTGATGTGTAGCTGAGTGTGGCTTAATTAAAACTACTTGTCATTCATTGTCACGTGTGCGAATTATTGAATACAGCAATTGCAATACTATATTACACTATCTATTTAGCAGTCATATCTGTCATTTTGATCAAATCACAATTGTCGTGTATTTATGAGTCATTGTGCGGATGGATACACGCTCGGAATCGATTAATAGCCAAAGATATATCATCCATAGGGATATATCATCTGCACGAAGCGCTGATCAACGTTGGTGGGATCAATTGAGATGAAGTGACAACCACAGACAGATGAAATCGTGTGTGTCGTTCGCTTATCGTTCTTGCAAATCACAATAAATTAGCTTTTATAATCGTGTTTCACAATACATGCTAAATGCACGCATCTTTCACGCTTTAAATGAAGGATACATAACGTTAGCTGTCTGTCGCACGTTTGCATAGGCGAGAGTGAGACGATCATGAAACAGCCATAATTATTCGTCTAATAACGGGTGCTGACCACTTACAATTAGTCACTGCGCTCGAACGTGAGTCATGCCTAGGTCAGCGCTAGAGGTAATCATCGCAAGCTTGTGTGTGTGTGCCACATCAACCAACCGTTAAATAATGAAAAACCTTCAGAGCCTATCCCCCCTCCCCTTCCTCTTCATTCTTTCGCTATAATCCGTGATACAACGAGACTACTCTAGATATATGCATCGCATTGTCAGTAGATAATGAAATTCAGCGACGTCAGCATCGTCCTAATGGTCAGCATTTGGTCATTTTTCTCGTCGTTATTTGATCAGTTTCAAAACTCTCTTCTCTATCATTCCAGCGTTTAACATTGCCCAAAATATTAAGTTTTGGTGACTTCCATTTACTCAGAAACATTTCGGTTATGTTGATGATTAATTATTACTACTGTGCTACTTTTCATTGTAGGTATCGCTTTCTTAACAGTTGAATTCATCGCATGCTGCCAATAAAATGAAATGCGCAATTCAGTGAGCGATCTCTGGATGAGATAATGTTGTCCATCAAACAGATGTTCACGTGCTGAACAATCATGTATGGTCATTTTTCAAGTCGCCAGCCTCCGCAAACGTCCTTCCGCGAATAGCCGTCTCGATGATTTATACGCTTTCTTCATGCCAGTTCGCGCTCGAACCTGACATCTTGCTCGTTGTTTAGTGCACATTTGTGTGTCAGCTGCTAACAAATGCGAAAATTTTTCTTCCTGTTTGGTTTTATAACACTTCATTAGGTGTACTCTTACTTCGTGTAACTTGAATTCTCAGTAAGTGAATTCGCGTATCATAGCATCTGTAAGATCAGTGCGTTTTCGTGCCATATTCGCATGATGATGGTTAGATAAGGCGTACAATCTGGAATGTTAATGTCTGAAATCAGTTAACATCGAAAGTGACTTCCAAACCTACAGCTCCAAATCTACAAATCTACTAAACCTTCAGTTGCGTTGACGTTTCGTTCTGCTATACATTTAGCAATAATAGTATTAAAGCTTTTCTAGGTGTGAACTGTATCGTTTGACAAGACTGTTTCTTGTTTGAATGCATATTTTTTCGAATATTATGGTTTGTTTAGTTTCCATTGATGTAGGAAAGCATTGATAAGGCAACTGGGCTCCTATAAAATGTTAGAGTTGAAATGAGGAGGACAATATGAGATTAATTCATAATCTGATGAATGCAATTGGTATACACATGTACATGCCTTTACTATAATCCAAAGCTAACATTTGATGCTCTCGAATAATTTCCAATGTGTTCGAAAGCGATTTCGACCTTTTGCATTGAATAAAATGCTTACAACGGGCTTCTATGAATGGCACATTATGACCAGTTTATGATACGAAGCAGATGCATCCTTCGTTCCATTTTAATGATTCATCTTCGTGCAATTATTTATGTCCTTTCCTATTATCCAATCTTGAAATGCTTCTATTGAACTGCTCCTTGTCGATGAGATCCTTCTTTTGTATCAGCTAGTCGTTACGCATTCACGGGTTTCGCATTCACTTATCCAGCAGTTTTCTCGTTTATTCAACCAAACTTGCGCACAAGAAGTAGAGTTAGTGCAATACTCCAGATTTAAGAGATATTTACAAATGAATGTTTTGCTTGATTCCGTGTCAGTTTTGATCAAATGAAACTGATTTGATCATCCATCCACTTCTCAAAACATTTCCAATGCTCCGTCGGTCAAATTTCTCGTCGTGAGGCAATTCAGTGTTTCCGAACAACTACCAAATGGTCCAAATCCATCGTTACGTCCACATGAAAACTCAGTTCTAAAGTTGATATTTTTTGGAACTTGCCGACTTCATTGTAATTCAATCACTTGATGGATTGTGTTTGTGCATGTATTCTATGAGCGCGAACATGAAAAAATGATGCCAATAGCAACAAAATGCTTGCTTGCGAGTACATTTATCTATGGATTTACAACATTGCCGCAGTGAATCGTTGGTTGGAATAATAATTGGAAGTATTCAGATCGGAATACTTAACTTTTCTAGCGAGTTGTTTGTGCATGCATCATCATGCACACTCGTGAAGACGATTAACGTTTCATTCGCGTGTATTCGCTTCGTTAATTGCTTAACTCGTTCTTAGTTTCACTCATTAATTCCATTCAACCCAAACAGTCAACAAGCGATAGCGACCAGTCGCTTCTCACTATCACAATTTATCGAAGTCCAGAGTTTCAGTATAATCAGTAGGTCGATTGTAAGAATTAAGTATTAAAATAAGTGTAATTAAGTATAATCATGATTTATTAAAACAAGTATAATTTCATCACTTGCATACGATTTTTTGTCTTGTCACTATCTTCGATCTGTTTTATTTGAAATCACCAAATGTTGATTAATTCACAACGCGACGAAACTAAAGATGTATGTATCTGTGGACGAGCTTCTCAGAACAGATTAAGCGTAAAAGCTTACGAGGCATTTCCAACTGGCTCGCATTATCTCATTTAAAATACTCGATGTTCAACTGAACACTTGGAATGAAAACAGTGGTTTCAGTCGTTTAATTACTCGTTGCATTATGTGAACAACATTCGTTCCCCTTCCTAATGACCTGTTCATGCCAACAGGGTGTGTATCACATCATTTGGAGGAGCTTTTAGAATCCATCTGCTTTACTGCGTTTTTTTGCTGCATGATAACAAAAGCTTCTTTCTGTGGAGCAGTTGTGTGATACATTCATCCATTCACTAGATGGCTCCAGAAAATAATCAGTTCAATGCGTTTCGGTGAAGAATAATTTCGCTATTGTTTGTTGTGCACTCTCGTTGAACACAAAATCAAATAGGCTGCTTGAGCTGAAAGAATAGCCAAGCTAAGCAGGCTGCTTGTCTTTCTAATGGACTGCCTTTTTTTCTTGCAAAACGATCGTTAATCACAAAATATTTGCATATTATTAGTAGTGTTCATCGATTATCGAGCATGTGAAATGAATATATGCATCCAGACATACAGATACTGGATTAGCCTAAGGCATGATCGATACTCAGATGGTGTTGATGACTCATCGCTACATCATCACATCAATTCTACTCAGCCTTCATTTTTCGGTCAGCAAGCACGATTCATTCACTAATTACCGATGACAAGCAGCTGAATTCGTTTGTTGTCCGATAAAAACAGAAGATGTCCGAATTTGCTGAGTCATCGTTATTGATGTTGTTGTTGTTGTTGTCGTTGTTGTTGTCGTGCTTGTCGTTGTGTCTACACGGAACATATAATAGCTTCTCAGTTTGGTCAGTGTATGATGATGCGTGCATTCTATCCATGAGCATTTCTTTAAGTTAACTCTTGGAATATATTGCTTGGAGGCATACTGCTTGCATCTCATTGCTTATTTCTTTACTGCAGCAGCAGCCGCTTTGACTGACCACTAGAGATTATTCACTCGCATTCATTCCGTACCAATGATACACATTACTCGTAAGACATTCACTGAAGAAGGTTCTTTGCATGGCTCATTCAGCAAACTGCCACCACTAATACGGTTGCTTCCAACAGACTCATTGAGTAATGATAACTGTAAGCGCATGAGTAAATCCCGAACGTATTGCCAGTGTCAGTAATCGTATAATCCACGCACACACACATACACACATCTTGTTTCGAGGATCAACAGTTGAACAGTAACAAATGAACATGCTTATCATACGTCAAGTAATTGCCACAAACCTAATGTTTTAGCTGCATATGCACATCATCACATTGTTTTCATCATCTAATCAATCGCTTAATATGAATAGATTCATCATCATTGCATTCATGCCACATCTCATTTATCTCTGCGATCGATGTTTAATCCTTCGGGATTTCATCATTACAAACGCTTTCTATTTCATTATGCAAATTTTATTGTGCATTTCATTCACAAACCACCAACAGCTTCACATTCGAATGGAAATATGCTAGTGTTGTCATCCGTAATGGATTAACAGACGTACTGATGGATGAAGGAACGAACGGAGGCTTTTTTAATGCTCATGACCAGCTCCATTTTTACCGCATTGTTGTTCGATTAATTCCAGTAACTCAGTTCAACTTACACGTATGCCTTCTTCAATCTTAATAGCACTTGGGAAGGAAACGCGACCTACTTTTGAATAAAACCATTACATTGATGCCATAATACCGTTAATAATAGCATAATACCATTACATGGCCAGCACTCCCTATGATCCAAGTATCGTGTTCAGATAAATGTCATATTCAAAATTGATTATCGTGTTCAAATGAATTATCAAATCGCCAAACTTCTAAATTTATGATCATATAGTGCATCACTTCCAAGAGGTGTGTAACTTTGGTTGTGGTTTTTGTGTGTGTCAAAAGACGACGAGTAAACACCTGCGTTAAGTTTACAAACGCAAACATCAAGTGTTGTTCCCACAAAATCCGGATATCATCCGATCGTCTGAGAAGGATTATCAATATGAATATAGTGAGAGCACGATTCTTCGTCATGAAATTTTATAGGCATATTCGTTGATTCAAGAACATTTGATCACTCACATAGATTAACCGATCATGTTGAAATTATAGTCTTATAAGGTATAATTTTACGCTTAGATAGCTTTTCATCGCGTTTTGTTGACCATGAGGCTTAATTTTCCAAATCCGGCTCAACAAATTACTTGATACTGTTTTTCAAAAACCATCTTCCGTACTTTTATACGTCTTTCATATGTTCTGATCAAATTAAGAGGTTGAGTCGAAAAGCTTAACGTTCTGCAGTATGTTCGGCTTGTTCGTAAGGTTGCCCTTTCTGGACTATTCCATCAATTGTCAATGAGTCTTCGTTCAGTTTTGCTGGCGATGTTGATATTCGTGTTTGTGTGTGTGTGCATGTGATGTCAGTTTCAATTCGATTATCTTCAACATTAATGCATTTCTTGATGCTATTGTTGATCGATTTCAACTGTCTGCATAATGCAACACTCTATCATTTGATGTACTGAGTAAGTGACTGACCATAATGATTTCCCTGAAGCCATTTCTCCACTAAGCTTCACTAGTCCGTCTTCACATTTTCCTACTGTCTCATCATTAAAGTTGAATACTTTCAGTGCTGTTGATTAAAATCAGATTCGGATTATGATCAACCGTTTAGATATGAGCATACTGCTCAATATCATCTCATCGTTTCGAGAAACGCGTCGAAAATTCACTCTAAACATGAATATTGCTTTTCTTCCATGACTGCATTTCCTTCGTCTTGGTTGTTATTTTGAGTGAAGAGTGAAGGCAGTCATTTGATCTGTTTTAAGTTGTTTTGAATACAGAACAAACCATCTGCTCGTTGTTTTTTACAAGAATAATCCAGTTCAATTCTGCTGTTATGAATATTTGGCTCTTTATGAATTCCTTTTATGTTTATCGGCCAAAATTCTCAAACATTCTCATTTATGTGCTTTATATTAGAGCAGTTTTTACGTTCATGTCGTTATGACGATCATAAATATGAATCGCATTTTTTCTGCTTTGTTCGTTGAAGAAAACATCCCGTCCTCCTTTTGCTTATTTTGCCTGGTCTTAATAATCAAGTTATTGGCCATTCATAACCGTTGTTCCTGCCTTTTCTTTTGTTCCACGTAGTGAAACACGACGACGACGGACGGTAAGCAGCAACGATGCAATTCAACAATGTTTTCAATTGGCAAGGTTTTCAGACCGATTTGAAACACCCAACAAAATATGAGATAAAAGAACTGGATCAGTGTTGTGTTGTCCTTGAAGTTCGTTCGAATTGTCACTCTGAAGAGGTGTTTGTGTTCAATTGCCGTTAACGAGTTAATCGTTCTTTGTGTTCTCCAAACTACTTCTAACTTCTCCTAAAATTTTCTCAAACGCATAAATGTTCTACACAAAAACAAAACAAAAAAAAATCACCGCTAAAAGCAGCATATTGAATGTGGCTAACTGTGGCTGCTAACTCATAAAACTTTAACGTATTTCCCAGAATCGAGTAAATTTAATGGCTGCCTCATAGCCGCCACGCAACAACTTACTCAAAATATCCGATGTTCAGTTATTTCATGTTCTCTCCTTGTGCGAACATATGTCCCTATAGAAATATCAACCTTATTACGAATACCAAATGTTTAGCAATGAAGTGAGGAACTATGGAAATATCTGTAATTGCATGAATGAGCTCAAACAATTATCAAACAAAAAACTCGTATTGTCAAAGAGATGCATCACAATAAATCACCTAACTTACCCAATTCAAGCTTTCTTTGTTTCTCTCGTATCGCATTCTAGAGAATTTTTTTTCAAAGAGAATCATTTAAAGTATCCATAATAGGGTCCTCATCATGTCCGTTATATTCCAAATCATGAACATGAAGTATTCCAGGTGCTATTTCATCATGAGTGAGGTATTTAATTTCATTGAACCCAAT
The DNA here is from genome assembly GCA_035041965.1 of Anisakis pegreffii. Classification (NCBI taxonomy): domain Eukaryota; kingdom Metazoa; phylum Nematoda; class Chromadorea; order Rhabditida; family Anisakidae; genus Anisakis; species Anisakis pegreffii. The sequence goes on along the minus strand of JAPYMA010000065.1, from coordinate 110,849 downwards.
CACTGGTGGTTGCACTCAAAAAATTTGTTACCCTATTCATTCCATATGCAGAATTCGTTTTTGCGAAACTTTTTTTTACTAATATTCACATTCGATTGACAGTCAGTGTGGCTGTCTTGAGTGAGACTATTGCAGTTAATAGCCTGAAGCAATTGATCCAACTTCGTTGGCTAAAAAACACATCAGCTTCACGTTTCGTTCACTCTCTAAATCAAAATGATCCTGTGTTTGCTCTCTCAGCTGTCTATTTCAGATATTTTGTTCATTTTCATTGCATGATACGCTATTGTTCTTTCTTTTTTTTTCCGTAGCATTTCCCTTCAATAGACAATGAATTTTGTGTTGCACAATTGGACGCTCGCTGCTAGACAATGCTCAGCATGACAGCATCTGATTTCAGAAATTGATAACTGAAGTCTATCGTTCATCTACTTCCAGTTTCAGTTCTCTACATTTTGTCTCGTAAATCATCTACTAGATTGCCACTTCCATAAGATGGATTATTTTGTTTGTACTATTAGAAATGTGAATTAATGAATGATAGATACTCTTTGCTCTTTTGGATCTGACTGTTCTATTGACAATAGATCGCTACTCTATTCGTGATCGGATGGCAGAAACTATCGCATTTTGTTTCAAAATGGCTTTGCGCTCTCCCTACATGCATACAATTAAGCAGCGACGCATGATACTTAAGTCAACAAAAGATTTTAGTGAATTTTACAGATATTCACTTCGAAGAGAAAGCTTAAGTCACTCAAAAATGTGCGTTAATGTTCTGTATTGTTTACCTGTGATTTGCTTAAATAAAAACGACCTATTCAAGTAGCACATCACATATCAAATTTCAACTCCAGAACAATGCTACGAACTTTCGATGAAACATACTCGTATTGTAATTGGTTCGAAAAGTAACCGCTTTTTGTATCTGAAAATAAATTGTATTTTTCGAAAAAGTTTCACCAAACAAGCGTTTCGTGTTGCTGTATACATTTCAAAATGCGCAATAATTATCAATTTTTAAAAGTTTCATTTACGGAACATTCACATTTTCGACTCAATTCAGCAAGTGGCTGCAAGCGTTGTGCAGATTGCCGAATCATGAAACTTTATCCAGCCGTAGCACACACAGAGTTATACTCTGCACTGACATTGAAACCGTTGCTTGGTTCGGCTACAGATGAGAGTGGGGAATAACGAGTTTCGGTTTTCGTTTGCGATGAAAACCGAGAACATCGTGTTGTTGCATTTGCGAACGACTAATAAATTTTTTGCCACACAGATTTATGTAAACTAAGAATTAAGCGATCAAATTACGCGATTTCATTGCAAAATTGCTCGTTTCTCTTCGCGCAAACAGTCTTGTGGTGGAGGAACGTCATCGAATCAAATCCGATAGTTTATAAAGTTGCCGCATGAGCGTTGTGACGTTATTGCTTTTCCTCAGCGAACGTTCAATGTTTCCCTCTTCGTCCTATCAGCCATAACAAGATTTTCCAGTGAGTGAATTCAGTTCGACTATCATCGCCTCAGTCGGCTTCATACCTTTATCGAGTCAGCATGACAATCTGCCCATGATTTACGCGGAAATTGGTCTGAATTCATAGTTCTGTCAAGTGAATATTGCACCCACATTCCTCTTGCACGAAACTGAAACATTGACTGATATCACCTGAATTAACAGGTTAAAGTTTAAAATATGAATCTTTTCTGAATTTGTTTTACCTCCATGATCGACTTTTTTTTTTTCGAACCTTGCGCTTATATTGTAAAACTCAGCGCATAGTTGTGTTGCTCCTGTCACGGCCATCAGCGGTCACATTGGTTATGCACAAAGAGCATCATGTCCTCCCCCCCCACTGATTAATTTACTTCAATGAATCGATCGGTCTCTTTGAAATGTTTTGATTCGAAATAATACAGGTGGTCAAATGACAACACATTTATTGTTGAAAGTTCATAAGCATCTGAATGTGAGTACTTTGAAAGAGCTGATTGTTGTTGAAAGGAATAAGTTCATGTTAGAACAATCACTTTTTGATGTGAGCAACAATATGTCGCACGGTTCTAATCTAGGTCAACGCCAGGTGCGTTATAGCACATCACTGCATCTGGCCATTGCAATGATCACGTTTCATTCGAGCACAATACAAGTCTGAAACAAATGTTACATATCATTTTGCACCTAAGTATATACTGACAATTTGCTGCATTTTGAGTCGAATATTCGCATTTTCTAACATATCAGTGAGCACACTGAAATGAACTGTTTCGATATTGTACTCATTTGCTCGAATTTCCAGAAATCAAAGATCCATCAGATACTGACAAATTTGTCAGAGATACTGTCGCATTTTGAGCGTATCTGATTGATCATAGTGTATTGAAATGTTTACTGATGATGTCTTGCGGAATGCATCGTCAAAGAGGGAAAATAAACAAATGTAATCAGTGAAATTGCATGTAAAGTGTAATACTGGACAATATGTTAGATAAGTGATGGTAGGTGTATTTGGAAACAATCGTACAATCAATCCACTGAATGATAAGAATCATCGAATCGGAAGCGTACGGTTTATGTTTGTGAGTGTGTAACATTGAATTGAATATTCTACGCACATATTTTGTCCAGTCGCCAACTATCAAAAGAAAAGCCGACCTTAATGTCCAAATGAATAAGGCTCAAATGAATTCATTGCATTCAACTCATATTTAAACACAAATATGTCAATACATGAACTGAATGCAACAAAAATGTATGTTGCATGACAGCATTCGTTGAAATCTTCCTGAAAGGTTCAGAGGCTGCATTCAGTATGAAGCGAGTATATTTCTTTCAGATTACTTGATAACCCACTCAAAGCTTTTTTACACAGCCAAAGAAAATGCACGACATTTTCCATTTGTGACTGCAATGAGCAGTCACAAATGAGCAGTCCGTTGCTGCTCGGAGCAAAAAAAATTTATTTCAGAATAATAAAAAAGTGCTCACTCAGAATGAAAACTTCCCTAGCAATCAATTCAGTTATTAACTAATACATGAATGAGAAATGAAGTCTTGATGAAATTATGACATTTTTTTGAGTTATCGCACCTCAAAAACAGGAACAAATAATACGGAAGTGTTTTGAAAATAGATCGGTTCGCTTATTTTCCACGAGCGTTCAATGAAACAAAAATAAGTGTTGTGTAATGATCAGTATTTCTTCTGAGATTTCACGGAACCAAGTGACTGTTCGCAGCCTCTTGATGCATATTCGATTGTATTGTAGCATGTCTTTCAATATTTGTGATGACCACGAGTGCACATTTATAGAAAATGAGTGACCATTCGCAAGATATATGAGAAGAACATGAACAAATAAACCTTAGCTATCTATGCCTTTTTCAAATTCTGGAATGATCCACCCGAACTTTCTTTGATCTTTAATTTGATATTGAATATCGCGATATCGTTCACGAATTGTATCATTGAATCCGATGAGAAAATTAGATTTGCCCTGAAACTTCATTGTGTTTTCAGGGGTCATGTCAGTGATCAATTCACCGTCATCGGAGACTACTTCAGACGAGGGTGTTGTTGGCGAGAAAACGGCAAAAATTAAACGATGGGTTCGAAATCGCCTTTTGGAGGTGAGTTTTATCAAATGTTTGCGAATAATATTATATTCCGCAATTCATTATTGCCATTTTCATTGTGCTATGGCTCCAAATTATCGCTTCTTTCACGATTTAATCTTCACTATCAGTGTAATGATGCCGTATAACTAATTCATAAAAACAACACTCATTTATCACCAAACCCATCACTATCGTCACTTGCATCAGTGATTTATGCGAATCAATTGATTGTTTCTTTGTCAGTCTTTACAGTATCTCTACGGAACACTCCCAAATTCAAATGATCACTTTGGCTTATTTCTCGGATAGGTTTATTTCATTTGCATAGAATGATAACTGCAACCGCGCAGAGTAATTGACTAATCTTCTGTTGTGCTCGCTTTGGACACATTTTGAAAGATCTCTTTTGAATGGATGCTAATTTTTTTGTTCGTTCTCTTCAGGGATGTGACTTTGACAGTGTTTTACTAGAAAGATCGATTTTTGTTTGTTCTCCATGGTGATTGCATGTTGGAGTGTGCTGATGCATATTTTATATGGTCGACTTTTTTACGACTCATTCGCCTCGTACGATAATTTCCGTTTGCTGCACTGAAAAACATTAATAACTAGGTTGTTCTGGTCTATGTGAATGAATGACTGAAGAGCATATGAAAGAATCTGCATCATCTGAAACAAGAGAATTCCCATTCATCCTTTCTCTATGCAAATATATCTCTGTTCTGACGGCTTTGTCGAAACACTTTCGCCCAATGTTTGCCGACCGCCTAAATCCGTTCCATACTTAATATCCGAGAGAATACCCCTATCGTTTTGTGGATCGCAATGAACAGAGAGGTATTGTCGATTTCCGGCACAATTTTTTGAAATTCTAGACATTCAAAAGTGAACAAACGAATGACGCTTATATAAGTTTACTGTCGTCGACCTATATAAATACATGAAAGCTCCAGAAAATCTCTGTAATGATCCTCAACTTTGTGTGGTTTAGAGTTTATCCAAGAAAATAAAACTGTCTTGCGATTTCGAATTCTGACTTGTCGTAGTTGAGAAATGGATGTTTGCATGCAACTTTTGTGTGCAGTATATTGTCATCGACTAGCAGTTGAGAATGTTCTCTCAGTGGATTAACGCTTGGAATAAGTGCGATGCGATCGTACTCAATAAAATAAATTTGACAAAAACGGGTTCTTTTTTTGGCGCTTACAATTTGTGACAACCCTCTGCAGTGTATTAGCGCATAGATGTGGGTGTTTAAGACAACCAAGCACTCTGAACGAGGTGACATTCTTGTCGAAAAATTTCGAGATACTTACCTACTTCTCAAGAGAATATTTTTTGTGTTGCAAGTTTCTTGGAACATTCGAAATCGCAGCGAATAAATTCTTTTTACATTCATTATTTAATTCGCATTACGTTTCTGAGTGCCCAGTGACACAGTGTCGTTTGCAGCAAGGTTGCGTTGTCTTTGTGTTGATTACTCAAATTAATGAGCTGATCTGATCACTTCAATTCGTCGTTGTTTCCACTTCTACGTACCTATGCTAGTGAGCATGCGCATTACTTATGAGAGACCTTCCTTCATCTGACTTGAGTGTATTTGATCGAATTTCCTCTTACAACAAACTATCGCCGTAGTTAATGTGAAGCATTAAGTGAACAACCAAAAAAATAGTACTTCATTCATTAATCAATCTCTTGTCCTACTTCATCTATTCACCTGCATCTTCTGCTTGAAATCCACTAATCAACTATTCACGTTCTTTCCTCCTCTACCATTACGAAACCTGCATATAGATACGGAATTCAGCTTTCTGTTCAAATTCAGCCTTAAGAAAGCGGATCAAAAAAGAACTTCTTCTCCTAGAGTTCAGGCTTCTAGTTATGTCTCAGTCATCTGAGAAGTTCTCATCATGCAAGGTGGGAAAACTTGAAAAAATGAGACTCTGCTTTACAACCTTTTTTTAGAGAGTTACTGGTTATAAGGCGCGTAAATGTCATGTGAACCACGAAACATGTGATTAATAACGATAAATTCTTTTTCAACAAGAATTCCTCACTGTAATTATTTGCCGGTTAGTTTAGTGCTCTATTTTTGGAATAATTGAAGGATAAGAGTGAGTAGTAGTTGATTTTTAGAAAGATTTCTGCTTGCCGTAGTGCAGTGCAATTCGTGAGTGAACCTAAACGATCTAATTGCTCATAAATAACAATAATTTCAGTGTTCATCGTGTTTTTTCGCAAAAATTTACGATGTTCGTTTATTGATATTGCGTTCGCTAGTCACCTTTTTTGCAATGATACTATCAACTCTACTTAATGTAGTGTAGGGTTTTTGTGGGATTTAACGCAAATGTGTACATGTGGTACTGAGGAATGCCTAAGTGATCGTACAGCTGCATAACAAAGAGGCATCGAAAATTTATTTATTTTCTGTTAGTTCATTTCGAACAGCTTTACCACCACCAATAATTCAACGTTTCAATATCCAATATGGCTATATAAATGCTAATATCCACATTGTACGCCACAAATTGGTTTCTTTGGTTATACGGCATAAACTCGATGTGGTAATTTGTCTTTTCGACGATTTGTATGGCATTCATAAGCTGTTTTCAATCCTCACGGCTTTCTGCTCTATCAATTCTACGATTAGATGGCGGCGTTTGTTAGTGTCCTTTTCATCCTCTTTTCGCATTAACCATCTTCTTTCCATTCAACCCAAAATCCGTACGGCAATGAATTTCTGATTTCTGACTCTCGTTAAATCCTTTTAATTTCCAGCCATACCTTTTTTCAGAAAATTGAATGTTTTTGGTGGAAGCCTTCAGGGAAAGCGATTTGCTTTGCGGAATCATGGTTGAATTTTGATTGAACTGCCACTAAAATGTTTCAAATGAAATTTAGCGGAATTGATTGTCAATTTGCTAATGCAATAAGATGAAAATATGAAAATATGAATTGAATAAAACTGGAGAAGAAAGACCGCTTTAATATAGCCGCGTAAACATTCATTTATGTACGAGATTTTCATTGTGAAAAGCGAGCGATAATAAATGCATGAATTAAGACAAACAAATAAGCCGACTGTCATCAATAATAACACGCATCGGTCGTTGCGAGAAGTCATTTCGCTATTCTTCAATAGCTTCAGTCATCCGATTCTTAATCAACTCATAGTCGATTATACGCACGTTTTATCAATTCCTCATTTTTGGTTCGCCATTAACGGTTATATGGCTCGTGCCATATAGTGTTTCATTAGTGGTGAGCACGACGACTTCAGTGAGTGTATCGTCGCACAAATATTTCTCATTTTGGGATTTTGTTTCGGTTTCAGGAGCCATTTCTAATCGATGTGCAATGTCAGTTTCGAGATCGAATTTCGTTCGTTCCAATCACTTTCTAATTTGTTTCTTATGTTTCTCGCCAGTAATTCAGTTCACATCAAACGTTCACATGAAATACGATCTTTTCTAGATATCTACTTTTGAGATGTGATAGAAAGCGAAGGAATGCTCGCTGCATAATGCAGTTCTCGTATTTCATTCAGTTGATTCACTACCAAAGAAGTTCTTTCCGAGTGTTTTGTTAGCTTTGATATGAGTTGCAACCAGTCCGCCTGATGAGATACTTTCGAAGATAAAATTCCGGTAAATTACGAAGCAATTGGATTCAATTAAATGATAGTACGATGGGCATCTTGCTCAACTGAATGTGACTGAAGCAAAATGAAACAAGTCATTGTTCAAACAGTCGGATTTGGTTTGGATAAAAGCATCCATTTGAGTCGTTTAAAATGACCGAAAATAAGCAAACATCCAAATGCGCAAGTAATGTAAGTAAAACCAATTCGCGGTCATTCTAACACCCATATAGTCAGTATCATCGGATACATCAGAGCAAATAAGAGAAAAGATTCGCTTAAAATGAAACAGAATGCTCCGAAATGGAAGCTTTTTATTGAAGGGAGTGATGACGATGAACTTTAATTATTATGTATTCGGTCATTTTACAAGTACGATGATGCATTGCATAATATTTGGAGTCGTATTAAATGACTGACTGTTTACGTTGTGACTAAGCATCGTGTATATCCGTTTTCGTTGGATCATTCAAAGCCAGATCCAGTTTGATTGCCTTCTTAACCTATTGTTCACTAATGTCCCTGCTGGCGACTTATCTTTTCCGATACTGCGGTTAGTCAGAACTTTTTGAATTCAAAACTGAGTTCGTTTTTCGCTCACTCAATAAGAGCAAAAGTTTAAGAGCGCAAAACACTCAGCAGCTATTGATGTTCGTTTATTGGGCACAAACAATTTTCGCGAATTTCATCACATGTGACTTTTTCTAGTGAAAGTCCTGCCGCACTATTTAACGAAGTCTTTGATCGAAGCGTATTGGCATATTCGTGCCCTCGAGAAATTTATGTAGAGTGTTTCTTTCATTATTTTGAGAAACGGCTGGCAGAAAATATTCGGATATGAACATTGAAGAAGTCCCTCAAAGAATAACTCACTAGTTCTGAAGTAATTCTATCATGCGAAGATGATTTGTTAATGAAACTGCGTTGAAAAAAGTGCATGGAGCATTTAAAATGTTTAATTGTGAGTGCTTTTTGCATTGGACGCTTCTGAAGGCTACTGCAACAGTTGATTGATGAGGTGTGAATGACACTCCAAAGGTGATGGTGACCCCCTGCGGACTGAAAAGATCCTCATTAAGAGCGTCATAAATTGCGTGTTTCATGCATTTGAATTGTTGTTTCCTTCCAAATTATACCATTACATTGCATTCTCCTATCTATCCGTTTCAAATCGCATTCACACGAATCATACACAATAAAGGGTTCCATTGTTTTCCTCAAACACTTTATACTCATCGACTTATTTGCTTAATTTCGTTTCATTTCATCATTGTTATTGTGTTAACTTCATCTTCGGAATCACTTCAGTGCTCCTTCGTAAAATCTCATGCCCTCCGTCATTACTTTTACAAGCATAACTTTTATAAGGCGCATTCGACTGATGGTACGCATATCACTACGGCAGCGTAAACTCTTCGTTACTCCTCTCCAAGATCACTTTTCAACTCGTCTCTAGCTACTTGTTCGATTTCCCAATGGAATCAGGATTTTGAAATCACTTCAGAAGATCATTGAGATGGAAATCTTACCTGAATTGTGTTAAACGTTGAGTGAATATTGAATAAACGATTGGACAAGTGCAGGTGGTTTTGATATGAGAGTACAGAGCTAAAATAGTTCAGTTCAAAGAATAATTTCGGCACAAGATAATGGGTTCACCTTATGCACTTCAAAAGTCATTTGAATCTGAAACGAGGTGTTTCCTTTGCTCTCTGTTTGAACAGCAACAAAAATCGATGCAGCAGCGAATGCAATAGCATTGAAGAAATGCATACGATCATCTTATTTCAATGATGAATTGTTGTCATTTTGTGTACTCATTCAGCTCGGAATTGTTCAACGACGATATTGGATTAACAATAATCTTCATGTAAAATCTCACTAGAGATTGTATTTTGTTCGTACCACTGCTCGTGTATTTACCATAGTTTTGAATGATTCAATAAGCAAACAAATCTTCATGAAGCAATCAACTGAATAGGTTCATTCACCTAGTGAAGATAAATCAATCAGTCATAAACCAGTGAAGAAAAAACTTGCATTTGAATTTTCTGGGCGAAAATTGTCCACAGCCGAAAGTACATTTCTACTGCAATTTCTATTGCAAAGAGCAATTTTTTTGTTTTGGATGCTGATCATGTCCTACACGGTGTTGATCTTCGTCAGGTTCGTTGGTTATAATGTTATCATTTTTTATCCATTACCCACAATTCCAGGCAAAGAACACAAATATGACGAGTCAAGAAAGTGAAATTCGGAATTTGATAGTGTCATTTCATTTCATTGTTGATTTTTTCCGAGATTTTTTTTCCCAGAACATTTGGATGTTTCCTCCATCATAACGTTTACTCATATCCAGACATCGTGTTTTAATTTCCTCTGGAGTTAAATTTCATAATTTCTACGTAAAAAATTGCGATTTGAAACTTTTCATAAATTACTTTCCATCAGAGGTGAATGAGACATGCTGCTGGATTTTGCACTGAAAGTTCGTTGCGTGTAAAATCAGCTGTCATCCAAGCGAATCAGTGTTTCCAACTGAAACGGATTGAATTGTATCCGACGCTTTTAGAGTCGAAGCTTTCTGCAGTATTGTTGTCATGGATAATTTTCGTATTCGTCACTGAATTTGAATGCTCTCTGTTGATAGGTGACAAAAAATATGCTTTTCCAACATCGGACATGATATACAGACTTTACTGGTGTAAAATCTACTGATGGAAGCATTTTTTGAATGTGGATTCATCACGAAAGATACAAAATGAATAAGATCAAAATGCGAATAAACCAACAAACTCAGTGATAAGTCAATATATCAGCAGCACTAGAAACGAAAGAAAAGTAGATTCACTAAAAAGGGGCAAAAAAGTCTCCTCAATCTCTGAACTGAAGAGTACCAGACAATGGTCTCATTACTCCATGCAATGTTTCAGCAATCACGTATTCATTTCACGGTCATTTCGAAAATTCATCTTTTTTTTTTTCAGCCTAGCACTAGTCGAATTTGTTCATTCTGTAAGGTTTTTGCTAAAATTTTTAATGTTCGCCAATGATTTTCGCAGGAAAATGCGTTTAATCAACCGATTGTGGATACTTTTTTTTGACGGATACGAATGATCATTGCATCGTTGCAAACAATTCCATCATGAACAGCTGCTCAAATTCGGATCAGTTTGTGACTATACTTGATGGGTACGTCATGTATGATAGATGTACTGCAGTTTTGCTTGTTTTACACTACGGAACACATTGTACAAATTTGTTGCGGTTGATTATTCGCAACGCGAAGATAATCACAAAGAATTTCATCCGTCAAAGTACTGTTGGGATCTATCCATATTGATAATTTCGTTCGAAACATGATACCACGATAACTCAATCTTTGATTGCGTAAAGGAATAAGCTGTTAATCAACTGAACCTCTCGCTCACCAATGCTTTCCTTCATCAGATAATTTCCATTCTATCTGGTGCATTTGAGATTCTTCCATCATTTCCGAGAAAAATTTCTGTTATTTTGCCATATGAATTGATAATTAGGTTCTCACTTTCATATGCAAACTTTTTATTCCGAGTCATTATAAATTCTCGTTTGAATTCGAATCCATGCTGTTTGTTGCAGAGAATTTAGTATGCTGGCTACGTAGGTAAGGCTTTGAGGCTTTGCAAGCATCAGTGAATATGCCTATTCATTCATTTCACAAAAAGATATTCACCACTCGAATGATCGTCCAACTATTTGTTTCTGCATTGAACCGTGACAATTTCAGGAGATTCACAGCTTAATTACTTGAATTCAGCAATGCTCTTGAATGGACGTACTTCATTTTCCATTTGAAATACTAATCATTTAAGCTATCATTCCTTTCATCAATTTTACATTCATGTTTCGCTATATTGTACTATCGAGCATTCACGTCGTATTCCATGCTTTTTCACATTAACTTAATGCTTTTGAGTGATATATTCTACGTATAAGTGCACATAGCAGGGTAATGAGTGTGATTCTATCGGAATATTGCCTTGCTTCGAAGCGATCTAAGGAAGAACGCATTTGAGAATCCATTTCCGACTTAAGACACCACTTCGTTCAGAACATTCATCTGTTATCCTTAATCGTCTTCAGCGTTCGTTCATTCTCCAGAACATTTATCAGAATGAAGGAATCGAGTATATTCGTTGAGTTATTTATGACTCACCGAGTTGATTACATTTTTCAGTTGTGTTGTGCAGTTCATTGGTTGTTGCTTCCTGGCGAATTTAATCTCCTGTAATGCACTCGAAGAGGATTGTACAATTGGTATCAATTACATCTTGAGAAAAGTGATTTACAATGAACACAATGATTTGATTTTTTTTGTGTTGGTTTGATAGAAACGCTGTATATGTGATTGCAGAGTTGTTGGTTTTACTCATCTTCAACTGTTCCTCTACTTAGCGTAATTGGAATTTTTTCTCATTGCTATAGAATTTATCGTTTCTCGTCCGTTGGCTAGCAAAAATACTGTGGAGCAAAATGTTTCTATGATTATTTCTGAGTTCTGCGAGGTCACTCATATCGTATTGACCGAATAATCACCATCATCAACTGTGCGCTTTTCGCTTCTCTAGAACCATCTTAATCATGATATTTGAAGCGATCAGACAATTGCAAAATTACTCATGCATTCTCATCTGACGATGAGAGCAATTCATTGATGGATGAAAAATTAGAATACGCTTTCTGTTTGCCTTCTAATTTGCGCTCTTTCCTTACTTTAGAAATTTCATCGAACTACGGCAAGAATATGACTTAAACCTTCATCATGACGTTTATCCGCTTCAGTGAAATGTTTTCATAGATATGAACATGTGGATGAACGGGTGTTGTGTCTGCATGAAAGCGAGTGAAATCGATTCATTTCGGTTGTCTTTATTAGTGTGACGTTCCTGAGACCTCCTCCTTGTCGTCGCTTATTAAATCCCCATTTCATTCACTTAAAGTAGTCCATCGTCGAACGAGCATGCTCTTCATTCATTTGGTCAATTTAAACACAATTTATGCTTGTTGGCAATCTTGCTCATAATTGGCCACAGTGAAACGTTTCAGATGCTTAATGAACTGATGAATCGATAGCTTACATCTGGTGTTCTGTTCGTTTATAACATACTCTCGCATTGCATTCGCTCGTGCCGTTTCAATTACGAGCGAAGAAATTCCATCTTTTGCACGTGTTCAGGATCACTTCAGGACACGTTTTCCAATCACCGTTGAATATAAATTGCCAATTGCTTGAGATGAATTTTGTTCGATGTGATCATTGTGTGGATCAACGAATTAATTTAACGAAATAATTTGTTTGTTACATCACAATTGGCTCACAATCAGACAAAAGTTGCAAGCATCACTTGTTGTTGTGGGTGCAATAGGGGCAATAACATCTCAGCAATGAGAGGAATGGTCAATGCGAGATTGCATCCAGCGGTACGTCTTATTGGCAAGCGTTTTGAGGAACAATTATAATAGATATATTGGCGAACATTTTTCATCGATACGCCGCCTGCCTTTATATCCAATGAGTGATGCAGCCAGTCGCTTCTTTGATTTCAAAACAATTCTCACATGCAGCTTTTATCGAGTCTGATCTCATCAAACAGCTCGATAATAGTCTTTTATACATCAATTTCAGATTTTTTACCCATATCAGTCTAAATCTGGAGTCTCCGTTTTGGTGCCTCAGCAATTCCATTGAGAACACATTGTTACTGCTTAATAATCGCGAATATTATGCTCGATATGAATGATGTTGTCCTGGTTATAACTCAAGATGTGTATACAATACAGCAAAAGCTTTACACCTTTACAGCGAAATCAGAACAATAATTGAATTTGATGTTCCAAAGTGAAATTGCAATCAGAAAACCAAATCATTATTACAGCGCTGATTGCGTTGTATTTGTTTCTGACAGTGATTTATTGTATCTGTGAACTGTTCAGTTGAGGTGCCAAAGGATTGACTGACACACTCAGAGACCAACGAACGTTTCAAAATCACTCATCTCAAGTGGACTAGCTCGTAGGCGTTTAAATTTATACTATATGCTATCTGCTCAGCATAAAATGTTGTCTCCACATCAATCTATGTGAAATATTCATTCAGGATGATAGCAAAAATATACGAAAAGATCAAACATTCTTGAGGTACCGAATCAATCAAACTGGAATTGTTGATGCGATATCCTGTATTCGCCATTCCGCTAGGTTCAGCTGGATCACCTTTGCACTGAAACGCGTCTCGTCTTGTTATCCTAGTAATTTATTGTTTACAATCCCGTTTCTATCGCAATCGATCAACTGAAACGTCGAACTCCGTGGTTCTACCTTAATATGATCTGAAAATTATTGGCCGCTGATCGATCGCTCATTCGTAGCATTCCTCCTAGTTTTAGCTGTCATGCCTGAAATGGATTTGATGCTTTAGCAAAGCTAGAAAAGTGATGCCTCTTTTGAACATTTAAGAAAAAAGTTGAAGCGGTTTGGTTTGTGTTTTGCAAAAGTATCAGTTATTCTCAAGTGATTGATTAGAATCCCTTCTCAAAAATTCTCTTTACTGGTTATGAAATTTACATTCAAACTATCTGTGATTGAAATATCAATTCGCAATGTCCTGAATGCTCATTGCTATTGCTTAACGCAACGTTTCGTGAACTTATTGTTAAATATTTCAGTCATAAGCCCGCATCTTCCTCTTATTTCCAACAATCCATATGAATATCCGTCCCGTCCCATCCTCTAGTTATTCTTCAATCATCCATCTTTAAACACTCCAATACATCATTTTTCTGAGCGTTATTTCATCCATTTTCTCCATTTCACTCGAATGCATATGTGCATATATATCTCAAATAGATACACGAAGATGCATCTGTATATCCTCACTTTCTAATGCATCATTTTGTAACTGCACACAATTTGTTCGTTGAATTGCTTATTCTTATGTGACGTTTCTCTAAATTTATTTCAATTTCACTATTCAATGTGCTCAGCAGAAAATATTCATCAGCGTTATTGAATATCAATAACGTCAGTCAATTATTTCGAGTCTCCGAACTTTTTTACTTGTGTGCAATCCATCTTGAATAAATAAATGAGCATTCTTTGTACGAAACTCAGCAATAATTGTGTCCTCCTACATTCCACAGTGATTGGCATTTCAAATCCATCCTAATATCCTAGTATATGTCTATTCAGTTGATCCAGATGAGTAAGTAGAGATGATTGCGAATGAAATGAAGTTGAATCCATCAAAGTGTTGCTCGAAATCGTCTCGTCAGTTAACGATTCGCCTTAAAAGTGTCTCTGGTTTTCTCGTATTTCCTTCGCTGAAGGCATCGAATTTCATCACTGCATTCATCCATTCACCCATCTATCTATCTATCCACCCATTCGATTTCCATTGGTGCATGTGAATTGTCATATAGTACAGCCACATGCGAACTTCTTCTCCCTAATAATGATGCTTTATGCAGCACATGCATCAGAAGAAGTAATCTTCATCAAATGAGACACTGTTTGCGTCTGTTCAGACGGCCAACATTGTGCGTTCGCTGCTGTGAGCAGCAGCTCAACTGAGATGTTAAGATCAACAGTTTCAGTTGACTTGTTTTCCTCATCAAACAAGCGAAAAATTGAGCAGTTTTCGTGAATGATTTAGTGGAATGTTTATAACCACTGTTGCATTTCGTGCAGGTGCAAGTTGCTCATAGAACACATTTAGTGACTTTCAACTTTGATAGAATCTTAAATTTTACGAGTTCCGATGCGAACAAAAAGCCTATTTTTATGGCTATCGAATTCCGGTTTCACTCCTCAGCAGTTATCGCATGCAGATCATGAAGCTTTGATAACTTGGGAATCAACAGTGTTCGAGCAATCGTATAGTTTGCAATATGTCAGTTTTACGACCTCTTAGTGCTCATAAAATTGTCTCACTCACTGAATCTGTATCGAAGTTATCACCTCGAATTATAGGATCATTAAAATGACATTCGAAACGTCCAAACTTGTTTACTCGTTCACAATAAATACGACACGTGTAAACAATGTTCCATTTGTTCAATTCACAACGCATGCTTTGACTCCCGTTCTTGTTTTCTAAACCATTCTAGCTGGTCTCATCATCCATATTTTCATGTTATAAACTGATCAGGGCATTTGTATCGTCGTTTAATTAAACGTCTCCCTCGGAAGATGCTTAATTCATTTTCAGTAATACTCCCTTTCAAACACTGTTGTGAAATTAAGGATGTTTTGTTCGGATTTGCAATTTTTGCCGTACAATTCGGTACAATAAGTTAGTTTAAACGAAGGTTTGCGACCACCAAACGTATACTACTCAATTTGCATATCACAGTGATTGCAGTAGCAATACACACAACTTTATGACATCGCATCGCTCTCGTAACTAACTACCTGTCGTTCCTGCTGTCGGAAATTATGCATATGAAATTACATTGATTGCAGTTGAATGAATGAATAACTCGCTGACAACAACAACTAAAACACAGTTTATGCGACAAATGCAAATGTTCTGTTTATGATACGCATTTATAACGTTCATAAAACCTATCGAATTGATAGATCACCACTTCATCGTCGAACCTTTCATTTGCTACTGTAGATATACCTATTCAGCAGTAGCAATCCACTTGAATGCCATTAGAATATTCGGAAATACTTCATGTAGTCTGATTGTGAGCAATTCCCAGAAACGAAACTGATCAGTATCAGTTACGAATTGTGATTGTGTGTACTTGAACTATGATACTGTATGCTGAACAATTGTTGTTATAATCTAGTGGTGTCAGTTTTCAATGTTTTTGGTCGATTGAGTTTGCTCATGAGTCGATTTCGATGGATTCGCGCTGTCCATCGCTGTGGAGTAGAGATTCATGAGTGGAGAGAAAACCACTGTATTCGTCATTCGAATTAACCACGATCCGCAAATCTGACTAATCTGGTTATTCGTTTCGTAACATTTATGCTTCAAATCACTAATTGCTTCCGATCGGGAGTGGATGCAAAACGAGGAAGCACGTTCATCTCTCTAATAACATCAATTAATGAAATTGCTTCTCAGACGATTATCCTTAGTCTGCTGAATTGCTGCTTAACAACGTTTTGCGGAATCTTTCCCGTAGCATTCGTGTTCCAATAATGTAAAAATTATCTGGAGCAGTTTCCAACAAACGCAAAACCTGTAGCTGTTCTCTTATCATCCTACTCGCCGCCTTTGTTCTGAGATGAACGTTTGATTCATTCGACGCCGCGATTTGAAACCAGTAATTTCGATCTACATTGATAGAGTGATGTAACCATAATTTTCCTCAATGACTGTGCAAAAAGTTCTAATTTGCCTGCTCACTTCTGCGTAATCATTAATGTTTTATAAGAATTTGTTATCAGGATCCTGTGAAAAAATTGTGAGTGTAGTATCGATGTTGGCTTGGTATAGAACATAATCATTAATCTTTATTTTGAGTAATCACGAAACGAGGAATTAACAAGAGACGAGTAATTCCACATGAACACACCACTATGTAATTAGCTGGTGTTTGATTGCACTAAAGACGAACACTCAGCATTTAGGAGTCACTTAATCACATTTATCTCATTATAATACTGCTACTCGATCAGAAATTATTGCAGCTGACGCATTTTTCATCATTGTGTGGCTGGCTGCCTTCTTAAGTCATTTTAATCACTCGCAATGGTCACTCTTTCCCACCTTATCCTATTGTTGGATGTATTCATTTCGCGTAAATCTCATCCAAATTCCTATTATATCCTCTCATCATTTTTGCAAATTTATATCCCTCCTATCCCTTTCACATGTGTATCATTTCGAGTCTTCATCCGTTTACTCACGGCCTTTTTCAATGGAAGCAATTGTTTGTCGTTGAATCGTTTATTCATCCAGAAACGATACCATTTTTATTCCATTTATCCAGTTTCATCTTTTTTTTCATAAATGAAGTTTATAAAGGGATTCTCGTTGATTGCACTCGAGTATTTTGTGTTCTTATCAAAGGAAAATCGTTAATGTGTGACTGAACAAATCGTTTTCCGTTTTCTTTATCGTAGCGTAGGTAGTGAGAATGAAATTCTGAAATGTCATTTCTCCAGGATATTTGGTAGATTAAGTACTGATATCCTGAGCGATTAAAAGTGACTTTCGTAAATCATTTTATTTACGAAGGCAGTATCTTATCCTATCAGAAAGTAGTGAATGCAACTGCAAAGAGTCTTTCTCATGCACAATTAATAAATAGTGAGTGCGGATATCTCAGCGATGTATGAATGAATGCAAGAAGGGAGGATTGAATGGGATGAACGAATTTACTCGTTTACTATGCGAGTAGGCAGATATTGAGCATTGATTTGTGCGGGAAATTCGTACGTTTCAGTGGGATTGGATGAATCCATTATTTTGTTCGTAAAAATTGTTTCACTCTTTCTTGTGTTCATCTGTGCATCTATCAATCATTATTCAGTCAAAGTGCAATAAGTGCCCAGACTTAATTGGCTCGTCTCAATAATGCAAACAGATGCGTGCAATATGTGCAACGAAACGTTTGTTTCTCATAATTAACACGATCACTCGTTCGTTCACTCGCAAAAAATCGCATTCTTTTGATTTGCGTTCCGATAGTAAAACTTTTTTCGGCGATCTTTACGTTCGTTGAGCAATTGTTATGAATGCGTACGATAACATTTTGAACTTTTGCAATAATAATCGAGTGATTTATTCGAGTCGTTTCAACCGTCCTAGAACAACGAAATCGTTCTGGATTCAACTAACAAAAGCGATTCGAACCATTTAAAGTGCTCAGTCGAATTTCAGCTGGAGGAACAGAACGAACGTCTGAGGGTGCAGAATTTGAAGTGTACCGCACAACTGCAAGTGCTCAAGTCGTGTGCTGATCGTACCAAACATTGGCAGAATTCACTACTCTTCTCGCATTCTGTAACGGTAAATTCGATTTCACTCATTATTTGGTCGATCATTATTTGCGTTTGATTAGACAATTTTTTAGTGATACTTGCAGTGAAGTCACCGCAAAAATTTGTAAGATAACTCACGAAGAAATCAGTCAAAAATTCGAAGCAAATCCAGTGATTTGCTTGATCTCGTTTAATCGAATTCTTTGACTACGGAACTATTGCTTACAGTTGGTTCAGTTTTTCTTTTCAAGTTTCAAATGGATCGAAGTTTCGAGTGTACGAAAAATAACCGATTGATTTATTTGCGGTCGGGTCGGATTTTTTGGCTGAGATTCATTCATTCATTTGGAAGAGTTCCGCTATTTGAGGCAAGGCAAAACTATCGCTAACAATTGTTGAAAGGCAGAGAATCGTTTACTTTAATGAGTTTACTTAGCCCTGCAACAATGACTGACAGCACTTGTGATGAACCTGATTCTCGATTGTAAATATTGTTTATTACACTTCAGCTGGAATTTTATGTATGTTCCAAAAATATCTCCATTACGCATTTCTTTCGTCGGCAATTCTCGTCAGTTTGTCTCAAGGCGAATAAAATTGATTGTTGTTCATTGGGAATGGATTTTTCTGGGAGAGAGGAAAAAAACAGAGAAAACAGCTGTGAATTCGCAATGACAATGCTGGTGTGAAGGAAACGAATAGATATTTGATGATAATCTGTTGAAAAACTTGTTAAGTTATTCAATTCGTATTACGGCTCATTTCAAACTGCTCATATCGTTGTGGTGCTGCTCTATTGCCTCGTTTTTTCGAGCCAAATAATGTTCAAGCGTTAAGGCATGAACTGATCGAAATGATTGAAATGCACAACCGAAATGAATCGTAATATTTCGGTCATTTATCTGCACCTATTGCTGCTAGCATATGTGTGATGTGCCGTCAAAATGGGTGATCATTTGCAAGTGAATATTCTCGCGATGAATTCCGAAGAGATTCATCGTTTGCATTCATGCATAATTCACCAACTTTTTTCTCGCCCAACGCCAGCACGTCTCGTTTGTCTCGAATTTCTGTTGAGCTATTAATGTTTGCACATGAGTGACACAATGCGTTCAAGTCTCAGGATATCACTCCAACCCACTAAACGAACCTGTTTCTGAAACGTATCACCCTCAGAACAAACCCAATAAACCTACTCACAATCATTCAATCCATTCAAGCAAACCTCTTCGAATGACCATTCGTCCTGATGAATTCGTCCGATTCGGCTAGTTACCTCCTCTTCTCAAGATTCATATTCTTCATCTAAGATATGCATCCCAGTCAACCTCATTCAATTTGTCGTTTACAATTGCTATATAACAGCAATAATGTCAGTTCAATTGCTTAAATTATAGAATGAATTTATTCATCGTATACGATGTTGTATACATATGCACATAAGATATACGATATATCGTTGAAAGACACTCACTCGATTTGAGTTCGAATTTAAGACTTCATATGTCAACGGTACACCAAATTCGTATAACTTTCACAAGATTCACTGGAATCATTGTTTGGTATTTGAATAATTCAGTAGTCAGCTTGCAGTTGTTTACGTCAAAACACGCACTGAGTTTTAGTTGACTTGAGTAAATGCATTGGTTGTTGTTTACTGCGATGTGAATGAGTGAAGTGTCTGGAGTAGTCTTTTGGGTGCTCTTACTCATTAAAAAGGAACTTTCAAAACAACCCAACTCATCCGAACATGATCGAGTGACTATTGCTATTCATGAATCAATATTTTCAAGCTCAAGTGTCGCGTTCATTTGTTTGTTTCTATATGATATTGGCTCAACCCTTTCAGTGCTTGCTCATATGAGTTTCTGCGATCGATATCCTCAACTCTGTCTCGAATTTTTAGTGATGGCCGTCCTTCGAAGATTCTAGTACCCGTTCAAGTGTTCAACTAGCCATTGACTAGAATTTTCACAATTTTGCTTCCTATATTGCTCCCACAATGATCACAGTTATTTTTATCGTTTAACAAAACGATGTACTAGAATTAGGATTCAGTGAATTCAATGAATTTGTGCAGATGCTTATTTGAATATGAGAAGAGGTTGTGTGTCTTTTTTGGTGTACTTTTTCGACGCATTCGAATTTCCGGTATGGTTCGAATGAATTTTGTTGAAAACACATTGTTTCTTCCACAGTGTGTACGATGGCATTCTCCACATTTGAGCACCTATTGTTGATAGCCGCTCTAAGAACCATCGAAATTTCCAGCCTTTTTGAATTTGTTGTCAAAATTTCCATTTGAACTCGTCTGGCCTTACCACGAAACCTTTGATTTCGTGGTAAGGCCAGACGAGAACGAGTTGTCGTAGAAGGAGTAGATTGAATGAGTTGACAGTGCGATTTGGTGGAGAAATCGAGATGAGACCTTTGAAAGAATCAGTGCGACGACAAATAGGTGACGGCTCATCGAAGAGCTTTCGAGTGTGGTACTGAGAATGAAATTTCAATGGAGCAGTGGTAATTGTTGTAGTTTTCTAGGGTGCTTTGCCCACAACGATGATGGATCGAACGTCTGATGACAGCGGTCTGACATCAGATGACACTTGGGAGCGGAAGACGGATCTGATGACGCAATCAGCGTCTGCACTCTACAAATGCTGCTCTCTCAGACATGTCGTCAAGAAACCTGGAAAACCCGGTTTGTGCTCGTTCTCTTTTAGGAAGGAGAAAAACGAAGTTTTGGCGAGAGTTTTTGAGAAATTATTTATTACTTGCTGGTTGAAAGTGACGAAAAAACAAAATTCCAGTTTGCTATGTAATCATATGGGTGGGTATTGTTTTGTGGAATTTTTGTGATAGGAATTGCGAAATGAATGGTAATAGTTGTAGTTCGAGTACGAGGCAACTCGATGAGTCATGAAGATGGTGACGAGGCAAACTCTTCGACGACCGATTCGTCGCCGTGGGAGGAAAAATCAAAACCAATTCCGACGCCACGCAAAACAAAGACAAACGTTGTGGGCATTGCGCATAATGTGGTAAACTCTTTTCTCATTTTTTGTTTTCAATGATCCCCTTCTGTAACTCTCAAATGCTCTCGACGCATTCCAAGGAAACTAACTGTTTACTGAGATCCACCTACGTTATGGCGGATAACAGTTTGTACAGTAAGAGTTCACTTGACATTTTGAAAATTCATTTGCCAAGTTGAAGTGTCATCAGAGTGCGTCTGTCTATCACCAGTACTTCAGCCCAATCTCATGCGGAAGACATCACAAGAGTAATTCCATTAGCAAAAATCTATGGAATCACACAATGAATGAAGGTGTTTGAACTGACTGAGAATGATAATTGTTTATTGATGAGCATGAAAAAGCGTTCATTATTATGGTTTTTCGAAGCATTCATAAGAGCCATTGTCAGCCAAACTGGCAGATGATTCAACGAATTGCATGAATTCATGAACAAACATTCTTCTCCTCATAAACTATTCCCGCAAATGTTTTTTGGTGAATTTCTTCACTTTTGTGCTCGTATGCCAACAAAAGAATGATCGGAATCGTTGAATGGACATTCTCTGCTTTTAAAGAGAGAGTGAGCAAAAAAAGAGTGACCAAAAAAACGAAGGTTGCTTCATTGTACTCACATAGTGCAAGTTGAATCGGTAAAAAGCTCATAAAAAATTTAAATGATGCTATAGAAAGTTGAATGCGTTCGTTTCTTAAATTAATGGATTAACTCGAGAATTTCTATGGAAATCACGCAAGCAAACTAGTGTAATAATCACCATTCAAGCCACAAATATTGATTTTGGAGAGTTCTCAAAAGAAACGTTTGTTGTTGTGTTGAATTCATCATGAATTTTTACACTTCTATTTTTCCCCAACGAAACTGATGGTCTATTAATCAGTGCTCATGAAAATATTGGACACGAGAACCCTTCTTCATCACATACTCATCACTTATCATTCCCAATTGCGCATTCGAAAATTTATTCAACGGGCGATAATCCACACCATTTAATGGTGAATGTTAACTTTTTCAATGACTATCAAGATTTCAACGCAAATCGGATTTCAACGCAAAATTCAACGTACAATCGGATTTCAACGCAAATCAGTTTTAAACGTTTAGCTGTTTTGTTTCACCGTTCTAGCTTACAATTAGATTACAAGAAGCAAGACGAATTGAAATCGCAGATGGCGAACATTCGTTTCCTTTGTATGCCATCTAATCAACTGCATTACGACACATGGATTTAACGTGTTTCGCGAAACTCAAGCGATGTTCACTAGAGGCTGTTATGCTTTTGATGATTGTCTACAATCGTTGATCAGTCCACCTGGAAATATCAAACGCATATCATCTTGATGTGAAGAAATACCGACTTGCTTTCAGATCGAACGCGACAGCTTGAATTCATATGATGACGAAAATGATTACAGAGAAGAGGATGACGAAATTTTCGACGAAATTGATTTTCCTCAGTCGCCAAATGAACAGTGAGTTATTGGTTGTTCTCTGCAAAGAGTTTGAAAATAAAACAAGACGAATGAATGCTTTTGTGAGTCATTCGCTTGAATTTGATGTTTACGTTGTTGTTGTTGGTGGTGTTGTTAAGGAAGTTTAAAAGTAAGTTATACAATCGTTTTTATTGATAGCAGTTCACCGAAATTTTATGATCGTTCAGCAGCACACCGAATTATAACCACCCACTTCCCAAATGTTCCGTCCGTATTCTATCATTTCCCCAGCTCATACAAACAAACACATGTTGATTTATATAAGCGGTATTCGTTGTGTACTAATCGCTCATTCATTGAAACTTTTCGTCTGGAATTTCACTGTTAACATTCTCGCTCACAGTTTCACTTTCATTCCACGTGCGTTCGTTTACTTTGCATTCGTTACACTCTGACCAGGGTTGTCAAGAAATCGCTTCGTTGAAGTTATTTCACAACACGGTCTGCTCCGTTAGGAAATGTTTTCTTGAGACATTCAAACGAAATTGTTTATGTTCTCATATTTCTATCAGTAATATATATGGAGAATTTCTGATAACTTTGCAGGGATGCTGCCGAATATGTGAATCTTAGCGAAATGTTCCTATTGGGGACAAATTCGGAGTATGCTGATATCATGAAGACGACTGCACCTGCACTTCCTGTTCATCGACCTCCGAATCAATGGGTTTGTACGATCATCAAACACTCCTTTTTTAATCCTATCAAAGTGATCAATCAGTAAATCTGCGATACTTTGAGAGTTTCTCATTGATGCTGACGCAGATTCCTGCAAAATTTCATAATACATTTTGTTGACAAGTTCTGTTGAAACCCAATCGATTACCATTGAAATTTTCTTTCGTGTGCATTACACATCTGCTAGCAATGTGGAAGAGTGTGATGCTTTTGCCATCGAAATGTTTTGAAAGATTTCACCGAAACAATGATTCAAATGAAACGACGTTCCATTCATCGATTCAACACCTCTAAGTGTCTCATATGGCGTCACTCAAGAAAACAATTGCATTTTTTGGATTGTCTGATATTTGCGATTTCTATATATATATCACGGTGATAGTCTTGTCATAATACTCTATTGTTGTGTTTGATTGACGCGTACGATAGCGATATTAATCACTATGCAGAAAAATCTCCTCAAAAAACATTCATCAATCAATTTCCTAACTTAATTCATTCCCTATTCGAATTCACCTCACCTGGAATGAACCATTCATATTTCAAAGTTTTTGTTCATGTTCTTTTAAAGCATCATTTCACACTCACTTGCTTTGTTCAGGAGACGAAACTGTATCAAATGGCAGACCGTTGTTTGAGTACGGTACTGAATGATGACGACGCAGCACAATGCAGCACACTACTGAATAAGGCGCATCTCAACGATAATGTGAGCACATCATCTCCTCGTTTGAGTGCAATAAGACGACTGCCGTTGAATTGCGATCGTTCTAAAGAAGCATGTGATTGCTTAGAAGCAACACATTGTGCTGCTGTTGTTCGAATTGAAATGCAAAAACTGACACATTTATCAACATTACATGTATTGATCGTGAATGTGGTGGAATAAATCAGCGAAGATTGATTGATTGATGTGGATTTCAGACGAGCGATTTGTGTTCATCGCCATCGAGACGTTCAGATCAAAGCTCACGCTCGTCGAATCGCCGTCGAAGTCATGATGTGGTCATTAATAAAGAAGGTGATTACGCGGTACCACCGGATGCAACTCATGATGTACGTGGTACACTTGTTAATTCAGGACAACCGGTGAGTTTCAGTGTCTTTCCATTCTTAGAGAACATGATAATGATTTCACAATTTCTCTTCCATAGCATATGATCTCAGTTTTTTCATGATTTTAAAAGTTTCCAAAAGCGGTCGATCTTTCAGCATAGCTGGTACTTGCAAGTTCGGAGAAGGAATTTTTGGATGCATTTTTCTCATAAGGACCACTCATTACTAGTCAGAAAGGAGATTATAACTGTGCACATTCATGCTGATTGATATTTTTATGTAACCCAATTGCTGCGATATGCGTCTTCCCGATTCAAAAAAAAAGTTGCCATAATTCATTTTCGCTTTACTCTATCGGACAACCGATCGATCGTCCACTTTCGATGAATCCTCATTGTATTCACTACTGAAAGCATTCAGCAGTGAGAAATCAATGAAACATGTTGAATGACTGTGCGAGAATCGTTTGTATGAAGCGAAAAGAATTCGACAGACAATTTCATTTCAGGCAGAAAAAAGCGGATACCTTATTCAAATGACCGACAGCAGACTTAAGTCATTGAAACGTCGATATTTTGTTCTGAAGGAATGCAATCTTTCGCTGTACAGGACCCAAGTGAGTCTATCGAAAATTCCTCATTAACCTAAACTATGCCACGACATTCTTGATGGCTGTTGATGATCACTATTTCGAAAATGATTTGTTTCGCAGTTCGACTGTGCTGTAATCAGTCGTGTTGTAGACAGCAAATGAAATGTGGACTGATAAGTCGTCATTTAGCGATGAAACAGCTGATGAGATTTTTTCAGAAGAACTACATGAAGGGTGAAGAGCCTCTCGTCAGAATCGCGATTTCAGATGTACTTTCTGTGACAAAGATCTCGAATAAAATGGGAAACGGCCTACAGGTCCGTTCCACTATGAGAATTCGCATTTACTCTTGACTTTGTTGAAGTCTCATTCATGCATCTCATTTTTGTGATTGTTTGCTGATTTAAATGAACTACCTGATATGACATCTTCGCACGATGCTTGATGAATTTATCGCTCGGTTTAAGATTCTCACTGCAAATAGTCGTCACTGCTATACGGGTGAATCGGAAAAAGTTACTGATGAGTGGCTATCGGTGCTCAATCAGAACGTGAAAACAGCAACAATCTCGGAAGTAAGTCAGCGAGCGACAGCCCTCAATTCGTTGATCAGCGGATATGTGGTCAAGGTTTGTATGGTTCGATTATCTGTGTCAGAAATGAAAATTTATATTTCACTTGATTCGTGAATTTCACGTTGTTTCATGAGACCGTGCAAATTCGAACAGTTGAAACTGTTGAAGGATAATGAACGAATCTGCTATAGCACATATCCCATTCAAAATTGCTTTTTGCATTTTAAATATGGATGATGAGAATCGGCAGATCCTCGTACTGATGCCTTATTTGATGGTCGTTTCAAATTCGGTTCTATTTTAGGCAAAGTGTGGCATATCAAAGCGTTTTTACGCGTCCGTAATTGATGGCAAACTACTTTTCTTCAAAAACGCTGAAGATCGCGTAAGTTAACAGTGTTGTTTCTTGCTTGCGCTATTCAAAACGTTTCAGCCGGAGTGTTATTCAAAGTGTTGACTCAAATAATCCAATGCCCTAATATGCGAAAAATTTGTTGCTGCCTTGTTTGCGTAGAATTTTTCCAACAGAATTTTTCGCTAATTTTTACAATTCAATTTCAATGACTGATCGTGAATTACATTTTATTGTTGTTGCAGATTCCGTGTTCGCATATGTTTTTGAAAGGAGCGCATATCTGCGAGAAATCAAAAGGTTCGGCTGATGAGTATAGTGGAAGTTCGGATGAGCAAAATGACAATAAGGAGAGCAAAAATTTCGAGCACACAATTTCAATTGAGGTAGTTTTCATTTTAACGCTTGTCATGAATTCCGTTAACCTCGTGATGCCATATTTATGATCTGTTGTTAATGGGTTTGTTCTTTGTAGATCGCTGGCTCAGACCCAGTCTATATAGTGCTGAAAAGTAGTGAGGAAAAGGATAAGTGGTTGTATTTTCTGAAGAATGCAGCTGGAGATGCGGCCATTTGTGGAACACCTTTTGAAGTATTGGTACAACGAATGATGACTGAACACCGCAGTAACGGTTGGTTGGTTCTGTTTTCTTGCCATTTTTTGTGGGCACTGTGGTTCATGGCTGAGACGCACTCCGCTGACTGATAAGACCGAAGAGAGGGAATGTTGATCATTCAAATACCAAATGTGGTCTCTCACTCTTCTGAATTTTCTGATATTGATTGATTTTCATCTACATAATCATTAATGAATGGCAGAAAACAACTGAAAACAGCAGCAACTATATCACAAAGATTGCGCTGACTGAATTATCACTATAAGTGTGTTTGCAAAATCGCGACCATTTTCCAGTATTGTCGGGATTGAAAAACGGCCGAGATTTTATTGCGTGCGTTTTTTGCAGTTGATCTTCCGCTATGGAACGATGTATTGTTGACGAGTTGTGAGGAGAAGCCAAAAGACACTTTGACGACGATCACCGACGATAACATCAAGAAGAAAGCACTCGAATTGAATCGTGCTTCGTATCTGTTCACTTCGGTGCTGATGCGACCATCGGGCGTACAGTACCACATCGATCTTGCGCAAAACATTCTTTCAACTGCTATGCACAATGACGCACTTAAGAATGAGCTATACGCTCAACTCATCAAGCTTACGTCCGGTGCAATGCCGTATGGAATACAGGTGTGTTTTGAAGCATCTAAGGAGATTACCTCTGTTTTCTCGATTAATTCTGTGCTACTGAACGAAGTGCGTGTAAAATTTTCGTGATTGATACGATTGATCAATTGATGCGATTGTCATGCGTGATTGATCAATTCGTATCATCGGAATTATGCAGTTGTTGTCTTCATAGAGTCTTGATTCGCTTGTGAAATGAACTTGATATCCTCAGGCATGGAAGCTATTGGCTTTAGCTGCACCGTTGTTCACACCACGGCAATATTCGCTTCTTTGGTTACTTCGACAACACATAAAAAAATGGATTGCTACGAAGTGAGTATTTACTTGTTTCTAGGACATTCTGTGCGCTCTCAGATACCATTCTGACCCGTGGACATAGTTATTTTTCACGGCTTTCTGCCAGTTTACTTTCACACTTATTCCGATTTCACCGGCAAATATTCTGCATTTCAAAGTATTGAACTTTATTTGTCGATCCGAGCTGGTTTTCTGTTAAAAACAATGGTGATCTGGCTCTTAAAATGATAAAGTAAATTTATAACAATAAAATTTATAATAATAATAAAATAGATTTTCAATTTCAGTTTAGCATTTTGTTGAATGGTTTCAATTTTCTGTTCCTCTATTACTTACACCTGATTGTTTAGCTCCGACGAAGGAAATCTGGCAAAATATTGTGAGCGTGCGATGAGTCGTTGTCTTGAGGCAGGTTGTCGTTGTGAAGGACCGAGTAAACTAGAAGCAATTTCGATTCTCACTCGCGATCCAACGTCAACAAATATGCCGCACAGTATTGCCGTACTTCTGCCGAATGGAGATTATCATGTTGGTTTATTTTGTTTGGTTTTTGGTGATCTTCGTTGAACTCTTTCTCGATATTTACAGCATGAACTTGTCAGCATTGATCGCTAAATACGTTCAGGTAATCGATTTTGATGGATCAACGGATATTGGCGACTGCCTATCGGCACTTTGTGTTCGTTGTGGTCTAAGACCGGCTTTGCTGAGCGGTTACGCGCTCTACGCTGAAGACGCTCTTGAACAAGGCAGATACATATTGTTGAAAGGCAAACAGAAGGTTCATTTTCTGATCGATTTCAATTTGCTCGATAGTTCTTCCATGGAACATCTCAATTCAAGGCAGTAAATTGGTGGCCCAACGCTTATTAGAGAATTGACTTTTGTTCAAGTGGCGTGCAATCGGAATCGTATTGGACTGAGCATAAATCATTTGAACTCTTTCAGTTATGTGATTGCTTATCACGATGGGAACGTGAGCTGATGGATAGTAAGTGTGGACGTGTCACCGAGGAGAGTGCTCGCATTCGACTCGCCCTTCGACAGCGACAATACTGGACACATCTGACCGCTTCAGAAACACCAACCGAACGACTCTTTTTGGTTCATCGAATGGCCAGCGAGATCGTTGCCGGACGTTTGCCGATGAGCAGTGAACTTGCTGAAGAACTAGCCGCTGTGTATGCTCAGGTTAGCGCTTCTACAAAATTTCCACCTCGAAAAGCTGACAATATTCTCGGAATGATTCGTTTCTTGGCTTTTACACACATATTCTTGGAGTGTGTTGCACGGTTGACATTCATGATACTAGGATATTCTTTGCACGTTACAGGTATTCATATACTGGAAACTGAAAAAAAACTTAACACTGCATTCAGATTTTATTTATTGAGAACGTATTGAAAGTAATTTCGATGGTTTCAGATGCATTTCGGTGACGTTGGTGAAGCGATAAGCGAAGAACAGTTCAGCAAAATTACTTCATCATATTATCCCGCGAAAATGCTCGATGTAGGGTGTGAACGAACGCTTAGGTGTGTGCTTAGTTTCAATTGGACTATCAGTTTATCGTCGAATGCATTTCGTTAACCTTCTTACTTCAATCGAAAAACTTACCTCGTCCAGTTTCTCCAAAATAAATGTTTTAGAATAAAATGTTTTTTTCGTGTTCATATGTTCCGTTTCTCCAGAATAAAATGTTTTTTCGTGGACATACCGAAGGATGTTCTCTTCTCGCCTCCTATACTTCCTCTTTGACATCTTTAAATTCCTTTAGTGCAAGACTCTATGTTTTTATTTATCGTAAATGTTCAGGTTAAACGTTCAATCGCACTGGAAACAACTGAATGGTACGACAGTGGCTGATTGTGTACGCATGATCTTAGTAGTGCTCAGGAAATGGCGATTCTTTGGTGCACACGTTACTGAGGCTAAAATGAAGATGCGCAATGATGAGAAAATCTTCATAGCGATTAACGATCAGGGCGTGCATTTGCTCACTTCGAAACAACTTGCAAGTTTTACGTGTTCAATCAATTTGCATTGTCACTCAGTGATTTGATGTTTCTTTTCGATACAATAAGGCAAATTCGAACTTACTAATGATGTTGGCATATTTGTGGTAACATTCAAACGATGCCGTTTCAGGATGTGATTCGAAGTTTCCCATTCCATAGACTTGTGTCGTTCGGTGGCTATCGTAATGATTTCATGCTGACCGTCGAACGAATCTTACCACCTGAAGCTCATCCCGAGGAAACTGCTCGAGAGAGATTGACATTTTCGATGCCCCCTAGAACAATTGATCAGGTATTTGTTTGCGTACTATTGATTCTTATGTTCGATCATGTTTCTTATCCTTTCAATCAAGTCAGTAACTCCCACATATAATAGGGTCTAGATTTCTACAAATGAACGCACTTAGGACTACCTCTTCTTCAAATTCAAGCTAATGGTTTCCTATTTGCCTTCTACACAGTAATGGCTGTTGTAATTAAACAAAGTTGATTACTGTCGCAATTGCTTATCATTACGTTTTGTTCTGTTCAGCTCGTCGAACTAAATCTCTGTGTGTTTCAGCTCACATGTCACTTATCCGAATATATACGTTGTCAGAAGCTCGTTTGGAAATTATCCACCAAAAAGATGTGATCTTCATTTATTGTGTCTCGATTTTATTCGCATTGTCAAGTGTCTTCACAATTGATATTGATATTGTTTCATTTAATTCCAATAAATATTATGTCGTTTAAAGATTCATTTTACATTGCTTTGATCTTTTTCCATGAATTTCGAGTTTCTTAACAAATTCTTCACCCACTAAACAAATTTTGCATGCTTGTTATAGGCATGGAACTCGAATTATGCAAAAAATTGCGCAAACAGACCGCGATATTATGATTTCAGTGAAATTTCACATGTTGTTCACTCCATTGCGAGCAATAGTTATCGCAGAAGTTTTGCATGCAACCATTTCGGTAAACACGATGGTAAGTACACTGTAGAACTTCAGAAAGTCAGAGTTAGATCTGAAATATAACTCAAAAACAAAACGCCAAAAGGTTCAAAAGCAGGAGCCGAAACATGCTCTGTCTTGCGAAAACTCACATCATTACCACTACGCTATGACATACCTTCTATTGATACTCAGCATCAAGTTGACCAAATTGGATTCTGAAAAATCACAAACTTTTCCCCCTTGCACTTGTCAATTTCCAAAACAGCCAGGATCGCAGATTACTAATCAGTATACACCATAGGATTTCAGAAAGTCAAAGCTAGGTCTGAATTATAGTTCAGAAACAAAATGCGAAAAGACTCAATGATAGGACCTGAACCGATCTCTGCCTTGTTAAAACGTACGCTTCTCCCATTATGCTACTGCTAACCTACAACTGGCACTTGGTATCAAGCAGACAAAAATGGATTATGAAAAAATTGCAAACGATCTCCCCTCTTCCCCTTTTCAATTTGCCTATTAGCTGGGACGGCAGATTACTACTTCTCAGTGTACACTATAACACTTAAAAAACTCAAAACTAGACCTAAAATAAAATTCGTAAATGAAAGGAAGGCATTGAGCGTTTCATGCGGTAGCATGAATGCTTTGCAGAAACTAGAAGTTATGTGTAAGGAGGATATCAGGATATATCACTATGCTAATAAGTATTAGGATACTGTTGACAGCATACTGACATTTACGCTGATGTAATTAATTGCCATGAAGGGCAAACTGCTATTTCACGATGTAGCTATACTTCAAGTAGTAGTAGTTTATTGCAGAGTTAAAAATATGCACAAGCAATATAGTACAGCATGAAAGGCGGAGCGCACTGACATCATGCGGGTAGGTTGATTAAGTAGAAAATAATATATTTGAAGGCTTCACCCGGGAAGACATATACTTATTAGAATCTAAAAGTCATTGTCTGTGTGGTGCTCATCAAGAAATTTCGAAAGGCTGAAGATACAGGTGACCTCAACTCACGTATGCGGTAACCATAATTAATGGAACTTTCTTCAAGTGCCTTTCCGTTACTGTTTGAGTTTTTTAGTCTGATGATTTCTTCCCATAAAGAGTAACTTTTCATTTTCGAATCAATCATTTCTATTCTTAAGTGACCTACGATGATGCTGATCATGCTTGTAAATGATTGCGTACAGTCGCGTATTGAATGCAGGTTCTGCGGTGAACATGCATCGCTCAAGTTCGGATAGCATTGCTTACTCTGCTACTATCGTACGGAAACTGCAGCGAATTATAATCCAGTCCAGTTTCCACATTCGTGAAACAAACATCTAATAGTTTAACGATGATACCGAATCATTCGCACTAATCATGTGATAAAATCTCCAAATACAATTCATTCTTTCACGCTTCAGTACTTACCAAATTGTTGTATAATATGTCCTGCTTCATTTACTTGCCCAACAGAAACTAGTGAACTTTGAATTGGGAATCAGATTTT
This sequence comes from Anisakis pegreffii, assembly GCA_035041965.1. Lineage (NCBI taxonomy): Eukaryota > Metazoa > Nematoda > Chromadorea > Rhabditida > Anisakidae > Anisakis > Anisakis pegreffii. Next base: position 78,805 of record JAPYMA010000065.1, on the reverse strand, counting down.
TGATTGCTGAAGAATCAGTGCATTTTGAATGTTATTATCATAGGAGATAAAAACTAACAAGTGAAAAGTGCTCGACTAGTTTCGAGTGGAAAAGATTCCTCTTCACACGCAAAAAAACCCTCCATGGTTGGCTGCTATTGTTTCCTAATCTAGCAGTGTGAGCTTATGAAAACAGTCTGTTTTCACAACTGCTTCGTAATTTTTCACACAATATTTTATTATTGCTCTTGCTCGCCATTCCAAGACGATTGTGTTGCAGCTTTGAGCGCAGTGTACGCCTAAACATTTCTCATTAATAACCTCCAGTTGTTCTGATATAACTCTCAAGAATTCGTCAACAGTCGGATTTTTTTGCGATTCATTGTCTCAATTCCATGCGAAGTTATTTCCGATTATAAACATAAGATAAGATAAGATCAGTGGGCACTAATATTTTCTGTAGATCAATCGGCGTTGAACGCTATTGTTAAGTCGAATCTGAATGCCACAGTTCTCACGAATGTTTTTTCTACCAAAAATGTGACTTATGCTCACTGCAAGAAAGCATTTGATATTTTCGGCGAATTCAAGTCCTTATACACATTCGATGCGCGATATAAAATGATGCACTCACATTGCATGTTTTGAGCTTCGAGGGTTGGACTTTAAAACAACTAATTGTTCATTCGAGAATGTGCTTTATAGTGAGGATCTATCGTTGTTACAATGGCATCTGCACCTCTAATGGGGGAAATCCCTTTGAGATTTGCCTCATACAAACAACTTTTTTTTTAAATGTTACTGGAAAAATGAAACAGTGCGTTTCACTATCATCAAAAATGTGAGAAGTTTTTCTTTTTACACTTCATTTGCCTCACTCATCTGGTAAATAAATCTATTTTAGTTTTCGTTAGTGAGTGCTTGAAGGGTGCTTATAAAGTGTTTGTATATATATATATATATTTGAATGGCAGAATCGAACACATCTCGTGTTTCATTTTCAAATTGAAATATGCTTTCGCGATAACAATTCGTTTTGAAGTTGAACCAATAAAATGATGAAACTGAGATGGAAATTTGAGATTAAAATAGCTGAAAGGTGGTCGAGTGCAAATAACAATGGGAATTGAATTGACTGTGAGTACGTTCCTTAATATGACCTATGTAATATTGGAAATACTCTGAAAATAGTTGTATTAGGTGACCACGAGTTCGTTCAATTGTGATTAATAGTATGAAATGAACAATTGAAATAATTAAACGGAGTACTTCTATTTCATAAACCTGGAACGCAAGTTAATCAAGTTAATTGAATCCGCATTATCGTTGCTAAATTCCCTCATTTCTAAACATGGATACACATACAACGTTTCCCACTCTGAGCACATTCAGTCAAACTTCGTTTCGTCGACAAATTATGGTGCTAATCCACAGTTTAGTGTTTTAACACTCGAATAGCTATACGCATTAAAGGAATAAATCTTCGTTCTGACGTCGAAATCATTTCCTTGTTCAACATTTTCATCTTTTAACTTTTTTCATCAAATGTAACCGTTGCTAACAATCGTTTTGGGAATTCATTAATGAGGACTGAAATTCTCCATGACTATAGCACCTTCATATGAAACGCTTACTTGTAGAAACGAAGACTGTGTCGAATCTGTTGTTTGAAACAGTCACAGTTCGATAATCCTTTGTGGTTTTATCGAAATGTTTATCAGATTCTCCACTTGATAGGCACTCAGCTGTGCTGAGCGATTGCGTTAACGAATACTGCTGCTATAATTAGACGACTACAGCTATAATTTCTTGCATGCTTGTTGCGTTTCATGCTTCATTTTGTGTGGTTTTTGCTTTCGATCAGCAGTCTTGTGCAAAAAACTTCTCCTGAATGCAGAATCATCGATTGTTCTTTATTGTCACGAATCCGATGATATCGATGAAAATTATGCGATGTTCTTCCTAAGGAACATTGCTCAATGTTCTGGACAATGCTGTGAGAGTTGCATTGACTGGAGGCACTCATACCACATAGTCGTTGTCGATTATTAGAAAGTTAAGAGGCGAGCAAAATCAACAGCTCTATCTGATCCATTCGATTGGAGCCGCCAAACTTCCACCTGTAACGTTCTTGTGACATACTGATATCTAACTAACCAGAAATGAAGTTGTCTCTTTGCATGAGGTTGCTTGATCAAGAGGATGTGGTGATTTTAAAATCATTTGTCAAATAATACAGACGCGGAAATAATGCAGTCATGGTGTAGTAAATAGCAGCGGATAGATTGATTGCACGAATAGGAGATATGCGTCTAGTGGTGATTTGAGTGAGACGCACTATTTACTTCGATTCACACACAGCAAATAAGCAACAGCCAACGAACGAACCGAAAATGAATATCAAAAGCTATCAATGAGAAGGCTGTGGTTTTATAGGATATTGAGGAGACGGGTAAATAGCATGACGTGTAGACTTTACAACATAACATTTTCATGAAGAATGCAAAGGGTTTAAGAAACAGATCGAAGCGTATTCATAGATGCTTAAGTTCATACAAAAATTCCAATGCAGAGATAACTTTAAGCGATAACATAACTCAGCACAAATTTTACGACATATTCGAATATTTGGCTAATTGCAAGAAAACGATAGCTTATTCATACAATAATAATAAGAAACGAATGATCATCTTTATCTTTATCGTGAATCATTTGATCGCGAATGACGTGATTCGCGACACATGGAGTCAATATTGCATTATATGAAGCAGACTTTCAGTATTACTGCTAAACGGTCAATATTACTTCTAAACGGCATTCTACAACTTGATGTCCCATCAAGATACAATGCCATCTTATTGTTTTGATATGTAGTACGTATTACTCTGGAATCGTCAATTTAATGACGAAATGGCGTGATTAATTTAAACTTTCTCTTTCGATTCGTAGCGTAAAATTCCCTTTGAATGCTAACACAAAAAATATTTGATGCAGTATACTTGGACAATGATTCTCAAAGTTTTATTACACTTAAATTCATCGTTCTTACTGTACTGTTTGCAGAGGGAATTCACAGTGTGGACCATTCGGTGGCGATAAGAGGAAACGACTTCAAGATGGGAAGCAAAAAATTTATTCTAATCTATTCAAGTAAACAGATCTCGATGGAGTTGAATCGTCTCGAAATAATCCAACGATTATATTGATATAAGTCAATAAATTATCGTTTGATTCATTCAATTTTTTATGCGCAATTCTTCTTGCCCAAGCGTTTGAGTCTTATTTAAGATGTGGTTCGTTCGAATTTTGCTATTCGTTTAGGCAATATGCTCTTCGCAGCGAATTCCTTTCCAAACGATATTCGCATTCAGTATTTATTTCTCGAATTCCATTCCTTTCATTCACTTCACGTCATTTTCAGCTGATTATAAGAATTGCTCCATTTTTTGTCGATTCCCTTCAGAATCGTCAACCGTCATTCGACTGCTTCGATATTCGAAACGGCCACCTTGGTGTGGCCACTATCACTAACGATATTTTTCATCACAGTGGATCGCCTCGCTAGAATATCGTCAAAATTTTCACTGCAGTCGTCAGTGTGCTCGAAAAATTGATAGTTTTTTGAGTGTGTTTGGCAGAGCTTCTTTTCGAATGTTTGTTTGCTCATTAGCACGGTCATTGATGGAGTTTAAAAAGTGATTTTAAAAGGTGCTTTTTGCTCTTTGATCATATGAAAGGGAAAAAATTCTTAATGCGAAGGTTCGAGATTAACAAGTTGCCAATTAACGTAAATGTTTTACGATCATAATATAAATACGTAAGCAATTAAGATGATTGAACTTCTTGAAATCTCGGCAAGTTATGATGAAATCCAAATGTGCGATATTTCTTTCAGTCTCTATTTAAGTTCGTGAGCATCTCGTCTCGACACACCATCGAAAAATGATGTGCGATTAGGTTAGAAGCCATAAATTGCTAGAAAAATTATGATGACGCACAAAAAACAACATAAATTGCCACACAGAGCGGTGAATTGAACTATTCAGGCAAATGCAATTAACCATTCAAATAAGAAATGTTAGTGACGTAGTTTGAGGATAATCACGATAGGGACTACGATTAATCGCTATCGTAATTATGCTCAAAACAACACCGGATATCGCCAACTTGAAGTCCACTTTGAATCAGATCTAATCGCTAGTGCTGTCCTAAATCGCTTGCTCTTTTTCTAATCACCTTTTTTTCGCATTGCTTCATTTCGTTCTAACGCATCACTGATTTCATTCAAAATTATACCACCATGCGGTAAACGAATATCTGGAATCCCAGAGTTTAGACTGGGAATGCAAGCAAGTGAGAACGGGAAAATGGCTGGACTAAAAGAGGTATTTCCCCTTGTTGAATTCGAAGAGTGTCTTCTCAGAGTGAACGAATAGAGAGTTGTTTCTCTCACAGTCACACGGAATGTTTAAGGCGAACCTTTAACTCTGTATTGAATTTCACAGAAGTAAGTTTATAGTTCCCACTAAGTTTGTTCATGAATCAATAAAGATGTGATTTTAAAAGGTGCTCTTTGCTCTCTGATCATATGAATGCAAAAAAATTCTTAATGTGAAGGTTCGAGATTTATAAATTGCCAGTTAACACATGTGTTTTACTTACATAATATATGTAAGCAATTAAGATGAGTGAACGAGTGCAAATGAACTGAACGAACCAAATGCTGTGCAGACCATTTTTTCAACGTGATTAACTTAATTGTAGCAATCGCTTTACATATTAATTGTTGCACTTCAATTATTCAAGTCGCATTCATATGCACCATCGAAGAATTGCTTTCTAGGAATTGCTGCCTACTGTTTCCACTTCCTTAGAGCAATATTTATGATGCATTCATTCGAAACTCATTCAGCGAAATTGGCCTCAAAAAAGTTTATTTCCTACGACCCTGGTCTTGTTCGACGAAACTCCGCCGAAATTTTTTCTTGGTGTCCAACAGACAGAAAATATGTTGCATTCTAAGAAACAAATGTGTTGCAGTCTAATCGTAAGAAATAAATAAGCGGATGGGAGGATGGATGTGAAACCCGTATATAGGCACTAATCGTTTCAAGTCTGTGTGATACTTTTAGAAGCATAGCACTCACATTTGATAGTTGCTTTTCTAATTGACCTATTAATATTTATATTACGATCTAATAGCGATTTGCGATTTATGTGGAAGCCGGAGGTTGTTTGAGTTGATTGGTGTGTTAAACGAGGGAAATGGAACGGTAAAAAGTTTGATTCTCTCTAGCCAACGGTCGGCAATTAGTGATCGTTACTCTAAAAAGTGTCGATCGCTAAATTTTCGTCTTTTTTTTCTCAGCCGGCCATGCACTTTCTCGGTTGAAGTATCTCATAAGAGCGAATCAACCAGCCTTGTTGGTACTTTAAGTTTGTTTTATTTGCATTTGTCGCACGCTGAGAAATGTTTATGCGAAACCTCAAAAGTTCACTGAAATACAAGTGATGCGATAATCATTAAAGAATGTTCATTTTTATGCTCAAACTCATCAAGTTTTCATTAAACAGTTGCGTCGAATGCTAATGATATTGATCTCTCGGATAAGTTACTCATTTTTCATCTTTTTTAACCGTTCATCTTCTTTCACCCTTCGCCGCAATCTCTCAAAAGTGCGTCGTTTAGCTCGAGAAACGCTTAGAAATTATTTTCTTCAAAGCTGACTTTGTCTATCGCTTTGGATTGTTGTTAAAACTTATCAATCAGAAATATAGAACAATCTTTTAAACTTCTCACATATCATTCACAAATGATCACTTACGAATTCTCCAATCGTGCTCGTTAAGCTTGCTGACGAACTAGGCGAACTTCTAAACTGTTTTGAAGTCTCGTTAGTGAGTAAAAAATAATTGTCGATAAAGTTTACGTATTGACTTATTCCTTTGTTTGTTTTTACTCGAGTGTAGGGCTTATTCCTTATTCCTTTGGTGAGCAGTTAGACGGCTGTTTTCTGATCGTTCAATGCAATTTGATCGTTGATAGCTTATTTTCAAGTTAACTGAGGTTAGCGGAAACAACAGACGTTGACGTAGACGTATCCTGTGTGATGCTCTCAACTACACATCTGTTGAAGCAAAAAATTCGATTTACGGTTGACAGTACAGAGAGAGCGCATTTACACTTTGCAATTTGTGTCGGTGTAGCTGTTGATGTGCCAAGCCTTAAGCCACAGAAGGACTATCAGGAATTGAAGGTGGTAGCCCCAACCATATTGGTTACCCAGGTCAAATGCTACAATGCTCGAAGCTGGCGGTTGATGAACAGAATCGGAACAGCAGGCAGGAACAGTCCACTTTTCTATGCAGAAATCTCAATAAACATTCGACTAATTGCTCAAAATTTGAAATTCTATCTGTAGGTATGTGCGAGGTGATGTGTTATCATTCGAGTAATTCATCGACAACTCTCCAATTTTCATCGTTGGCTTCAAAGCAGTTTTACCGCTGCTTTGCCGTTATCCTATTGAAAGTGTTTAAGCTTTCGTATGAAAATTATCATCCGAGTCTCTTGTCGCTTATTTCTTGTGAAAATCGCCACTAAGTTTGATTATAATCCGCAATTGTGTCAATAATTTATCATTACAACGCTCAATTTTCAGAACATTCCCATAACATTCCATTTTTTACGCTTCCCTTTTTGTCAATAAATTGCTTTTCTTAATCCCGGCTAAATTCCTTGAAACAGACGCGACACTCGAACAGCCTCTCTGACATTTGTCACTGTGACTTGGGAGTATTCGGATTTTCGTAGGTATTTTTGATGCTTCATTAGCGATTCGGTTCAGTTTGTTGCAGTCGCTTTTGTTAGAGTTGAGAGTAGAATTTTAGAAAACCTGATGAAAAATGTTGGAGCAATAAAAAGTAAAATACTGGAAGTTTCAATGTGCCGCATCACTGGTGACCTGCATAATGGCACTTTTAGTATTTTATTCTTACTCGTCGATTCAACGACACGGAACGCATATGAGATGGTTGCTTGTGAAGCAGAGAATTCAACGGAAATAATTATGGTTCGTCCAAGTAAATGCTAATTCTAGAGCTGAACGAATCACGCGTTAATGTGTGACCGAAGATTCACCTTCTGTCTTTAGAGACCTACTTTAAAATGACTCATAAATTCCTCTGAATTTTTTGTGACACATTTCGTTCCGTTCTGTTTTTTAACAATTAAAAATTTTCGAAAGTGTTTCATCGTAAGTTTTGTAAAATAATCGATCTGTTCGGTTTGTTCAATTCCATTCAACCCGCTAATTGCATCTCAAACAATGTAAAGATTTTCGATGTTGAGTGAGCGTATTCGAAAAAAAAATTTTAAAAAACAAATGTCAATAGCATGCGTTGATTGCTGAACGAGCAATTTTTCATCTGGGTTCAAAATTCCATCTTGAAAGGAGAATATATCTATTGAATGGTCAATTAGAAACCAACGAACATCTGCCGCTTCAACACAACTGAATATTAGGAGAACTTCACCCAAAGATGCTTCTCGGGCTCGTTTGTTTAGTGGGAAATAACCTATTCGAAATTTAATTATTGTCGCAACTAAATTTGTGTGGTGATGAAACACCGAGCGCATTATGTGTCAATGCGTATGCTGAACTGTTCATTATCACAAAGATATTTTCATTAAACGAGCGATTTCCTTTTTACAATTTCTCATTTACATAAATGTCACGAATGAGACTATTCAAGAAATCATTTGCATCAAACGATGAAATCATTTGAAATCATTTGCACTTTTATGTTGTGAGAAATTAGCATATAGTGAATTAAACGCTTTTATATTTCCTATATTCCTTAGACGGAAGTCCTTCGAACACTCATCTATTCAATACGGCTAATCAACGAAAACATTTGAGCAGAAGTACGAAACGTGGTTGAGTACGGTACGATGAGGGGGTTTATTGATGTTATTAGCGAACATATTGGATCGCAAAAAACATGCTGTGTCTCTTCACACTGGACAATAATTCATTCTGTCGTTCACTGTCGTCTCTTTTAGGTCGAAAACCACAGATGGGACCAAATTCATGGAAACCGGAAAAAAGCATCATGAAAGTTACCTCGAGGGAATTGACAATATGTGCCAATGAAATCAAATACACAGAGACTGAGTGCGCATTCGATTAACTGCGTCATCTATATTCGACTCTTGAAAATTTTCCTTGCAGTTCGCTAATCCCACTAATCTTTGAACATCCACTTTTACGTATCATTCAACTGATAAGTGTGATATGGCAACTGCCCAAAGAGGTGACATAAACCTATCAGTTTTTGAGTATGTGATGAACAATCGAGACACTACGTACTGCAAAGTAATTTTGGTGATTGAGTGATAGGTCATGGTTGATGAACTGCACTAGGAGGTTTTTTTCGGATGTTGTGCTGAGTATGTGCAACGCAATGCTCTCAGCATATGTGCTTAACAACATTTTCCCTATGGGATCAGCAATTTACACCAGCAAAATTTTATTCACATTTTATTATCGCCTTTTGCCATTTTATTCGACTGCCAGATTCGATCGAATCTTCCAACCAGTCTTCGGATGGATTAGCCGCTTACTGTTTCCAGTTGACATATCTAAGTATGCCATTGCTTAGGCTGCATTCTGAGGATGCGAACGTGAGCAATGAAGTGATCGTAAATTCTGTTTCCTTTCTATGCTATCCCTCATGAAGCTTTCCTCATTTCAATATCACATAAGTCTCATATCAGCATTCGTTTTTGTTGCGATCGGTTCCGTAGAACGTGAACGAAGTAAGGAGGACAATTTTGGGTGGAATCTGCGAAGTTGAGATGAATGTTTCTCATAAAGCTGGCAGATATGAAGGTTCTCGCATCACTGTATGTGTAAAACTTTCACCAGTTACTTAGAGACCTTAATTTGTTTGCACTCTTCAGCGTATCGAATTGAAAAGTACGAAATGCATATTGATATGATATTGATTAATTGTTTAGCATAGAATGCATAGGTTTTTGTGGATGTTATCAATGGAATGCTGTTGACGGCTTCAGATGGAATGCGATGATAAGCTGCATGTCTGATCACTCATTCGCATGATCGTTTCGGATAAAATTAGTGGTCACGCTGTTGTTTACGTCAAAAATGGCAGCTTTGTGAAGGACTTTTCAAGGTCATGAAATTGGTTTAAGTGAAATGATCTGCCTGTATTCTGTTGATCATATTTGCCAATTGGGAACTCAATAAAAGTTTCTTTTTTGGAGGAGTGAAAACAAACATAAGCATAATTTTCTCGGTGATATCTTATAGATTTTCTATCCTTGCTGACTTCCCGGTAGTCGCGTGTCTGGTTCGTCACACAGTGATTTTGTTTATTTTCTATTCACAGACCAGACCTCCTCGTTTCGTTTCTTTTTTTTTGCATCCATTCACGGGCATGTTTAATTCATGTGTCAAGCTATAATGCTGACGATTGATGTAAAATATCATCCGTATGATATTCGAGAGCATACACTCATCTGTTTGTGAACTTTGAACGGTGCGAGCATTGTGCATCGATTGATGACACGTATACTAATGAATTCCAAATAATCGAGCACTGGTCGCATCCGCTTTGTTTTCGATTGACACACCAAAAAATTCATATTTCATTTCGTTTGGATTAATTATTGAGCTATTAACATTCACTGGTGACAAACAGCTATCAAGTTTTTATATTCTGCCCTGTATTTATTGCTCCATTAGCTTTGTCATCACACAATGGGTTCGTTCAACTAGTGAACATTTGATTTTTTGCGAAAACATCTTTGCATATTTTAGCCCTTTTATTGTTAGTGTGTTCTTTGCATTATTTGAGCAATATATCTCAAATTTTCATTGTGGTTTAGACCTTTGTTTCATTTTCGACAGGAGACTAGCGCTGTTATTACACTGGCACATCTCCACGGTTTGATCGGTCGTTTTCATTCATCCGCATCTGTTTTGATGGATATTGCTGCAAATGAACGTTTTGTGTTTTTATAATTAGTTTCATTTCATCGACTGCGGAAAACATCTCACAGTTAGCCTAAAATACTTCCCAGCAATACTTCCAAAATGACACTCAATATGTGAAAATTAGTTACACTCAATATCAGTTAATAGTGTGTGTATCAGTTCAGCAAAAGAAACGGTCATGTAGTTTGTGTTCGTTTATGTGTTTAATCTGATCGCTGAAATGGATTTAGAATTAAGTGAGGTGAAAGGTTCTTCATGAGAAGCGTATCCTTTGCGATTTTGATGGAAAATGAATTGAGAGTGAAGACTAAACGCAGGTGAAAATCTACAATAGGCAGTTTGTGTAGTCTTATTGACACCGTATAAGAATTTAAACGAATCGAAATTGTTTTGTTGATCGAAGCTCATATCACTAGTCACTTTCATCAAGAAGACAACAACTTCGTCGCTGTCATAATTTCGCAATGATCCAATGAATGAATACCCTATAGGGTAAAAAATGCAGATTTTTCCAATCAAATCATAAATGAATCGCACTTTACAGCGAGTGAGTTAATGCTACGTTATTGATGTCATATAAATAAAATTTGTAAACAACAATGTTATGTATTGTCATTTCATAGCCGGTATCATTTATTTTATTAATTGCCAGCATCATTGATAGCTCCGATCATGCTGCTGAGATGAACATAAAAAACTGATGTCGGTGATAAATTGAACTCTGATCCAGATGCTGATGTCGTCATCATATGTTCATTATCATAACAATTTTATTCATGAGTGTCTATCGTTGTCATATTTGTCATCAGTATTTTGTTATTGGATATTACCATTATTGAATGTTAATGCTATTTCGTGTTATCCAATTACACGAAATTCGTCCACCAGCCTTTTGTTAGTTGTTTATCATTGATGTAGATGAGTATTTTGACAGTTTTTGTGCTCAATCCTCGATTGATATGTCCGAACTAGGTGAAGTTATTCGTTTAGTTCGCTTGGACATCTGACATTCTGAGGTGTCCTTTCATCTGCTATTTGAGTGTTATTTGACGTTTCATAATTGATTTGTTCAGAAATTGTTTTCAGAAACGAGCTTACTCTTTTTCAGGTTGATACTGCCATTGTTATTTGTGTTATTATTATTGTTGTTGATATGATCAGTAGTGCTTCACGCATGAAACTGAACTCTGAATGAAATTGTGAACACGATCGTATTCGAATTCGACTACAGAGGTGTTCCATTGGACGTCAACTTTAAGAGCAGTCTCGGTAAGCTTCAAGCTTATATGCTATCAAGACGAATTAATATGAAGCTTTTATTGTCGCCGATCTCCACCGTTCTCATTTCAGTCGTCAGATTATCTGGAGTCTGAATTATCTGAATTCAATCGTACATCTTGGAGAAAAGTGCATGGCCTATTACTAGGTAATAAGTAGGTCCATTGGCAGATCCTGTGTTTGCAGCATTTGTACTGCCGTCCTTCTCTTTCCGGAATTGATCTTGCTTGTTATGTTGTGTCCCATGTTTATGGAAAGTTTAACGAGCGACTTCATTTTCCTGACCGTCAATCGAATTACTCCATTATCGAGAGTCGCCAAGCTAGTTTGACTGCTCGTGATTTTAGAGCAACATCTCACTGTATAAATGATGGCGCTTTTGTGATTCCTTCAAATTTATCTCATTAAAAAGCAACTCATCGTAATTTTTGACTGTGAAATCTCATTGTATACAGTGATTTCGAGCCGTATCTCAGTTTCATCTCGCCTGCAGTCGGGAAATTATCAGTTACGTCAAGCTAAACAATTCTAGCTCTTAAGGCTCTGAATTGAATGCATGAAATTTTCAGCCACATATAATAGTAATAGCCAATTTTAATTGTATTTGTCATGAAAACTCAATGAACGACACTGTCACAATCACAGATGAGCGTTATCGAGGCACATATTTGTTGTTGAACAGTTCTTAATCGGATTTCAATCTGTCAACTGCTACTTTCCATTGCAGTTCGCATTAAGCGGCACAATATATTATTGATCGATCATCCGTGTTGCACATCAATGGGCATTATTTTATCAGCACCTTATAGATTTGAATAGAAACGAGTTCTAACGCTTCTTGAGAAAACTTTATTTTCATTGCTTCTGCGAAATTTTCCAACAATTTCAGTGGAAGATTCAATTTCAGTGATCGCTTTTACGTGTTCAAACAAATACGTGAAAAAGAATTTTATGATAAGTTTGAGTTGTTCGTTCACGCCTGTATGCAGTTGTTACACCACTCGCTTCGATTGTGAATTACAAATTGTTGAATGCTTCCCCTCCAAATATTTGATTCATCAACAGTGATATCTGCGTGTTTTCCGGTTTGCATCATCTCCGGTTAGCATTCAGAATGGTGATGTGCGGTGAGCATGCATCTACCTTCTACTTCTAATGCTGTGATTTACACTTCGATCTATTTCTCATTGATTAGATGCTAGCCATGAATTTAGCTTTGAAGCATCTCGCAGTTCCTCACCGCGATCTGTTACTGTGTTTGATTATAGAACTTTGATGTTTACTCGACATACTTCTTCAACGCGTTCGATTAAGTTATATGGCAGGTATGACTATGGACAATAAGCACAAATTTGAAAGGCGCGATTGTGATTGGGAATTTTTTGTGTTCTGGGATACATTTCGATCGATCAGAATGGTGTGGGTTGAACTCATATTGAGTATTTGCAGTGGTTATTGTAAATTATGAAAGGAGATGCGATTTACGGATGAAACAACGAACTAACAATTTGAATTAATGCAACACCAAATTTGGACATAATCTAAGATATAATAAATAATAAATATAATCCATATCCGTACCAAAACAATAAATAATTTATGGGATGAATAAGCGATGAGCAATAGAAATGTGAATACAATAGAGTGATAGTGAAAATATAATGCGCTCGCAAAAGCATTAAGCTGTGAACATTACTACTCACGCTCGAACGAGCCAAGCCGTTAACTTTTGAGTGATTATTTCAAAACACTTCAGTGACAAGTTTGCTTATTCCCACTGATAAGCTGTTTTATCTATCGATGCGAAAGTGTCCGTTATAATGTTCCACCACTTCTGTTATTATTTCTCGACTTCAATCATCCGTTATCGATAATTGTTTGATAAGTATTAAGTTTTGAGTAATTTTACTTCTTATTTGGTAATCCAAAGGAAGGTCTCATAGCACAGTTGCTGGTGCGGTGCACTTCCATTTGGCACTCACTTAGGGGAAGAGATTGAGTTTGTTAACAATGCTGGAATAATGCAAAAAAAATGATTCGAGGATGCGTTAAATTTGGTCATTTTCTCATCGATGAAAAGACGTTCTTGACATAAGAGCCTTGCTAACATCGAGCTGAGCCCTCAAGGTGGCTAGAATTAGATGAACGTGAGCGGTCACAAGTGATTCGTTTCTCACTACTTAAAGTATTCATGAGAATAGATATTCATCTTCCTAAATGTTTCGCTGATGTTGATTGAGTGGTAATTTCAGCGAGTTCAGTTAATGTCGCCGTACCATTTGAATGCGGAATAATTCTCGAAATTATCAAAATGTCAGCTAAATAAGTTCGACTGTTTCGCTTTAATTATCGTTTCAGACCGAAGATTTGATCAGTCCTTTGGCTTATGTGGACACTTCTCACCTTTGCCATTCAATTAGCTCTCATCTTTGATGCTTTCAAAAATGAGAGCAGTTGAAATTGACTCAGACAGTTGGTCGATCCGTGTTCAGAAGAAGCAACGAATTTGTGCAGCCAGTCTAACATCGCACTAATCTGCTAAATTTCAGGGTGGTAAAGCAACGGAAAAAAGGATGCGATGGATAGCCAGTATTTAATGGCAATAGCACTACTGATCATCGTGTGTGTTGGCGTTGTGGGCAATCTGGTATCGCTGTACATGTTCTCAAGACCACATATGCGAACGTCGTCGGTGAATGTTCTACTGAGTGCTCTATCGGCTGTTGATCTAGCTTTATTGTCACTTTCAATACCTGTTTTTGTTGTGCCTGGACTAGATCCTTGGTAAGTAAGTCCTCAGCCTATCCAAAAAATTTATTATCGCGCATTATCTAAAACACTATTCATCAATGATGACTCCCCAAAGAGAGTGCACATTCCAGTGCATCTTCATTGACTAAGAAAAATTTTCTTCTCACTAAATTCATGAAAAGTGTATTTTAAGTGCAATGAGTGTTCTCTGTGAGATCCACTGGATTATAGAGAAAAGTGCAACAAAGAAAAAATTGCTGAGTCAGCATTTTCCATTATGCTGATAACTTCAGAATACATTATCGTTAAATTCACAGTTCCATTCCTCTCAAATTCATGAGATAAAAAAACAATTGCATTCCAACCTGATTCTTTACTCTTATGGGCACTTAAAAACATTTTATTGTCCGAGAAAGGGAACATTCAAAATATTGTTAGACCGAGAATGCTCACAATCAGCTCACTTGACTGCAACAATGGGCTCAGTATTGTTGCACTCAAATGCGTATTTTTTGAGATTCTCGTGACTTGTTCGAGACCGGAAGAGACGACTTCTGTGGTCGCTTCATCACGAAAATTTATCAGTGTCATATTCGAAATTATTTTTATGGAACGTTTCGTTGAAATTTTAAGGCACGACGATGTGTCCGCACAGTACACGTACTATGCATACATGCTGAAGTTTGTCTATCCAATAAATCTGGTAATGCAAACGTGTAGTATCTATATAATGCTACTGATTACGGTGGAAAGGTGGACGGCTGTTTGCAGACCACTTCAAGTTCGTTTGCATCTTTCCTTTGTTCACTTTTCAATTCAGTCTTTGGCATTGTAACGACTTTTTATGGGTCTTATTGAATCAGAATAATACATGATTCCACATTCAAAAACCGTCGTCCAACTGCTTCATTTAAGATGCTGAACACTATTTCATTCGTCTTTTGTTTCGACAATCAGCGTTTTTTTGTTGCAGGTACGCGTTTGGTGTAGCGCAAAGAAGTCAAAAATGGCACTATTGATAGTACTTATTTGTGCGATTCTTTATAATTTTATTCGTTTCTTCGAATACACCATTAAGTTCGTTCATAATTCAGATTCACTTGAAATTCTAAATATAACCAAGGCAGTATTTTAAGGGAAATTTAGTCAAAGTCACGTTTCAGTAATTTAGCTGTCGCATTCTCGCTTCTGCTTTTCGGCCATTCCTGTTCGAGACTTACCATTTTTCTCTTTGCTAACAATAAGCGTGTCCCGCACCGGATTAAATTTCCGTCCACTTAGCTAAGAAATGATGCTGTGTCATCCAAACATCTTCGGATGCTCCAGAGAACTGCTTCGACAAATGAAGCGTTTCATAGCAATTGTTTGCTAGAATTTCGCTCGGATACCTTAACTATCTCTCACACTATTCCATTCCATCACATTCTCTCGTATACTATTCACACTCCATTTTTATTTGAGCGTTATCTCACCGATTTTAAAGCCTAAAGTTCATGAAGCCACTGAGAACTGTGTGTAGGTGTGTGGAAATTCTTCGAAAAACATTCCATACGAATGATAAATGAAAGGAGAGTGCAGCATTTACGTGAGGGCAATTCCCCAGTAGAGAATTTTATTCAAAAAAATTTTTTTGAAATGAACACGAATTGCAATGATTGATCATTCGATAAGATTGGTTCCTGAAAGACAGAAATTTCGTTCGAACCACGAGCAGACAGAGTTTGGTATAAGAACAATAGTTGAGTTACTTTAACATGATTTAATGGTGACACACCCTAAACTTACCACCGCTATTAATGACTGATTGTTGCTGTCGAATCGAGATTATAATGCATATGAAATGCTGCAGAGTGTGCAATTACGCCCCCAACCTAAAATCAACATACCAAATAACCCTACCCCACAAACTGTGTTGGAAGTAATCTGATGGCGTCAACACTTCTGACAAAATCTGTGGTTATGAAAACAATAAGGAGAACAATATCAGTACTGAAATGTTGATAGTTTTGATTAGAATAACGGTAACAGTAAAAATGACAACAACTGTAGCATACTCGATTCGTGACTATGTTAAAAGTAGCAGTTTCATTCGTTTGAAAGCAACCTCAGTTCCAATTATCATCACAATAATATCAATAATCGCGTTGAGAAAAGGGATCATTGTTCAATGTATGATTATTGAGACGATGACAGTGTCGCAATGAATTCAATAATACAATAATAATGAAATGACTGTATAAAAATAATAATATTATTATCGTAATAATATCATTATGAATATCATCATTGCCATAATGGTATGGAGCGCCATTATTACTACAATAACGAGTATAATAATAACATCAAAAAAATATTAATAACAGTATAAAAGTGACAACTGAGACAAGATATTTAGGGTGACACCGGAAGGCGATACGGTGTACGAACGGAACTTACGAGATCCTGATTTGTATCCGATGTATATGGTTGGTTACTTCACGGCGTGTTACTTGATAACTCACTTCTTGATACCGTTTAGTATAATAATCGTGATGAACGGTCACGTTTGTGTTACAATGATAAAGTTACGACGTGAGAGGCTTGCGATGACACGTCAGGTACGGTTACAGGTAGGGCTGATAATGCATTAATCATAAATTATTTTCGAATCATCAGCTTTCAAAACAAGATCCATAATGATAACAATGATAATCTCAATGTCAGCAGATTTTTCATTAGATTGACCATAATCGGGAAGTGTCGTATTCTACCTTATAAACACTAATGTCTGAACATTACACTAAACTTATCTCGATAGTACGAGTGTCCTTTAAAGTATTTTCTGTTATCAACAGATTTTGCTCTCAAGCATCAAATTAAGATTGATAATAAGCTTCATCATAAAATATTTGCCCTGAATTCATGATCACGGCAATGAAAATCGTAATTCTGAAATTCAATCATGCATGATGGCAAGTTTCTGTTCAGAGGGTTTCCTAGATTAACTGATGGAACTGTATATGATTTGTCCTTCAGAAAATGTCAGTGAACATGGCCAATTACTTCTGAAATTCATTAATAAATAGGAGTAAATGATGCGTATTCATGGCGTAAGAGAGGAGGAATTTTCGCTTGACAATCAGGATTAATCCAAAACTTACACCGAATTCAGATTGGTAATTTTCTGGTGACTGTTGATTTTTGGACGAATAGAGTTGTTGTTTGATTTTCAGCAGCAACGAGAGCATAACACAACGGTGATGTTGATGATGGTGACGATCATGTTCGCCATATGTAATACACTGCCATTCATACTGAATCTTGTCGAGTGTGCTCTGCCAGATTTCTTCTCGAATCCAGACACGATGAACATTGCATATCAACTTAACGATATCTCAAATATACTTGTTGTGCTCAATTCGGCCACTACGTTCATTATTTATTTCATTTTCAGTGCCAAATATCGACACACAATTAAGCTCTACATAAGGTTTCAGCTAATCGTTTTATTTTACTTTCTGTTTCAATAAGACATAATTCACTTCTATCTTACTCAACAAAGCCTAAGCCAATCTCTTCAAAACAGTAGTGTGGTTTTCAATACCACAACTCATTGTTTGTTATGTATTCGAACAAATGATACCCCATAAATATTGAAGTTTCTCATTCCCAGAACCGATTATTCATTATTTGTTCAATGCCTCAAACAACTTGGCGTTACAAGCCAAATATGATCATCGAACGGTGAAAATTTGACTGAAATGAACGGCTTTTAATTTTAAGTAATCCACGAATTACGCTCTTGAATCGGAATCGGACAACCTTTCTGCATCAAAAATTAATCTTATAGGTGCATCTGCTTGTGTACTCTACCAAATGAAGGTTCATTCGAGACCAGCAATGTGAACTCAGTTCGATACTTATCGTCTTTACAAAGGCAAAAATCACTCGCTCCGAACGCATCCGTTCGTTTCGGCAGCATGTCTAAACCGATTATGGCAAACGAAAAGAAGAGGAGTGGATCTGAAAGGATTTCAAGAAATGGACTGTATGCGACGAAATTGTTTCGAGAATCGCCGTGCTCTATGTCACTGCACGATAAACGAAGCGACGACAAACGACCACTCACGTTTAGCAACAACGGTACTGTGCCAAGCGAAGTGCCACGCAACGAAGTCATCAAATGATCCAAATGAAAATTAGCTCAACTCAACGTCAGCACATAATATTTGTTCTTGTATGTTGTATGCGTTTCCTCAGACGTCGACAATTTGGGTAGTCGGTAGTGTTCAGGGCGACAACCGC
Organism: Anisakis pegreffii; assembly: GCA_035041965.1. Classification (NCBI taxonomy): domain Eukaryota; kingdom Metazoa; phylum Nematoda; class Chromadorea; order Rhabditida; family Anisakidae; genus Anisakis; species Anisakis pegreffii. The sequence goes on along the minus strand of JAPYMA010000065.1, from coordinate 60,491 downwards.
ACATGCCGATCACGCAAACGACTCATTCATTATTCGTATGGAACATTTTCAAATGCATATCGCAGCGCCGATCGATTGAAGGAAACATTCAATTCATAGACTATTCTGTGTACAGAATAAAATATTTTGTCTGCTTAATAAATATGAGTGTACAGAACTGATCTTACGCAAAAGAATAAACGATGTCAATAAATGCACATGTCGCTCAAAATAGCTTTTTAGATTTTTTGGTTCAGCACTTCATTTTAGTTTCAGTCAGTTACTTTGTCAGTTTACATTCTCAAGAACGACTGAAATCATCTTCCTTTTCAAAAACACACACAAATGACGTACTCACTCGCAAAATACCAATAACAATTACTGGTCAGCTCCCTTCTGTTAATGCATTAAATTCCGATTAGGAAAGAAGTTCTCTTGCTATTTAGGATCCTCTAGGTGGTAATGAATTAATGCGATGGTTTAAAGTAATAAACAAAGCGGCAACATTTCACATTCATATTCATCCAATCTACAGTCTACTTGAACGTGTTTGCTACATTAGAAATGAAAACATATTTGGCTACTGTCAAAAGACAATCATAGTGAAGTGAGATGCCTCCAGAAATGCGGTTACTTCTCTGAAGGTAAGCAAAGTTGCTCGACAGCACATGTGTGGTTTTCTGGAAACGCAGAATGTGGGAAATCCGATGAAATGAAGAAATCACCATTTCACTGGGCAAACCTGAGGGTTTGGTAGGCTCGAAATGGTAACCTCTACAGCTTGGAAATGGTATTAAGAAAAGCAAACCTGAGGGTTTGGTAGGCTCGAAATGGTAACCTCTACAGCTTGGAAATGGTATTAAGAAAATAGCTATGTCTCCTCAAGAGAGCAGAGAATTCCCAGCAAAATATATGATATTCCGGATTTGGAGGTTTTGATGAATCAAATGGTGTAGAAAAACTGATATGTTATTGGGCAAACCTGAGAGTACCGTTAGCTTGAAAATGGTAACCACTGTAGTGCTACAGTAATGCATAAACTGATCTACAGTGATACAATGAGCGCCATTGCGCTGGTTGAGATAGCTTTAAAAATAGCTATATCTCCTCATGCAAGCAGACTTGCTCAGCAGAATATGTAATATTCTGAATCTGGAGGTTCTGATGGATCGAATGGTGTAGAGATATTCATGTGTTACTGTGCAAACCTGAAGGTACCGGCAGTTTGAAAACGGTAGCCCCTATAGTGCTACAGTAATGTTTGCATTGATCTGTAGTGATACAATGTATACGAGTGAGCTCCACTGCGGTAGTTGAGATAACTTTAAGAAAATAGTTATATCACCTCATGGAAGCGGAATTGCTCAGCAAAATATATGGTATTGTGAATCCAGGGGTTCTGAGGAATCGAATGGTGTAAAAAAAATGGACATCTTGCTGCGCAAACCTAAAAGTATTGGTAGTTTGAAAATAGAGACCACTATACTGTTATAATAACGCATAACATAAACTACAATTGAAACTCGAGTAGATACTGTACTCGGCATGGAACGGGATCATACTGTAATTAGTCCTCTTTGATTGGATGACGCTTATTCGATTACGGTATTTACTATGTGCGAATGGTTGGTTGGCACGTTACTACAGCGCATGACTGTTTCGCCAATTTTTTTTTATCTTGTAAGCATATTTCTAACATTTTGTTTGCGATGCTATATTGTCGATTTCAGAATCTTGTGGTGACGTTTTTTGTGATTCATATCGTTATCACTGTATCGTGAACATTTTAAGAAGCATTTTCCTACGATGTGATGAGTTTATATCGATCGAGCTTAACACCAGAAACACGTTGTGAAGTTTGTGAAATGTTACGTTTTGTTTTCAGTGTGTGAATTTTTCTTGAAGGTTAACAGTTGGTGTATAATTTTTTCGTTTCTATTGCATCAGCAAAGGCAATGTTCACTTCTACGCCCGAGGAGGAACGTGTTCGAGAGGATGACATCATCGTTGAGGTAAGTTCATATGACAGCATGATTCTGGATGACTTTACCTCTTTGGAATTTTGCTTCTCCCCAGTCATTTTTACTTCTCACTGCATCGGTTTCTTGTTCATCCCACAGTATCTAACAAATATTTTACGAATCAAAAAAATTTTCCCAGTTCATTCCATGGTTATTGTTTTGAATCTTCTAAAACATCAAAACTCCTAGTGCTTTATTTCAATTCTTCTGTTTCATTTCAATTCTTCATTGATGATAACATTGGGACTGCTGTACGGTGTTGATGTAGCCTTTAGTGTTTTGGAGACGATCAGCTGAGTGAACATTCAAGATTATGCAAGCATTTGGTATGCACATTTCAATTTTCAGGATCTCAGTCAAACGAGAGAGTTGCCATCAAAATACAAACGTTACAGAGATGAAGCCACTGGTCGAATGAGAGCCGGCGGATTCGATACGGAAAGGCCCAGAAGAATCGGTATTTCACTTGCGGAGTCGCATGAATTTTCTGAACATTTTTGTTATTTCAGTTCAGAAGGAATTATTTACACGCTTGAACATTTTGTACTCATATTTTCGACTCTAACTCTTTATGCTAGCTATTGATCGGAGTTTATGAGGAAGAACGATGTCAGTTCCACATACGTGGTAATGATTTTGGATTGTGATGAGAAAGTGCGTTCGGAACTCACTGAGAATAGATATTTGCTTTGATTATTCGCTCAAATGAAGTTAATGTTGAGTGTTTATGAATGGTTAAAGCATGAAAAACTTCAGGTCAACCAGGTCCTTATGTGCTAGAGGATACGAGGGAATTCGATCAGCACACTCGTCCGTCAGCTGGAGACTGGTTCGCTGATCTGTTTAAAACTAAATTTACGATCAGTGGGCGTGGTGAGGATATTTTCATACCGAGGTATGCATCTTGGAGGGTTTATTCAAAGCTCTGATTAAGCTGTTTTGAAATGGTAAACAAAAGTCTATCAATAAGCGTTTTCAAATTCATTTAATTAGATGAGTCGTTGATTCAGCACGAATGTCTCTGTTGAACTTACGAATTCATCTGGAAACCGAACTCATCAAACGTTGTCAAATATATTCACAACGTTGATTCAATCACAGTTGAATGTCAAATCAAGTAGCGCATATTGTTCAAACAGTAGTGCATTAACTAAGTTTGTAGTTCAATCAAGCTTCAACAGGTCCATCCAATATGTGGACTTCACTTTAGCAATTCCAGATACCTTAAATGAATCTGATTATAATAATAATGGTGGGATTAATTTTGTGTTTTATTTTCATTTTCAGAACATTTGAAGAAATGGACTTGAATAAACAGTTGTTACAAAATCTTTACCGGAAGGGATTCAAGAGGCCGTTACCAGCTCAACAGGCCGCCTTTCCACTGCTATCAAAAAGTATTTGAAAGCTAACGTTTCTATCCAAATATTATTTGAAACTTCCTCACAATCAGTTCAAGATTTCTTCTCATTCCAATCTATTTATTTTAGTTAGTGACGCTTGCAAATATCGCTTTAATTTCAGGCTATGACCTTATTGGTCACGCACCGACTGGTCACGGCAAAACGGCTGCATTTTTGATTCCTATCATTGATTCAATTCTAAAACAGAAACAGTCATACGGTCCGTTTATTTGCTTGTTTCTTTATTGATTTATTCGTTTAGTAGAGGTAAAAGGCGCAATTTATAGTTATGCTATACGATGGGTCTTTATCATTGATCTTTTGTTTGCGAAAGTTGGATTCACAATCAATTATGCATGTTTATACGTATACAATTTGGTATTTACCAAATCATGGCCTGATGGCTGGGATTCGATAACTTTGTCGATAGCAAAAAACGTTAAGATTTTTTCTGGTGAAAATTTCCATGTTGAGTAGAACTTGCAATGTCGTGATGGTTTCATCAGTCAAATGTTTGATCTCAATTTATTTCCATACGTTAGAAGACTGTTTTGAAGTCTGAGCGCTAGTGCAGTTGGGCGATTTTATGCTGTGTAAACGCGAAAAAGCCGGTTTTATCTGTTTTGACTGAATACAAACAGTTGAGAATGTCGAATGAATGATCTTGTTACGATATTGTTGATATTAAGCGATGAATCTGAGGAAATCCGATCCACTCTGTGTCATCATCTCGCCAACCAGAGAACTCGCAGAACAAATTTATAAGGACGCAAAAGATTTGTGTTCTGGTGAGTTTCAGTTTGTTTGCTTGATTGATCCTGTAATACTGTATGGTTAATAGTGGCGTTTTCGAGTGGAAACGTCTTACAGTAGTATTCTATTGTGCTGGTGTGTTTGGCGTTGAATAGTTGAGTGAATATGATTTGGAATTGAAGAAACTGGATGTGAAATTAACCTGTCGTTCGGTAGCATGCCGCGTAGTGCGTGTGTAAGGGAGATTCAAAAGGGTTGCGATCTGATCATCTTGACCGTTGGTCGTCTGTGTGATTATGTTGCGAATGATGTTGTAAGTCTTTGCCTAGCGGTGTTTTAATCATTTGCTGAGTTTTTGCATTTTGATGCGCTTTTGAAGCGTAACGATGAATTTGTTAATTTCAACTATTGTTGTTTTTTTTTAGAATAATGGTTTCATTTATGTTGTTCTCTTGTTCGACATTTTCATCTGATTTTGTTCGATTTTTTCTGAGCAATTGTAAAATTCTCCTGAGATTCTGGGATTTAAACACTTTTTTTGACGTATCTATCAGTTCGATTTGATTCTAAATCGAATGGTGTTTTCTAATAATCAGTTGATCTGTTGAATTTTTTACTCATCTCGTTGCTAATTTTTATTAATTTTCACTTATTAGTTTTCGATTGATCTACGTTGAAAGAATCAGTTTTTTAAATGTTGATCTAGAATTACTTGTGAAAAAAAGTGTGTGAGTTTTTTTTTCAGTTCACACTAAACAGTCTAAAATATCTCGTCTTTGATGAGGCAGATAAATTGTTGCAAGAGAACGATGGATTCATTGGTGAGATTGAAGACCAAGTCATTCCATTATTACCACGTGTAAGTGGATATTCGAAAATTGTTTTTGATTCATTCATTCGATGGTTTATTTGTGTTGTTTTGATGTGAAACGCTGTTCGCGTATCGACTCATATATATCATATGAGGAATTTAGATTGAAATTTCATTTGATATGCATTTCATTGGAGAACTGAATTGCATTCGAGAAATGAAAATTGTTGAAAGCGTTGTGGGACCTTGTTCGGACGGAAAAGTCATCATTTCAGAAGGCTTTTCTGTATGCGGCAATTTTTCGATACTCCCGAAATACTCCCGAAATTTTGTTCCTGTAAAACAGTGTTAGTGTTTGCTTGCGTTTAGATTATTGTGGCGCTTTATTGTTGCATTATTATTTCAGCAAAGCGATGAAGTTTGTAAAGTCTTCTTCAGTGCTACAGATATTGCACAGTTAGATGAGCTGGCGAAAGAGTGTTTCAAGTGTACGCCAACTCGTTTGGAAGTTGGTGAGGTGAACGCTGTGAATGCACTTGTAGAGCAAAGAATTTTATGTGTGCGTTGTTTGTTTGCATATTTCACGTTTTATCCATTTATTGTGCAGTTGTAACTAATAGTGAAGTCAACTTCCAAATGTATTATTTCAATTATTAGCACCAATTAGCAGAGTTAGGAGTTTTTTCGTTCCGTTCAATACACCCAATAAAATTCATGAGTATTCAAAAGCATTCACCTTCATTGAATTTATCTCAAACGTTCACCTAATGACCTTATAATCATCCTCGGCGTAAATTATTATTATTCAAATGTTATTTGGGATTCTATAATGATGATGTGTGGGTTTGATTCACAGTTCATCTCAATATCATCCCAATCAAAATTAATGAGGAATCCAGCTTTGCTGTCTCAATTTTGGTCATCGGAAAAGATTTTTTATTCTCTTAAAATGTACTCTCGACAAAATTCATGCAGACTGAATTTTTTGTCAACTCACGTAAAGTTTGCGGCATTGAATCGGCCGAAGTAAGCTTACTCCGAATATAACAGAGGAAATTTCTATCACCTACTTGAATATCAGTTATCCAACATGTGTTTTTTTAGGTTCATGAATATGATAAACGCTTTGAGCTACTGAAGATCATGCATGACCAATATCCGAATACTGGTTAGTCGACTTCGTTGCATCACTGTTTTTTGTTGTGGTTTTGAATTACCTGGGCGTATGGAAAGTTTCAATGCCACACTGCTCTAAGACAATAACAGACATCCGGCAGCGATTGCTTCAACCGTGCTTATGCATGATAATTTAGCCAGTGTTTCGCCTTCGTAGATTGAGTATCGTGGGTTGTCGTGCGAGTTCCATTCAACAGCCACAATAAGAAGGGAATTTGACGTATACATTTGTATGATATACATGTGAGGAGATGATTAGATCGTCATTTTTAGTGTGTAAGATTATGGTTGAGATTGATTTATTTTCATAGTTTGTTCTAAGAGAGCACTGATATAGTCCGCTAACGATAAGGGTGTTGTTTGGTTTTGATTGTGTTGTGAAGTGTAGATGATGCGCATCGTGATGGGGAGCAGAAAGCGACACCACCGAAAACGATCGTGTTTGTGAACACGAGGAGAAAGTGTAGTGTGATCGCGTGTTTCTTATCATTGTACGGTTTCAAAGCATATCCCGTGCACAGGTTCGTTTATTTTCTCATGATATTGGATGAATAACTTGCTTGAATCTTTTGGTCTGGTGTCGACTTTTTTAAATGAGGATAGAATGAGAAGAGAAAACGTAATCGTAGAGTGGATGGTAATAGTAGGGTGATGTGTCTAAATGAGGTTGAATATGATGCGTGTATTGCTTTTAGTGGTCTGACACAGATTCTAAGACATCAAGGTTTGAAGGCGTTCGAGTCGGATGATTGCCATATCCTAGTGGCAACAGACGCTTTAGCGCGTGGAATGGATTTCAAAGATATATATCATGTAAACTTTATTTTGATGACCGTTTCTTCATGACTAACTCAATTTTATTAATATTTTCTGATACGTTTGGTATTATTGTGAATAATTGAATGCACTCATTTTCAAGCTTGCATTCTTTTCCTTTCATGTATTTCACATTTTACTTTTCCTTCTTTCAGTTTCTTGTTCTTGTGTGGCATCAAGTTGGTTGGAGTTATTTGAAGAATAAAATGATTGTCAAGTTATAGATTTGGGTGTGTTTTAGGTGATCAATTACGATGTACCAAATTTCCGATCTTGGGCATCCTACATTCATCGTGTTGGGAGGACTGGCCGACTCGGCAATCGCGGACTTGCAACCACATTCTACTCACCTGACCATGACAGTGATATGGCACCGTTCCTCTATCAGGTATTTGATTGATACATTGCTCCATATTGCAGATGTTATTCGATTGTTGAAAGTTTTTGTGTGCATTTAGTTGTTAATTATTATTTTGTCATTCCTGGGCAATTACGAATTTGATCTGGGTGAATAATCAGTGTGTGTGTTGAATGAGCAGTAGCCAGTATTCGCTATTGTTTATGGAAATAAACAGTGTTATTTCAATAACCATTAATCAGCGTTCATTGACGACGGTTATACGGAAGAGTAATCTTAGAGAAGAGATGCGCACGCATGCTAGCCGGGCTCTGTTGAGGTTTTCCATTGAAAACATTTTGTCAATGGAACGAAACTGCATTTTTCAACCAACTGCATGTCTCATCAGTTAAAATGTTCTTCAAAAATTTTCTTGCAGTTACTAATTCAAACGAAACAACACATTCCGTTCTTCTTGCAAAGAGAAGTGGACCTTCGAGAGCAAGAGGGGCAGTTGGAAGAGATGCGTCGTAGGGCGTATACCGAGTTCCAGAGCGCCTGGAACGACGAGACTTACAATCGAAAACAAGTGGTCGACAATGAGTACGGGAGCAGTGAAGAGGACTGAAATGAAGCGAACGACGTTGGGTCAATCCGAACCTCTGTTGATTTGTTCCACCGACTTTGTTGGATATTTGAAGAACTCATTATTTGTTTTGTTTCGTTGAGTTTCGGTTTTGTGAAAATTCAGCTTGTTAATGATTTCACAGATCAGTTTTGTGTCAGCGGACGTGAATGATTTGTGAAGAATCGTTTGTGATGTGTTGTTGATAATGTGAAGAGTTGATAATTTGATTCGTAATATGTTCGAACCGTCCTAAGGGTACTTTGAGTAGTGTTTTGAAGGTTATTGCCGGGATTTTTATTAGATTATTGAATTTGATGGTTTTCGTCAACAAACGGTTGTTACGAAGGAACGGCTGTTGCACAGACGAATGGCTGTTTAGATGCACGGCTGCTGTTTTGGATGGATTTAGTTGTTGGATTTGATTTGTGTTCGTGAATTGTGACGACGAGTTTGAATATTAAAGAATTTATAAACAATTGTGACGCTTGATGTTATTACTATTGTTATGATTGGAGGTATTTATTGAAGTGTTCATATGCTGATGTTATTGAAGTAAGTGTTTCGATGTGTTTTGGAACGGTGTGTTCTAAATGCATATCATTATTACTCTAGTACCGATGTCTTTGTGTGTGTGTGCTTATGTGGTTTGCCATCGAATCAGTTTCTCGTAATATATTCGAGTGTCATTGCTATGGTTGTTTTTGTTCCGAATTCTATTAATTCTATTTGATAATCGGTCAAGTTTCTGGTTCGCTGTTGTTAACTTGAAGCGTTCTTTTGTGGGATCTTTGATGATTTATCAATGTGATCTTCATAACTGCGCCTTTGAAATTTCTCTTCCCAACAGCATTCAGCTCGGTTTGAGAGTATTTTACGTGTACGCGTTTCGTTCTCTGGTATCAAATTCTTATTGCCGGTTGAGACTTCAGAGCGCTGGCGCGAAGAGTTTGTCGCTATGCTGAGTGATATCCAATGCTTTAAAATGTTTACGAACACTATTATTATTGTAGATGTGATTGTCTTTATTGTTACCTTTGTTGTTGTAATAATAATTATTATTTCTCTTATTCTTGCCACTACTATCATTATCATTATTATTACTATCATCACTATTCAAAGTATTATTATTATTATTATTATTATTATTATTCAGTTGTCGGAACGCAATTGTGCCTTGCATTTGTTCAATGTGGGATTTGAGCTGTGGGGACTCCTCATTGCTTTCTTCCTGTGTTATTTGTATGTTTATTCAACTAACTTCCACTTATAACAATACATTCCCTAATCGCTTTATCCTCATTGAAATGCGATATCAATTTTTTGATTGCATTCAACATTTCAAATGCAAATTTTGTTGTGTTATTGCTTTATTAGTATGTAATGCGATTAGATATTATAGCAATTGTATTTCATTATGGTATAAACACGTGCAATTTTAGGGAATTCCTCTCCGTTCATCAAATATAATATCAAAACAAATTTGAATGTATTAATCTCATTATTACTGCCAACTATGTCTGCTGCAGTGCTCTTGTTTGCAATTCTCGATTCATGTACACATGTTGATAAAGTTTACTTTCCAGCAAAACTACAATTAATGTGTTGCGTTTTATTCAAACTATTCACTGAGTGTCGTCAACAAATAATCAGTCGGAAATGCATGATCCGGTTTGTGCAGGTTTGTGTGAAATTTGAGGCCTTCCAATGGGTAGACGAGACGACTGGAAGATAGCAATCAAAGTGAACGAAATGGCGTGTGGAACGTCGCTTCCTGCAGTTTGCGCAGAAATTTGACAGGATCTGTTCTGTAGCCGTTACTTTTACTCTACATTTAAGTGTTCATATTTCCTCAGTTCCATATTTGGGTGTTCAGTCGATTAGATTTCAAAGATTCAGTGAAATGAATTGTGCAGATTAAATACTGATTTTGAGGTTCTGGCTGTTTTTTAAGGATTCTCTTGTGCTCACTTTAGTTAGAGTGACATTGGGATGAAGCGTACTGTTGAAACGGTCATTAAAAGTTCTGAATGCAACCCGAGTGAAATATCATAGATGATGTTTGAAAAGTTGAGAAGATGGATCGTTGAATGGAAAGAGATTCGGATATCAGTGGATTGTCCAACAAGGAACGAAGAACTCAACCGATGCGGATGAATTTCTCGCTGGCGATTGAGCTGAGGATTCGGCTCACTGATTGTGAGCCGAATCAGTAGCTGAATGTTAATGTGTTTCTAAGAATAGCTCTCCTAAAAAGTAGTAATCAAAAGTGATTTTAAAAAAGTAATGATCATCTCACTTGAAGATTCTTCAGAAACCAGATAGAATTTTGATTGAGGACATTGATATCTAATTTGCTAATGAATTAACTATAATACCATACGAATAGACATGTGTATTTGTTGATTAAGAGACAAGATCTATATTTGTTAATCAAGAGATCTGCTGATTGCATTTGTTAATCAGACATATTTGCGACCAGCTGATAAAAATATCAAAATATTTGGTATTTGCTTAGTGACAACGTGATCATCTTTGATCGTGCACACTATCAATTGTGTTGAAATTTTGATAGTGAAGTTGTTTTTGCTGAATATTTTGAGTATTGCTGAGTGACGTCGAAATTCCAATGTTTTCATATGACCTGAATAATGAACATACCAAAATACACAATGAAGTGGTCATCTTTGATTTCTTTTCGCTGAAAATTTTCGTTGTGAAACCATCGAAACGATGTCTGTATTTGCTTAGTGATATAAGCGCATTACTGGAACTATTATCAACTATAGAATCAAGAAAACAAATGGAATCTGATTCTTAATGTTTAGACAACGGAAAAACAAAAACTGTTATCGTAATCATTCAAAACAAGCGTCGTCTAATTACAAACAGACCCATTATTTGGTTTAATTGTAACAAATAAATAGTCCGGAAGAGCGTTGAACATTCATTCGTATTTGGTGAATTCACGCTTTAAAATCGTCTTCGACTAGCGACAAATAATGGGTCTGTTTGCCCATCGAAATGGACGAGTATCGCTGGAGTGTCTTTCGGTATTCAATTACTTGTTTTCATTCAGTTCTCGTTTTACCGCTTTTTTCATTTCAACACAACGCATTTCATGGAAGATCCAATACAATGCAGTTCTTGTATTGCGTGATCTTGAGCGTTCCAAATTTGACGTTTTCAAAATTGATAACACACTCCCGAATTGAACGCATCTTTGGAATCTTGCATGAGCTAAACTTCAACGAACTTTCAATTATTGGTTCGAATTTGGCACCGAAAAGTCAATTGTCTGATGCAATTCAGATAATCCGGTGCTCTATACAAACAAGCGCCGAATTATTACCTCAAAAAAGCTTCATATTACAAGCACTAATCACAGTGCTCAACAAATATTTGGTATAATTGTAAAAATCCGTTTGTTCATGTCGCTAATTTCATCTTATCATGACTGCGAATCAGTCGTTTTCCCATGCAAACAACATCACCGCTTGTCTGGTATTAATTTGGTTTTAAAACCTAATCATGAATGCGTTTTGCGTTCAAACACCTTCAAAATCTAACCGCATAATGTTCAGTGAGCAATTGAATTAAATTTCTATCGTGAACTTCACTGACATTTTATGTCACAGGGAAAACCTCGAATTCATGACCGCTACAATGAATCATCTTTTGGTGATCATCATGAGTGAAGAATTCGTGAACGGACAGTAAAAAATGCAAATCATTCAATTCGGTAGCTGCGATTTCGTATTCATTTTATCATGGTTACTGGATCAAATCTGAGGAAACCATGCGAGATGAGCTTACGAATTGATCGCCGATCACAATCACTATCGGAAATGTCGAAGAAAATCATCAACTTGTAAGTTGTTGACGATCATACGTGAAAACAGGCTCACATGTTGTTTATCGCTTCACACAAACAAGCGCCGAATTTATCGCTTCATATTACGAGCAGTTATTAATTAGAGTGCTTAACAAATTACTGCCCCGAATAACCAATTACCCATAACACTACCCATTGACCATTATAAGAGTTCATTTTTCGCCGGTATGCCATCACGAACCGGTTGATATGGACGAAATTTTTATCACAAGACTGACTTGTTATTCATATTTTGATCATCTTCTCTTTTAGTTTAAAAAATAACAATATTTAATGGGTAATTGCTTATCTATTACTTCATTCAGTAAAAATATTTCCCTTTCAAATGTTGAAACTTGAGCAGTCCCTTAAGTTTATACATTCAACTTGAAATTTCGAGCCTCGTATTGCTGGAAGTCATGCAACAATAGTTTGAAGCTATTGTACGATAAGATGCGTCGAGAAATTCATTCATCACTGATACGTAGAACGTGCATTCATTTTTCTTCATTGTTGGTGTAGTGCCTATTGAAAGCTTGCGACCACATAATGTAATGTTCAACGTTAGTTAGCAGTAAATTTGAAAAAAATCGAATGAATTTCGAAAGCCTTCGCCGTTATGCTCCGTTCTTGCATCCCGAATGAGAATGTGACGTAATATGTCAAGATGACTAAATCAGCATGACTATTTCAGTATAGTATCGAGAATGTCAAGATCACCGTCTAAGTAGAGCAAATAGATATAGTACTCTTTGTTCGACGAATATCTTTGAAATATTACTCTTACTTTCAAAATACTGTCGCTTCTATTATGAGTGAGTATCTTTTGTTGACTGAGCAGAACCTGAAATATCCTTAAGCAGTAATCGAACATCTCCAAAATTCATGTTATCTCGTAAGATCGTTGCCATCTTCTGTGGAAAAATGTTGCGATGAAACTCATGTTTGAAATCGTTTAATAGCTCATTGTAGGTACACGTCAATGGCCATATATATTACAGTCAGGATAATAACGCAGTTAAGAAATTCATTGATCTCAGTTGTAAGATTGATTATAATAATAAATCGTGATTGACACTCTTCCATGAGGCTTTCCTCTTGTCGTTTTCCATTCCATGTCAAGGAAAGTTCCTCATAACCGCCTAAACTTCTCACGTTCTTTGATTTTCACCCGTGTGCACTGCATCTGTCACTGACGAACGCGAGATGCTTTTCGAAGAATCATATATATATGCCGCTTAGCTCCTTTTTTTTTTTTGAGAGGATTCGAATGACTGAGATGTTACGCGATGTTTCGATCAAATCTGCTCACGATCAACTCTTAAATGAATATATGAAAATATTCTATTTTAGAGGAGAGTTTCGGACGAGGGACGATTCGAATTTAACTCAACATGTCTTTATTGAGTAATATTCGAGGAGGAATAAATTTTCGGGTGCTGTGGATCTTTCTGGGTCCACTCCTCTTCTCACCACTGCTGTTTTTTGATTCAAAGGTTACGATACATTTCATTATTCGTCGGTCATTTTGGTCATGGAAAAAGTTTTCATGTGATTGTTATTGTGGTTTTTGTCAAGAAAATTCGTTAAACTCGAAGACCATACAACAGCAATACATTGCGAACATTCATTTATAACAGTGGTTCTCACGTTCGGGTGCTCCATTACCCCTTTTGATGATCTGGCAAGTCGCCGTTACCCCCTCATCTGATAAGGGAACTGACTACTTCTACGTACAACGTCAGGAACAAACGGAAAACCGGCACGGAAACCTCTCAGCGGCGTGAAAGAAATTGGTGTTCTAGACCGTTGTGTTACTCATTACTGCAGTCGATTATGATTGCGTGAGAGGCTATTGTCTATGACACGCTCACTTCAAACTGATTTAGATGGATTCTCATTCTTTTCAGACGTGTTGCATTCACTCTCATAGCTATCACATGCGAATACCGTTCTCTTGATGAGTTTTTCTCACTCACTTCGTCTCATTTCACTTCACAATTCAAATTAGTTTCTTATTCTGTAGCATATACTATTTAATGGATAAGTTGACGAGTGTTGACAACCGAAATCAACAATACAGCACTGAAATATTATTGCTCAACAACGTTCGAGAGCCAAATGATCAATAATAGAGTGTATTTGATAGAATGAGAATTTGACTTTGATTGTTGAGTGAAATGAATGAGAAATTAGCAAAAAAGAACACTTTTGGTAATAAAAGCTATGAGAGCGATTGTAACATCAAGGAAAAGAACGAAAACCCTGTTAAAACGAGTGAAAACTCTGTTAGGCCCTGACGAGCTAATGATACTCAGAAAATAGGAGAATGAAGAGTGTTGCCATCAACTACCATCATAATATAACAACTGCACGAAATACTAATTTCTCGACCTCCTCTTTACCCCTTGGCACCTCCAAGTTACCCAGAATGGGTAATTTCACCCCCTATGAGAACCATTGATCTATAAACTCGCATCTAAAACCACAGTTATGTTTTCGTGTTTTTTCACCTGATTCACGCATGTTCAGTTGATGTTACAATAATAATATTGTTATGATTACATGATTGAAACTTCATTGCTGTGCAACTAATAGCTACTGATTATGGTGTAATTAATTACTGACTAAATTGTAAGTTATCAGTGAAAGTCATGGTGTTACACTGTTTTTGTGTATGAGAATTGTACACACCTTGTAAAATACAATTATCAACCGTCTTAGAGTGACAGTTTCAATTTTTTCTCGAAATGTGCATCACCATACAGTAGATATTTCCTTGCGACTTATAAAGTTTACTGTCAATCAAGTCATATTTGGTTAGTTCGTTGCCGTTCAATTCAAAACGACTATACATTGATGATTATAAGTGTTTCATCTTAGATCTGGCATCGATAATACCACATATACGATAATTTGAGGGAGAGTGAGATGTTATTTACAAGAAATTCATCAAAATAAATACAAAATTGTTTAGAATAAACATTTGATACAGAATTCATATGCACTGTTAAAACTAACTTCATTCGAGTTCAAAGCCAACTCTCAGAGGTTCCTTACGATAGGTTCAATGCTTTATCATTCAACAATGTTTATTTCATTTTCATTTCAGCCGCTGAAATGCGCTTATGGTATTATCTTGATCATGTCCTATTGGCTATTTGAAGTGGTTGCAATTCCGATTACTGCGCTTCTTCCCATACTTATATTTCCGGCACTCGGCATAATATCAACACATGAAATATGCAGCTGCTATCTGAAGGTATTCACATCACCAAAGCTTTGACTGATTTCAAAAGATATCATCATACGTATCAAAGATATGATCTCTTTCAAAAGATCTCATTGTCTTATGAATAGAATCTGATCTGTAGAAAATTATGAACTCCAATATTTCCATATAGAAATGTGAATATACATGACGCTGGAAAGAACCTCACAACACCTGTTTCACCTTCAAGAATTCGTTGTAAGAGTGAGTCAAATGTTGAAATTATAGCAAATCATAAATGGCATGTTGATGTGATCAATGTGATCCATATTTGCATAATAATGTGATTGGATCTTTAAAAAGTAGATTATATAAACAGTTTTGCTGAGTTGTTCCTAAAGCTGAATCGCACCCTCAGGGAACATTCCGTTGAATTGCTTTCAAGTTGTCGAAAACGAATGACCACTTATATCCTCTAATGGAGAATCTGATTGTTAAGGATACATCATTGTTGATCCTTTGTACGTTGATGATCGCGTTGGCAGTCGAAGAAAGTAATCTGCACAATCGTTTAGCGTTGTTCGTACTATCGAAATTCGGTGGTTATCCCCTCGCGGTTATGATCGCTATCTCAAGCGTTGTTACATTCATGTGAGCCGTTCAATTTTTCATAGCAGATTTTTACTGACTGAAATGTTTCTCGTAACTGCGGTATGCTGAAAAACATGATAATAGCAATTCAAACATGGCATTTGTTCGCCGAGTAGCAACTAAAATAAACAACTCAAAAGAAGTGCTAAACGATGTATGTTTTGGTCAGTTCCATGCCTTGCTGGAACTTCTCATTGTCACAGCTCAATCATCAAACAGTTGCTTGGTTGGCTTATTGAAGCTGATCATCACTGAAACGTTTTCACTTATGTTAAGTGATTTGTTGTCAAGAAAATTGAGGTTTCATGTTAGAAACTCAATCTTTGCATCAGGTATTTAAGATATTCAGTCGAAAAGATGTAACTACCTTATGTGAAAGCACTAAGTGGTAAGAAAAACTAACGTACTTATAAAATTGCAGTAGCATCTGGGTAACGAACACATCTGCCACAGCGCTGACTCTACCAATTACGATCAGAATTCTTGAATTGATGATTCAAACGCGTTCGTTCTCAGTAGAATCGAATGGCACTCATGGACATGGGTGGGTAAACGTCTGATTTTCGTATGCCTTGTACAAGGAAAGCACCAATGTATTGGTTTTTGACAATGATTTGGACTGAAATCAGAAGACTGGATTGTTTGAAATGGGCTCAATTTTCAACCACATCCTATTCTTTCTCTCGTACTTTTTCAGAATAAAACTGAACTCACCTGCTGATAATATTACAGGATTCTTGGTGGCTTAGATATGCTAACATTAAGGATTTTCAGAAAATCGAAGTCGCGAAATAGCGTCAAAGAACGTTTGAAATTCGATCTTCTATCGTGCGAGGATCGGGCGTTGTGCAAAACACTGGTTCTG
Source organism: Anisakis pegreffii (assembly GCA_035041965.1). Classification (NCBI taxonomy): domain Eukaryota; kingdom Metazoa; phylum Nematoda; class Chromadorea; order Rhabditida; family Anisakidae; genus Anisakis; species Anisakis pegreffii. The sequence goes on along the minus strand of JAPYMA010000065.1, from coordinate 43,969 downwards.
ATATGTGCACACGGTGCACTCATTGGTGGCACTGCAATGGTCACTGGAAGTAGCACGAATCTGATATTCAGAGAATTATACCACACGTACGTTCACTTTGAAATTATTCTAGTTCCAAGCCAGTTCCATAGCTGTCAACTATATTCATATAGCCAACACTCAATTTCAAGCTTCGCATAATTTTTATGATCGAAATTTTGTTTGGAACGAATGATACAATAATGGTACCGTTGAAATTATTGAGACAGTGATTTGGCTTTCGTTTGATCAGATTGATAAATTAGTGATAGTTCAGAATCGTAGATGAAAGGTCGTCGCAAGTGACAATCTTCAATTGGTTGAGGTTTGCGCTGCCAGCGATTATATTCTATTCAATCGCCTCACTATTCGCAATTTTGGTCAGTTCTTTTCTGCATTCGATACGCCATTACGGAAAAACTGTTCTGTGAAGAGAGTTTATTTTTCGTTGGTATTAGTACACACCTGATAAATTGTTGCAGATAACATTTTACGGTCCCAGATCAATGCTGAAATTGTTCACGAGGGCCTCACCAAGCGATAAACAACAAGTGAAAATATTCAACGCGCGAATCGCCAAGACTTACTCAGAGCTGGAGCCAATGAGGTCTTTAAAAGTCATTTTCTTCTAGTACTTCGTTCGCCTCAAACTATGAAAGCTTAATTGACCGATTGATGTCCATACCTGTCTCACGCTAAAACCTCTGCATGCCAAATCGGCTTCTTTAACTCGCCCTCGAATTTGCAAGTGAACAAGCAGAGGTCTAATTGAAGAAACGATATAACGTGCATCATATATAAGTCCCAGCCATGAATAGTAAGATTAGAGTGCCAATCGAAGAAAGAAAGTTTAATATGGAAGAAAATTTTTTCCAACGTTATGCGAATAAAACACTTTATTTTAAGCTGTTCCATCAAATTAACACAGGGAAATAGCACATGAATAGCACATTCCGTGAATAGCACAGGGAAATCATCATATGTGGTCACCACTGTTAACAGCACATTACAGATAATATTGTTGCTGAATGTAAGGCGTAGAATATGTCATGATTATGAGATGAATACATCGAATGATATTCAATTTCAATTTCAGTTGGGCTGAAAAGTCAATGCTTATAATAGCACTCTTCACCGTTTTTGCTTGGTTCCTTCGCTCACCGGGACTCTTTCCTGGATGGTCGGACATATTTTTTGGAAACAATAGGTATACAGGATTATGAAACTGTTTCAATGCTACTTCATTAGTTTGCGATCCACTGATGGAATGAGTTAATTTAATCTTTCGCTGAATAATTTTGCGATGATTTTTTAAAAATTTGTTTCCATGCTATTTGTTATTGATGAGCCGAGAAACTCAGTGAACGTTCCACGAAATTGTTGAAGAGCCGAGAAAATGCTTTTAGAATAGTTGAACGAAAGTCATCTCAACGTAATTTTCGTTTTCAGACATTTGCTGACTGATACAAACGTTGGAATTTTTACGGTGTTTGTTTTGTTCGCATGGCCAAAAGAGCGACCAAAATTTTCACACATGATCCGACCAACTAAGGACGAATATGCTAAGAAATCTAGTATGAAATTATGAAAGTATTCACTGATTTTTTATAATAAATACCTTAAAATTCAACATTCGCTAACTGATAAGAGAATACACAATTCATAATGTTTCTTTTGCTTTATCTATTAGCAAAAGTTTGCTTCACAGTGATATCAGGTGGATTTTAGAAGGTGATAGTAGTGAATGAGAGCTTGTTTTGAGTAGCTGATGCATTGCAGTTTTGGAATTTGAAATGAGATTATTCGCATTGCAGAACATTACGAAAGCTTACTTTGCTGGAGCACTGTTCAGTACCGCTTTTCATGGTCAACGCTTCTGCTTGTTGGTGCAGCGTTTGCGATTTGTGAGAGTGTTAAGGTTGGGTTTCGGTTGTTCATCGATTATGCAACTAACAGATTTCGATCAGTTCATTTGATCATTATTGAAGATGATCCATTTGCATCGAGTTCAGTTCAGTGTGAATTCATTCAATCGAATATCAATGTATGCATGATATGTTAAAATGTTTCATTTCTTCACTGATTCGCCAGTTTTTGGAATCATTTCGAAGCGAAATTCATCAAAAACAGACCGTGATTTGCTTTTCAGAAGAGTTGTCTGGAAGATGTGATAGTGGAATGGACGCGAAATCAATTGGACCATTCCTCACCAATATCGGCACAACTCATTGTTGTACTGATGGGGATGCTTGTTAGCGATTTTGGTGTTGCGACCATCTTCTTGCGTATCGCTTTGAATCTGGTTCGTTTATGTGAATTGTTCTCGATATTGTTGCGCGAAAGCTGTGAAATTCTCTCACAAAATCTACCGGATAGTCATTTACAGTGACTCCCAAAATGTGTTCAACCTAAACTCATCAAAACACTCATCTTGTTCTGCTTGCCGTCTGTCAAACTGTGTTTTTGTGCTAATTTCAGGCCATTTCACTCAATATTCATCCACTCTACTTGGGACTACCGACAGCAATCTGTCCCTCGTTGTCGTCAATGTTCCCGATGGCTTCGCCGTCCAATGCAATTGTTTACGATGCTGGTGTCATCAGTATACCTGAAATGGTGAGCCGCTCAGTGCTTTTCTAAAAGTCTCTGACGCATTTCATTTTTCGAACCGAAATGGAAATGTTTAAGCATTCACAGCGTTTTTTTTCTCACAATGATCACAATCTAGTATCTGCAAAGATCTGGGAAGTGCGTGTTTGAACAGACTATGAACTGTGAGAATTTTCTGAAGAGTAATTCAACTGCAGGCACTTGCTGGTATCATATTGAATGTGTTAGTGTACGTGATAACAATAGCAAATATGAACACTTTGGCTTATTGGGTATTCGATTTCGGGACAATACCATCGGACTTACGACACCTCAGTTTGAATACAACTTGTGCATATTAAACACTTCAATTAGGTTCTTCACTTTGACATGACCAGATTTGTGATCGTATTTATGCATGTGCTTGTTTAACGACTCATTTGTTAATGTGATCTGCTGGACTCTGAACAAATTGTTCAACGTTTTCATTCTTTTTCAACTCTGGATTACCAATGTATCTATAGAACGGAATAAACGAGTTTACCACTCGCATGACTGAAACTTTTGAATATTATCGCGGACGAAGCGAGCCTGTCAGGCCCGGTCAGCTCTGTCCTTTTCAATGGAATTTCAAAGCATACTGATGCTTGTACATGTGATCGTATAGCCAGCAAGGGAAGGTCACGAACTTACCCCCACGTTTCGGGATGAAATACATGTCATGTTGTAGATCTTCTCGAGCGGATCACGAATATGTAAAGCATTTTTGCGAAACACAAAGGGGAAGCGGGATATGAGGGGGAAAGATGTAAGAATATAAGAATGAAAATATACGAAAACAAGCATTCCATCACTAAACTTCCGGGTGACCATGCACCGCCAAACAGTAACACGACGGAGCAGCTAGGGATGGGTTCTACAATCAGGTACTCAAAAGATCTGCATGGATCCTTCCTGCTGTGCGGTCTTTGTTTTGCGTCCGTTGTGTGGTTTTATTTTGTGTTCGACGGTTTTTCAATCCTGGAATATTCAAGAAATCCAGTAAGTTTTTAAATATAGAAATGTCGCATGTCCAACACATTCTTTTTCCAACTGATGCGTTAATTAGAATACATAATTAGTTATGGAACAATTATTCAATAAATCATACAGATGAGAGCAGTTCAAAATCTGAAAACAAATCAACAATATTAGAAGACAAATACAATTCATCGTCAGATAAAACATCAACAATTAAATTTTCTGCAATAATATCTCAACTTTTTTTATGTATAACTTCAACAGATTAATGTTCATTTGCTCATAACTGGGATGAAAGGAAACGAAACGAATTCCTCGGCAAGAATTCTGTTGAAATTCTCAAATGTTACGAGGTGATTAAAATTGTGCTCTACAGATAACAGAATTCAGACACTAAATATTATAAAAACAGTCGTAATAGAATCGTCCATAACAGGGACGGTCATCAACATTGTAACAAAACGATGAAATTAAGACTGATATATAACAAAAATTAATTGATTGTGAGCATAATTTAATGAAATTTGAAATGGGTTCTGACTGTAACAATTTGAAATTAGACCGTTGACTGCTGAATAACTCATTCCTTTGCGCAACAGTGTTAAAACTCAAACTGTCAACGGAGCAAAGCTTGACGAGATTTCATTAAGCGGATTAGTAATGGCTACAATATATTTCCGAAGCAACTGTGCACAGAACAGATGATGAACGCAGTGTTTAAATGCACTCCTTCATTTGAACTGCAGGACTAGCGAAGAGAACTTTGTGAAAATAATCATGAGCAGTTTAAGATTTAAGTTCACTGATATCCACTGAATCATCAGCACAAGCGTTATTTCCAACTGAAAGTAGCCTTGACGCAGTATGCCAAATCGTTCGTTTCATTGTAAATTCGACTGTGTTGAAATTGAACGGTGGGCAAATTTCTGGAGTATGCATTCACGGAGAAAGAAGGAATGCGAGCGAATCAGTGATACGACTGAAGGGATTGAGAAAATCATCATGATTCAGTGGAACAATAGTGTAGTTTGCAAAATCAGTTATGAGAGTGTTGAGAGATCATGAAAATTAGAAATAAAAACGCATTACAGAGCACAGATGGAAAGTTTTGTAGGCATGCATGCAATGCGTGTTAATGTTGGCTTGTGCATATTGTGAACAGCTCTTCCATTGAAAACTCAATTCTACCCCCTATTCATTTCCCATAATCCTTCTGAATTTTTATGTCTACTTCGCACAATATCTCATTACTCTCATTCCAAACGTTACCAATTGCGTTATTGTTTCAATATATCATGCTTTTATTCTCATTCACTGCAGTCACTTCACTCTCATCATATTTTTCCGAATAATTTATGCTGTTTTCATTCCTTTAGGAGGCTTTTTCAGTTCAGTCGTGTTCCTCGTCTAAACGAATGTACAAAAGCGATTCACCAAAGCATCAGCCGAGCCGAAACTATAATTACGATGAATTCGGAGTGATTGATCATTGTTTTTTGACATTTGATTCTGGCTGAGATTGCGGGATTGGAATATGTTGTGTTACTGCATATATTGTATATTGGAGATGTTAAATAAATGATTAGTCCATCAATAAGTTGTGGTTTTGTGCATTTCTTATGTGAAAACTTTCAGCAAAACGAATTCGTATGGTTTTTAGACGAGATAATAACAATCTTCTTCATAACACAGTAGCTCTCAAGCTTTCAATCTCCGTAGTCCCACTTTGTCCACATGTCACACCGCCAATCCCTCATACAGTAATCCATATAACCGATCCTCTCAAAATGCTTACATATTGATGAGGATTCAATAGAAAATCAAAAAATTGATCCAGTGGTCAAAAATTTTTCCTGTCAAAAATTGTCAGTAGTATTGAACTTTTCGTTTGACAACGAAATTTACTTTTCCTGAATCAGAGGTGCTCTTCGATGAGATGAAGGTGATTGGATTCGACGATGTTGAAAACATCGGACGGTATGGATTGCATGGATGTGAGCTATGTGATGCTCATCGACATCGGTATTGAGTAATGCGTGGTTAATATGAAAAGCTGTGTCACAAAGAGTTGATAGCTTCTTCCGAAAACATTCGTATCTTTATCAAACCAAAATTTATCTTGCATAAGATTAATATGATGAAATGTTCTGATGTTGAGAAGTTCTGCTAGAAATCCAGAATTAATTGAAGCACTATTTCAGAGGCGGTGGCGGGGTCGAGAGGGTGGGCCATCGCCCTGAAATAACGAAATTGGGGAATTTTTTTGGCTTCCTCATTATTCCTTCAAGATGAATCACCTTAGGTGATACCACAAACGATATTTTAAGGAACATTCACCCGACGTCTATACAACACATTTCTTATTGTTAAGAAAAATGAAGATGAAATCAGTAGCAAAGATGATTTTCATAGAGATTTGAGGTGACTTCTTAAGGGAATTAGTCATCAAGGAAAGGAGTTTGCCTTTTTCAGATTAAGAATAAGTTCGAGAATAAGAATAAATTTGCGACGTCGGGTGGATGGGTTGCCGATTCAGTAGTTCCCAGAAATGTACTGAACTCTGACACCGATTATAAAGTTACGAGAGTCATGTCACTTCGCATGATCAATGGTGGTGTTCTCATGCCAAGTGGCATAACTCTCGCAACTAAACACTTCACATCAAAGTCTGATGTGAATTTATAGGGTACTCAATATCGGATACAAGATGTTATATATCATGGTTATGAATTTTCCATGAGGATTGGATAACAATATCAATTGTTTCTTGAACTTTTATACTTCAGTTGAAACTAAAAATCTCAACTATATTTTTATTACTATGCGATCTATACAGCAAATTTTTTTCTCCTGGATCTGCGCTATAAATTGTGTATAAACTGCCCGGATTTATTCCCGTTTAATGGGTAGGAAATTCACATTCCTGAAAAACTCATCACATAAATAAGAGAGTACGGTCACTTGGCGAACTTAATCACTGCGTTCGTACTTGGCGAGCTGTTTGTATAATACACATTTAGCGGGAACGTTGAACGCGCGAAAACGGTGTGTTGCATTGAAATTATTGAGAACCAGTTGTGAACAAACGTTGGATTAAGGATTAACGTTATCTTTAGCATTAAGTTATCGCTTAAATTTGTTCTGAAAACAAAATGACTCAGCCAATGAAGCGTCTTCCGAGTACTTATGTTATTAAGAGAGGTGAGTTGTTGCTTGTGATTTTCGAAATTTTTCGTCATATTTTCATTTGAAAAAAAAAGGAATCTCCTCAAATTTCCGTCATTTCTTTCTTCTTTTATTAACTTCCTTATCAGTACTTTCAGAATTTCGTTCTTATTTTCCATAAAATGATTTTCTGCGATTCCAACTGTCCGGCCCCATGACATGGCTGCAAGTTGAATGTCTTTCTATACTGATAACGAAATATGAGAGAAAATTGCTGTAAATTAAGTCATTGAGAGAACCTGTGTGATTTTATAGGCTCAAGGTTGTCAGGAGTTAACCGAGGTTTTTCACGAGGAATTTGTCCCTTTGTTTTAGTCGTTCATCCAAATATTCACAAATTCATTGTTTGTCCTCAGAAAAATGATTCAATAGTGTGGAATACATTGTTGACTTCTGGCAGCCGAGAAAATCATTTCGTAGTACCATACGCATTCTTCAGATGGTCGCCAAGAGGGTGTTCAGTTCGACAAAATTGCTCATCGTATTGAAAAGTTGTGCTATGGACTCAATCCGGACTTTGTGGATCATGTACGTTTTCGTTATAATACTTGATGAAGTTCATTGAGGAATGTTTCAGTGTTAGTTCTGAACAAATTCTTTGCTGATTCATTTTATGAAAACAAAACTCAAGAGGAGATAAAGATTTTTCAGAATTTTCACGATGAATTCACCCAATTGTAATGTGCATTTGACTAATTGTAAGTTTCATTTAATTGTTTCAGATTGAAGTGTCGAAAAAGGTGATTGCTGGTCTATTCAAAGGCGTTTCGACAGTGCAGTTGGACAATTTGGCAGCTGAAACGGCCGCCGATATGACCACTAGGCATCCAGATTATGCAATTTTAGCGGCTCGTATTGCAATTTCGAATTTACACAAACAAACCAAAAAGGTGGCTCATTTTCTTGATTTGATTTAATGCCTTTCATTTATGCTCTTATTCGATAAGAAACAACTTTTTAAGCGATTTTCTGGAATTATCGTTTCAAAAAGTTTTCAAATGACCGAAAAAATGTTTCAGTTATTTTCGGAAGTAGCCACTCTTCTGTACAATGCGCATCATTCAAAAACTGGTGTTCACACTCCGGCGATTAGCAAGGAGATTTACGATATCATAATGGCTAATGCTGATGTTAGTGGATTTTTTTGATTCATTTATTAGGATATCTGGAAGGTATTACAGATCTGCAAATTCGGGTCAGAGAGCCACCCCTGAAAGTGCAGTTAAAATTCCACGATAATTCAAATGATTTTGCTGCTCTCCTCCGTGATGTTGATTTAAAATCCAAGAAATCGAAGGCTCGTAATCTTAGTGATTCTTTCAATAGCTGTATGATAAGCATTCTGAGTTATCGATATGTTCGGTTTATTGAACATCACACTCAACGTGATGCAGAAATAAGTTATGAGGACATTTTTTAGCGACTCAATTCAAGGATCGTTCACGACCGTGACTTTTCGTTCACGTATTTTGGTTTCAAAACATTGGAGCGTTCGTATTTGATCAAGTTGAACGGTGTGCCTGTTGAAAGACCGCAGCATTTGTTTATGCGTGTTGCAGTCGGAATTCATAAAGAAGATATCGATGCAGCTATTGAAGTACGGTGCTATTTTGAACGTTTTATTATCATTGTTTGGAATTTATCAATCTAAAAGATCGATATGGAATGTACATTCTTGATAATTCACATTGCCCTCAATCACGTTAACTGGTTTAGCACATAATTGGTAAACAGGTTAAACAAGCTTTCCACTAGGCCGTTCAGAACATTATGCTTTTAAGAGCTACTTCTGTCTTCTGGTATTTGATGGAATATTTGGCAAATAGCTCACCTATTTAATTATCATTAATTGAGAATGAATACATCGTGTTGATGAGGAGCTTTATTTCCCGAATTTCCGTTCGAATTCCAGATTACAAGTTATAGTTGTGGTTCGGTATTTCAGACCTACGATCTGATGTCTGAACGGTGGTTCACGCATGCCACACCAACTTTGTTCAACAGTGGAACGTGTCGTCCACAGATGTCATCGTGTTTCTTGTTGACGATGCAATCAGATAGCATTGAGGGAATATTCGAAACACTGAAGCGATGCGCACTGATATCGAAAAGTGCCGGTGGAATCGGTCTGAATGTCCACTGTATTCGAGCAACTGGTTCGTCGATTGCCGGTGTAAGTTCTTGAATCAATCTGACGAGAAGAAAGACAATTCCAAAAGTACGATGAAATCAAACGATCCGTTCGGTTGAAGCATCGATCTTTATAAGATCTCGAATTCTTGACTATGAAAAGTGTGAAAATTAGATATTGACGAATAAGGTCGACGTTTTATTTGTATAGAATATTTGTAGACGTGTGGTGTATCGAACGGTCTTGTTCCAATGCTGCGAGTCTTTAACAATACAGCACGTTACGTTGATCAAGGAGGGAATAAGGTGAATTGCTTCTTCGTGGAATAAACGAGATTTTCGTGTTGAGATTGAAAATATTTTTTATAGTGTAAACTATGGAGCAATGTTTTTATGTTTTTTTGTATTCGTAATCATTTCGGATTGTACACTGATTATGTTTTTTGACCATCGTAATGAAATGTTGAAGCGTCCTGGTGCATTCGCAATATATCTCGAGCCATGGCATGCGGACATCTTCGAATATTTGGATTTACGCAAGAACACAGGCGATGAGTTGGAGCGTTGTCGTGACTTGTTCTTTGGTTTGTGGGTGCCGGATCTGTTCATGCAACGTGTACGCGACAACCAGAAATGGTCATTGATGTGTCCGGCGGAATGCCGAGGATTGGAGGATTGTTGGGGTGAAGAATTCGAGAAACTTTACACGAAGTTAGTTTTGTCGAGAGAAGAGCTTTCGTAGTGTTTTGGTCTGCCGTTTGGTTGATTTGATCGAGTCGTTCCATAGTACATTATGGATTGATAAATACCTTCATATTGTTTCGAAATTTTCGTTAGATCATTTGGAAGTATTAAGATTATCACGATGTGAATGGTGAATGTTGAGTGTTATAGCTTACGTTAGACTCCAATAATACTCATCAGTATTATCTGAGGAATGGTGATTAATAAAGATAAGAATTTACCAGCGAGAACCTTAATGGAAAGCTTTTTAGATACGAGGCAGAAGGTCGTTATCGTAAGCAAATCGAAGCGCGTAAAGTGTGGGAAGCAATCGTGACGTCGCAAATCGAGACTGGTGTTCCTTATATGGTCTATAAAGATGCGTGCAATCGTAAGTCGAATCAAAAGAATTTGGGCACCATCAAATGCTCCAATCTGTGCACTGAAATCGTCGAATACTCGTCTCCAACCGAAGTGGCCGTTTGTAATTTGGCGTCGATTGCGTTGAATCGCTTTGTGACACCCGAAAAGAAGTTCGATTTCGCCAAACTTCATCACGTCACAAAAGTGATCACAAGAAATTTGAATCGAGTCATTGACGTTAACTACTATCCGATACCTGAAGCCGAAGTGTCGAACATGCGTCACCGACCGATCGGTATTGGTGTACAAGGACTGGCTGATGCGTTCATGTTAATGAGGCAAGTGGCTCGTTTTGCGCATTGATGCAACAGTTTCTGTGGAATTCTCTTCTGTTTTATAGATGTTGGATTTTTTGAAACGTTTTGGAGGAAATTTGAGTCAATTGGATTGTATTGTTTTGTTGATATTCTCGTTGTGCAGATATCCATTCACGAGCGAACCAGCGAGAGATCTAAACAAACGCATCTTCGAAACAATTTATCACGCCGCACTCGAGTCATCTTGTGAATTGGCCGAAAAGTATGGACCTTATGAGACATACGAAGGAAGTCCGATTAGCAAAGGGGTGAGTAATGTGCCTCTTTGATTTTTAGAGAAACTTCCGCTTTGAATTCTGAAAAAATTTCCGTGAAAATAGGTTGTCTGTATTTTTCGGTAGTCGCTTATGAAGTGTGTAGTCATTCTCATTAATATTGTACATTGGCCAGATCGTAATGGTTTGTGTGGATATAAGAGAGAATATGATATTTGATTCAATGTTACCAATTATCAGCATTAGTTCTGATTGTGAAGTATTTCTTTCGATGGTCTCAAATCAAGGATATTTTTGCTTCATTCAGTGATCGTTAAAGGCATTTACTAAAGCGGGTATGCAATTGAGTAATGCGTTGCAGATTCAATAAAAACATTTTGAGTCAACGATATTATGACTCGTTTTCGTATTCTTGCAGATTCTACAACACGATATGTGGGGTGTAACGCCGACGGATCAATGCGACTGGGATTCGCTTCGAGCGAAAATCGCGAAATTCGGTGTTCGTAACAGTCTCCTGCTGGCACCAATGCCTACCGCATCAACCGCCCAAATATTGGGCAATAACGAAGGCTTCGAACCGTACACGACTAATATCTATACGCGAAACGTGCTCTCCGGAAACTTCCAAGTAAGCAAATGAATAATGCTAGTGATAGTAGTGTGGAATAATTACAGTTGTTGCGGTAATAGTAACATTATTAATGTCATATCGTCGTTACAATACGATTCAGTTGTTATTATTTGAGCCAGCTGCAAGGACTTGTAATGAATTAGATGACGAGATAATATGGTGGTGATATGTGAAATTAAATGTGATTTGTCATTTTCAGATTTTCAACCCGCATTTGTTGAGAGATTTGGTCAAATTGGGATTGTGGGATGATGAAATGAAACTGGCGATCATCGCCAATAAAGGTTCCATTCAATCGATCGATCGTATTCCAGCGGACATTCGAGAATTGTACAAAACTGTTTGGGAACTTTCAATGAAGGTCAGTTTTGTGATCACGAGATCGGTGTGCTCTCATCAACAACGTATACAAATTCGAAGAACTTTATTCAGTGTCTGTGCGGAGCATTTCTGTGAATATTTAATAGAATTTTGTGGGGAGATACGGTGCAAGATGTGTGTTTTGAATAGTTCTTCAAAATGATTCTCACTGATTCATGTTGGTGACATTTTGGTGATTATTAACAGCGTTATGCTAGAATGAAATTTTGCCGTGATAGTGTCGTTTTTGCTTGATTGTCCTTCATGAACAAGTCTTTTACGATGATTTTCATAGGTTGAACAATTGGACCGAATAGGTGATGAGAATTGATTTTGTGATTTGATTTGAAGGATATCATCGATATGGCCGCAGACAGAGGTGCGTTCATTGATCAGTCTCAATCGCTGAACATTTTCATCGCTAAGCCATCGTACGCAAACGTTACCAGTATGCATTTCTACGGATGGGGAAAGGTATATTTGAATATTCATTTTCGTTTTCAATATTTTGAATATTTTTTTGAATGATTAATCATTTTCGTCAGTTCTATTCTTTGAATCGTTTAACTTCGTTGCCTTCATTAATGTGTGGTAATGAGAGTATTGGAGTATTTATTTGTTTGTTTGCAAATTTAGACGGTAATACACGAGTGCTATTAAGTTGTTGGGGTGGATGTTTTGAAGTGTTATTGTTTGTAGGGTCTCAAAACCGGCATGTATTATTTACGCACTCGCCCAGCTGTAGATGCGGTTCAGTTCACAGTGGATAAGACAAAACTGAAGAACGCAAATGAGAAATCGGAAGACGTAGTGCAAAAAATGATGGATTGCGCATTGTCGGATCCAGAAGGATGTACGATGTGCAGTGCGTGAGCTGCGCTTGTATCTGATTGTGTCTCGATTTGACGGCAATTGAACGAATACTTCTGTCGACACTTATCTCACCGTCGTTCAAAGCATCAATATCTCATAATCGCCTTTTGTATCATTCAATTTTGAAGTTTTTTTATTCGTTGGCCTTATTCGTTTTATCCGATGAAGCAATTTCATTGTGTTTTGAATGGACTGATTTGAGTAATTTGTCATTTGTTCGGATATTTTTAGCCGATACATTTTTGAGAGAGGAGTTTCAGCTGTTTGATCATCATAAAGGAACTGGTTAATAACTGTTTTCAGTTGTTTATTTTTTTGACGTTGCGCTTCGTTTGCGTCGATTTTTTTTAGATAATTATTTCATGTTCTCTAAATTTAATATTGTATATTCTAATTGCTAATATCATCGTTATCATTCCATTTGTTTTTAGTGTTATCACAACCAATACTATTCGAATTGGTAATTATTATTATTTGTATTGGTCACTAAACTGCTTTATTGTTTATCGGCTTCATATGTAATGTTCATCAGCATTAGAATGCTGCCCAGTGCACTTCCTTCGTTGGTGTTTTCCACCGAAACGCGTATCGGTAGACTTTGGTTTTACCCAATACAACACCTTTAAGTTGCAATTTTTGTTTGAATCGTGTCAACTAATTGTATACTCATTCGCAAATGTTGCGGTATAACCGTGTGGTATTCGTTTCATCATTCCATCGTTTCATTATCAATATCGTCGTATCATTCTATCCCAGTTTTTATCAATATCGATGTTTCCGTTCGTATGACTGTTCACCGTTTTGATGTTGTATTCCATCGTGTTTCATAATTGTTCAATAATTTTTGATCATTCATTTTAATATTTTGTATTTTCAACTCACTGTCTTTTTTTTTAATTTTCAATAAAATTCCTCCGGAACAAAATGAATTCCATTCACAAACATTGTGATATATTTCAAGCACACTTGGTTCCATCACCGTCAACACAAATAATAATACTTCATAGAGCATTTCAGTTCTGAACTGAATTATTGTTGGTACGATATGCGATGAGATGAATAGTAGCAGTGGATAGGATGAAGGAATAAATCTGGATTGTTTTGATGAATCTACACATACCTGTAGAATTTGGGATAGTGATTAGCCTGGAGAAGTGGTAAAAGAATGCATCAGATAGGTGCACGTTAAGAAGCAGCCGATTTCGTTCTCTTCACATATCTGCAGCCGTAAAAAATTTGCGCCTTAAGTCCGCTGGTCAGGAATTCAGTAATTTTAAATAGTATCATTTGAAGTCAAACCCAAGTTTTCCGATGAAGTGTATTGTTATAGGAAGCCTGTCATTAATACATCTATCGCCTGGAACCGCTATTGCTATTATCAAGTCTATTGTTATATCAGTACTGAAAATAGTGAATAAGGGTCTTGAAACGACGATTGCTTTGAGGTAACAACTCAATCGGTGGTTCTCACAAGTGTTCGTCGTACTTTTCAGTCTTTTTTTTGCGAATCATATGTTTCTTACTTAAATTATAAAATCGGGTAGAGTAGTGTTCAGGGTGATCTTCGAAAAGTTTTAAGATGCTTTTGATTGGCATCACTGGATTTTCATCCGGGATTTTCTGAACGAGCAGTTTCGGAATCGTCATTGAAGAGAATTTTTAATAGATAGATAAATATCATCGTATTGTTTTGAATTTATTCTGTTCGTAGCGAGAATTTTCAGTGAACGTCTTGTGAAGAAAGGAGTTTTTCTTTGCGAACAGTTTAGTTTCTCTTTCTTTATTATTCGACGATAAATGTTTTGTGTGGCGAATATGGATGAAATTCTGAACGACGTAGTTTCAATAGTTAACTTTTTACTTCGAGAGTAATACTCCGTGACTAACCTATCATCGATTTCAGTTTCTTCGAACTCAACTAATATCACACAATTTATTGGATGTAGTCTGAATGTCTTTTGAACCGGCCGAAACATCCACTGTTTATGACAAGATCGGCAGTCACAAAAGTATTATCTGCTGAACTTGCTTCTGAAGAGCTTTATTTCGTTCGCTGTTGACATTTTCAATCAATCTTAATTTCTTCCAATATTATTAACGAGTTATAGCAAAAGCTATGGGTCTTCCAATGGTACAGGTCAGATTCATCATCTTATTCGGTCATTCATTACGTTCAGTTTTTTTTTCACAACATAGGTCCATTCATAATGAATTGATTCGCGTTTGGAATGTTAAAATTCGATTGCAAAATGTTCTGGTCGAAGAAGGATTGGTTATAAGAGAGCGATTCATGAATTGGAAACTTGATATTGTAATGGATGATAGGCTAATATTGAAAAATGACTGATTGTGAATGCTCAAATAGGTGTTTATGATTGCGGCTCGGCAAATTTCAAGGCCAATAGCCGATCGGGTGATCAGATATGGGAAGACACATGGGGTGTTCCGTAATCGATTGTTGATTCCGCTCGGAAGAGGTGCGATTTTGATAAGTTTTGATCGACTGATCATTCGTTTCATTCGAATATTTTGAGTGAATTTGAAAGATTCTGAGGGAACGAAATTATTGCGTTGCGTTTCCGTGCATTAGTTACTGGGACAAATTCAGGTTTGGCGCATTTAACGACTCGTTTACGAATGAAACATTTGGGGTTGGGAAGGCCGGCCACTTTGGCACCAGTTTCCGAAGAAGCAGCCTTAGAACAGGTAGCTTTTTCAGAGTTCCATCGACACCTTGATGTTTTCTTTGACTTCGTCGTTTTGAAACTTGTTCCTGAAATTTTCTCACTCAGTTCGGTTTTCATCTTGTGATGGCTTGTGATCAATCGAAGTTGATCGAATACCAACGAATTATGCGCAAAACCTTTTTGTAGGCATCAGATTTCGTGCAGCAAGTGGTGTTGTTCTCGTACAGTGTTGCCGTTTTTGCAAGTTATTATTTCTACACGAAGCAAACGGCACCAGAAACTGTGAAAGCGGAATTGTTCTATGAATTTAAAAAGGTTCAATCATTGTCTTTTTCGTCTTTTCGTGTCTTCGTTTTGATTCTAAATTCATTTACTGATGATGAATGTATTTCTCTTCATTTGGAAGCATTGAGTTGTTGGATAGGTGAGCATTTGTGTGTTCAAATGTGAAGAAGTAACGAAATATTTCACTGTTTGAAAGAGCAGTTGATAAGAGATTGTTGATTGAGGATAGCGAAGAAAAGTTGAACGATCTGAATGATCGACTGGAAAGGATTGAAAAACTTCTATTGAAAAACGTGTCGTCATCTTCTTCGGCAACAAACGATGGCAAGGTATGGCCAGTCATTTTTTCATGTTACTTTATTACATCAAACGAGCTTTTAATCAACTCAAAATTCCATTTCTCTAGAAGAAAGATCCTGTAAGCTGTAATTCTTCTTGAAATTTGTTCTCAAAAAGACAGTTTTGTGGCTTAATTAAAGAATCGACGGTAACTTCATTCACATAGGTTATAGGTTTCTTGAATGAAACAATGAAGTCGTAATATTGCAATATGAAGTTGAATCTTAAAATTTTTCTTGGTGAGATTTCCGTTAGATTTGCTTGTTAATTGATGTTTATTTTGGCATTATTAGCGAAATGGATCGGTGCTATTTTCTCGGGAATGCTTCTGTTGTTATGTGAAAAAGTCAGCTGATATTTAATTCGTTTTCAGAAGGATGACGAGAAATGTGCTGAAAGCGAAGGTCAACAAGTCGCCACATCGTCTTCACAACGTCCGCGATTCAAGCGAATCTCATCGCTGCCAGTAGATGAGACCGTAAAAGTGGTCGTATCAGGTAATGAACAGTATGTGATTGCTAGACGGGGGACTTCTGTCTCGATTGAACCACTCGAAATAGTGCAACAGCGACGCACACCTTTCAAGTTTAGACATCAGCCTGCATCCGCTAGTAAACAACAGCAGAGATTCTTCGATGCTGCGGATAATGCTCACGATACCGAAAGTGACAATAAATCTGAGGGTGATGTGTCAGATCCGCAATATCAATCCTCAGATAGAACACCATCGCCAAACTGTGAGCAGAAAATGGGGTTGTAACAATTGAGAACGGGTCAATAAAGATGAACTTTCAATTGCTTACGTTGTCCCTTTTTCATTCATCTCAACACTGGGTGATAGAATGTCACTCGAGTGCACTAATATTTTCGTGACATTGAATCTAACCCCAAGAAAATGAAATAAAGTGCCTATAGTGTATCGCTTACATATACGTTTTTTGTCACTTTGTTTCCTGAAATATTGTTATCCCGCCATTATGAGCTGTAAACGTTTAGGCTTTTTTTTGTAATCTCTGGTCTCATTTTCGAATATGTGGTTCAGTATGTTCTGCTGTGTTCGGCCTATGCACATTCATTACATGCGTAGTTTAAGTGATTGTTCTGCGATGATGTTGATAGCAGTTTCACCCTCCAGTGGGTATAGCAAAATACAGATTTAGATCAGTGGAATGCTCTCAAGATTGATCCGTTTATAATTGAGTGGTGTAGAGATCGTCTCGAAACTGTTAAGCCGTTTGGTGCTTCTTATTTGTTGTATCAAATAAATTCATGTTATTTCTGTTTCGTTGCGAAATAGAAATAAGATGAATTTATTTGATAATTGTATGTGACAAAGAGAAAAGATTCTATTTTCAGACGTATCTGTTGTTGGTGGTGGTGAGCTGTAGTGTAGCGTTTAGAAAGTTACAGTGGATTCAAAGATGATCACTTTATGAATGTATCTACGAAGCAAGCAAAGCGTTCTAATATGCGATCAAACATATGTAATGTATGTGCGTAGAGTATCATTTATATGTTATTAACATCAGGATTTGTATATTGATGAATTTATTTTGCTAATTGTAAATTGCTTAGTGATCAATTGTTAGCTTCATAGGATTAACTTAAAAACTCAGTTCTTTCTGAGACTTCTGCTGGTGTTTTGAATACAATGTGCGTCATGAGTTCATAATATTGTGCTGATTTATTTGCATGTTATTATTGGTTCTGTACTCTGTCGTTGCGAAATAGAAATTCCATTATTTTATTTGGCTTATTCGATAATTATTCAACTCATTTAGTCGTTGTTTCAAAATATTCTCAAGGGTCCTCATAAGTATAATGCGCCGAAATATCATCTTTCGAATTGTGCTGGATGATACTTTGTAAAAGCTTGTGTTGATCTTTGACTGTTTTTGTTTATCATCTCGTCTGATGTGTTCAATTGCTCATAATGATTGATTTTAGTCATTGAAATTAGATTTTCGGTATGTTTTGTGATTTAAATTGTAATAAAATTGATCGCATTTATTGAACATTTCGCAGTTTTGCAATTCAAAGTAAAATATGACATGCGAGCAAGCACATACTTTGGAACATAAATCTTTAAATTGTGGACAAATATCTGTTGAAATTAAGTAGAGGGATCGAATTCATGAAATTGTTCAGTTAAAGATAGAACCGTGAGATTGAAATTTCGTAATTATTCTATGCTACAAATAAGGGGTAATGGAGGGGTCGGGAAATTAGTTTTTCATGCAGTCGTTATTTTGTGATAGAACGCCATTGTGATGGCAACTATTCATTCTCCTGTTTTCTGCGTATCAATAGCTCGTTTGGGTCTAACAGGGTTTTCGTTCTTTTCCTTGATGTTACAATCGCTCTTATAGCTTTCATCACCAAAAGTGTTCTCTTTTGCTAATTTCTCATTCATTTCACTGAACAATTCATGTCAAATTATTATTCTATCAAATACACTCTATTACTGATCATTTGACTGTTGCACTTTGCTGAGAAATAATATTTGATCGTTGTATTCTTGGTTTCGGCTGTCAACACTCGTCAACGTATCCATTAAACAATATATGTTACAGAATAAGAAATTGATTCGAATTGTGAAGTGAAATGAGACGAAGTGAATGAGAAAAAGTCATGAAGAGAATGGTATTCGCATGTGATAGCTATGAGAGTGAATACAACACGTCCGAAAAGAATGAGAATCCATCTGAAATCAGTTTGAAATGAGCGTGTCATAGACAATAGCTTTTCATGCTACCATAATCGATTGCAATCTAGGACAGTGATTTTGACTAGGAGTGAAATTACCTGTTTTGGGTAATTCGGGGGTGTCGGATAACGACGGTCTGCCAGATCATCAGAAAGGGTAATGGAGCACCCGAACTTGAGAACAACTGTGATAAGCCAATCTCACTAAGGATTACACTTCACATTCTGAACCATATGCATTCATTTCTTCATACGACGACTTCTTATGGAACTGATCATAATGTCTTGATAACAGTATCATCACTCTCGAGTATTATTTCATTACGACCCATACAGTACAGTTGAATGTCATCCGTGGCTATTAGCTGCAAAAAAAGGCTTATTTTCATAGAATTAACGGAGAAGAAGTCAATTCACTGATGTTCCAACGAAGCACTCCGTAATATGAATTGATTGCTGTATTCTCGGTGAGTCACTTAAGATGTGTCTGGTTTCGGCTTTAGAATATCAAATGATGCCATGAGAATTTCATTGTCATTTAGCACAGAAAAATTGTAGTAGAGAGTGTGCAAGCTCACATCAATGGTATCATCAAAATTGGTCATATCTGCACAAAACACAATGATGATATTGGTTCGTGGTGGTGCTGTTGCGCAGGATTTTGGTATGGTGACATCTTTATTGCGAATTTTGCACTTGCTACTAACTGTTAGCTGTACTCGTTGGCCTTAAAGAGTTACTATTGATGAGGAGGATGACTGTTGATAGTAGCATCTACATCATTGATAATCTTATGAGAGCAGCAATAACACTTGTGATAAGCGTGTTTTCATGACAATCGCGATAAAGGTGATGATAATAACGGGAATGGTAGCAATTATAATGACAGCGATATTGATAGACATTACTAACGATGATAATATTAGCAAGATTGATAAATTTGAAATGACTGCGATCATAATGCTCTTGATGGAGACAAAATGATCACTATTGAATTAAAGTTAGTGGTATCACATGATGAACGTTACGAGTGTTATGATAATCAGTTGGAATACAATGCTGAGAAGAACTCATCTGAACAATGATGCGTATATTGTTTGCAACGAAAACCGGTATTTCCGATTGTGCAACAATACAATAATGAATATTCATTGTAACGAAACACAGCGGTACGAATTGACGATAAATCTGAAACATTCGAATAACTGGTGACCACATGAGGAACCAGTCCAAAAATAAAATTGCAGCTGAGAATTTTTCAAGGGAACTGATGAAGTGCAATGTTAAATTGATACAAATGATGCAAAAAAAGATACAAAAATGATATGCAATTGTTAGATTGCCCGACGGTTAGCGATCACCAAACTGTTAGCCATTCTTACGTATTTGGTCTCCTGTTGTCTTTGATCCCTTACCGTTCGATTACGATCTGCTCTGATAAGCTCATCACCTGATCACTGATAACAGCGGCAAAAACTAAAAGGTCGTTTTTTTTTCAACAAATCAACGGAAAAAGTTCAACTTATCAGCATCAACCTGAAATGCAAAGCGTTTCTTCGAATAGCGTTCCTTCGCGCTCACAAAGTGCCATATCGAGATCGGCCCCTCTTCAAGTATTGTGTACGAACTTCTCTCGGTAATCAAATCTGGTTGGCGAAGCAAACACTCTTCTGTCATCTCCTGAATATTTACTCAATCTCTCTAACAAACTATACACATTCGGCATAAAATGACGCATTTTCCTGATTTGAACCGACCTCAAATCTCAAACCGTGGTCGGTCACTTGAGTGCACATAATTTTTGTGATGGTTTTGAATGTTTTCTGTTTGGAAATGATTTATAACTCATCAGTTTTGATCAGTTTCGTTCAATTATTTAACAGATTTGTATTCCAATTGACTTTTCCCAAGTTTTCTCTGATTTCTGACCAATCATCGCATCAACTGTGTAATATGTGTAATGTATTAAACAAGAAGATACACTTATAAACAATTGACATTTATTGCACTAAATGTAAGTCATGCATAACGTCTCGCTAGCTGCAATCATAAAAGTGCTCTTCTCGAATCATAGACAAAAAACTGTTTCGATATTGAAAGCCATTTTCACGCATAGAACAGTCTTACGCATGAAAGTCAACAGGTTATCGCTTGCAGTCAGCAACGAAACCACAGTCATTTTAAAAACTGCATTATTACAGTTATTAGTACAGTTTGAGTTCCACTGTTACAATTATTTCAGTAGTAAACAATATCATGATACAGGTACTATTAGAAGCAATGAAATTACAACTTCACTTCAGCGCCTTACTTTCCATTACATTTCAGTGTTATATGTACTTATTCTCCTAGCATTTTTTGCTAATCGTATGCTTTTGGTCTGGAGAATATGAAGGCCCGATACTAATGCAAGCGGTTGGCTGGTGGTCATGATAGATAGAAGAAAAACACTCGCTTTGTGATAAATTTTCCATCAAAATGGCCCAAAAGCAGTGACGATTGCTGATTTATATCGTAAAATGCAACAGTCAAAAGTGGGGTGATCGAATGATTTTGGCGTGACTGTGATAGCGACTCGACAGATGGATGCCGCAGATGGTACGATTTAATTGTTGTATGAATCACATGATTAGTTTATCACTGAGTATTAAGTGCACCAGTGATTCGACTTGATTACTAGTGTCATTGCTATATCATCGTCTAGTACCACCTCAATCGCCCGGTTCTGAAGTTCTGATATTCTCATCAACCAAAATGGTACATAGCGAATGCACAGGCCAAAGTAACTCGGCTGTCGACAAAACTGACCACGGTAAGTTGAAATGAATCGTTCAAAATTTTCAACTTATGCAATATGAAAATTGTCTCGTTCAAATTTCATTCCGAGACAAATTTCATTTTTGTGATGGTTTTGAATGGTTTCTGTTTGGAAACGATCAATAACTTATCATATTTTGATCAGTTTCGTTCAATTATTCAACAGATTTGTATTCCAGCTGATATGCTAGCTTAGTTTCGTTAGAAAACCATTCTTCATATGCTGATCCTACTGTTCATCCCACAGGAATGCGGTCGGTCATGCAATTGAGCATAATCTTCATACTGCTCACCAATATTCTCTATAGTCGCTTCTTTCCGTTATCAGATTCGGCTAATTTTGAAAGAATTCCAAATGCCCAATTGTAAGATAGGCAAAATCACCTGATCATGTAAATCAGCCCCACTGCTGATCAGCAGCCTTTCACCACAAACTCACTAATAAACAATAAATTGTGAACACTTAACTCAAACAACAATTCAAACATGATATTTTCTGGATCAATTATTAAAATTTTTTGAATGTTGTTTCATTATCTGTTCACGGAATGCCAGATGAAGATCTACCATTCCTGATTATTTACCATTGCAAGATTTACCATTGCATCAATACGTGCAAGTGCAACAGATTACGCAAATTTCACTAATTGAAATAAATTTCAGAATGTGCAAATGCACTAGTGTTAAGGGAAATTGTTGGAAAGGAGAACAATATTGTCGTGCTCAGACTGAATAGACCGAAACGATTGAATGCGTTATGTGAGCAATTGATCGACGAGGTATTGCTTATGACTTCAATCTTTGCTAGTGATGGCTACTGTTGGAAATTTGCGAAGCACCACTGAAACGCGAAACATGATCGGGTTCCAGCTGTGGAGTATCATGAATTGAACATGAATTTAATGACTTGAATATAATGCAACAATGAAATAATTACAGCTGTTGACAGCACTCGAAGAGTACGATAAGAATGAGAACGTTAAAGTGATCGTGATAACTGGATCTGATCGAGTATTTTCTGGTTAGTAGTGCTCTATCCATCCCTCATACTCATTACTGTAACTGACTTTGAGCTAGATTTTTGAATGCATTACAGATTTTCAATGCTATGCAACACAGTGTTGATCTTGAAAAACAACCTTTGAAAGCGTGATGAATGTTTTATGCAAACGCGTTTACGGTGTATCTTTAAATCACATCAAAATCTTTATACAATACGAGAATATTTGTTATGACGTCGATGCTCGATGAATTACTGCAAATCATTTCGAGCTTACAATCTCATTATTATCGTCACTATCACTTCATCGTTCTTGAACTTCATCTCTCCACATAACCCTTAATTGAAGTGCGGAGAATCAACCGTCTTTATGAAACTCTAATCTTAGTCATTCATCATTCTCCTATTTTTTGAGTATCATTAGCTCGTCCGGGTCTAACAGGGTTTTCATTCTTTTCCTTGCTGTTACAATCGCTCTTATACCTTTTATCACCAAAAGTGTTCTCTTCTGCTAATTTCTCATTCATTTCACTCAACAATCAAAGTCAAATTCTCATTTTATCAAATACACTCTATAATTGATCATTTGACTGTTAAACGTTGTTGAGTAATAATATTCAATTGTTGTATTGTTGATTTTGGCTATCAACACTCGTCAACGCAGCCAGTAAATAGTACATACTACTGAATGAGAAATTGCTTCGATTTGTGAAGTGAAATGAGACGAAGTGAATGAGAAAAGTCATGAAGAGAACGATATTCGCACGAAATAGCTGTGAGAGTAAATGCAACACGTCCGAAAAGAATGAGAATCCATAAAATTCAGTTTGAAGTGAGCACTTCATAGAACAATAGCTTTTCATGGTGATAAAATGCCTATAGAATAATGTTTAATCCCATTATTCGTAATGATCCAAGCAGCAATATCCAAAGAACAATTCTTCAGCTGGTGCGGATATAAAAGAGATGTGCACGAAGAGTTTTGCTGAAATAACAATGGCGAAATTTCCTTCAAACTGGAACAAAATCACAGCCCTAAATAAGCCGTTGATTGCGGCCGTTAATGGCTTCGCTTTCGGCGGAGGATTTGAGTTGGCGTTGATGTGTGATATCGTCTATGCTAGTGAGAGTGCTCTATTTGCACAACCTGAAATTACGATTGGTACCATACCGGGTATGTGGTTTTATTACTTTGGTTACATGTTCTCAATGTTGTCATTAATACTACTACTAGGATTACCTAGGTCATCTCTATTATTATTCTGCTGTCTATTTGCTAGTAATTTCAATAGATTATCATGTATAAATTAGATTTTCATGAGTTCTTCATCGTACAGATTATAGATTAGATATCACTGTTTCATTAGATCAGTGATTTAATTTGAAGCATTTTATTATCATGCCGATTCTGTTGTTGCATTGATATTGCTAGCACTTCAATGCGATTGATATTGTTTAGGAGCTGGTGGCACGCAACGCTTAACAAGGATAGCCGGCAAATCGTTAGCGATGGAAATGTGCCTCACGGGCGATAAAATGTCTGCAACTGAGGCCAAAGATTGTGGAATCGTATCAAAGGTTTGTATTCAATTATCACTTGTTTTCTTCGCTTTCGTCACCACGTTATCGTCGATTGCACAATAACATTGTCAGTGTTTGTTATTGATGTGACGAAAACAGATCATCTGATCTAACAACAAGAAGATCAAACTATCATTAAACTGGCAGAGACTATACACTCGAAAATGACTTTTCCCAAAAGCTATATTGTTCGGTTAACATCACGGTGTGAGTGACTCGTATTGACTTTGTATGCATACAGTAACACTGGTAATAAACAGTATCAACAATAAGGATAATCGTAAACGGTGAGAAATGATAACGGAAAATGATAACACAAATGATAAGACAGTAGTGGTGATAATAGCAGTACTAGCGATTGTGCTAGAGAACAATAGCGGATAAACGGTAATGAAACTGATTTTAAGGTGTTCCCAGGCGAAGTGCTGCTCGACGAAACAATCAAATTGGCAGAAAAAATTGCGAGAAATTCCTCACTGATAAGCGCAATAGTAAAAGAATCTGTAAATAATGCCTACGAAACAACTCTACAACAAGGACTTGCCACTGAACGAAAACTCTTCCATTCAACATTTGCTACAGTTACTATTTATTGTCTTTCATTATTACTTCTATCATTATTAGCAAGATGAGTATCACCTCGAACTTAGTGCTCCTATTTTGGCAAGTGACTGATTTTGCGACTTTATAATGAGCACACTTTCACGCACTCCGCCATATCTCGCGTCCCCTTAGTATTTCGCAAAATTTTTTTACATATTCGTAATGAGCTCGAGGAGTTCTATAATTTGATGTATATCTCATCCCGAAACGCTGGGTTCAGTTCGTGACCTTCCCTTGTAAGTATGTTTATATGGATACATTGAGAGCTGAATTCAAGAGATTTAGTGACAAAAAAGTTTCACCATTTACATGACGCAGTTCATGATCTAGATGCATGGTCAGATTACCGCAAGCAGAGAAGATTAATTTCATCGACCAGGTTAATTTCAGAACGATATCAAAGAAGGTATGCAAGCTTTCATTGAGAAGCGTTCGCCGAAATGGTCGAATCAGTGATGCGGCACCATAGCAAAAGAACATCACCCAGGAACATCCTTTATTCCTAAAAATGTTCGATGTCTAATTTGTATGGCAGTCCCCAATCTCATACTGACCAAATTTTGTATGTCACTCACGATGGGAAGACAATAATTCATAGTTGTCACATGTTTGCATTGAAACTGTATATGAAATTCCATTCTAAAATAATCATTCAAAGTTTTTTATGCGCACAAAGAATTCATGCTTCACAATATTCTCATGCATAAATTTGCTTCGCTATCCAGAAGTTGTTCACAGGTGAGAAATACACCATCACAGTGGCGTTCTATCATAATTAACAATTACACGAAATATTAATTTCCCGATTCCCTCGATTACCTCTTGATATCTCTAAATTACCCAAAATGGGGAATTTCACTCCCTGTGAGAATCACTATCCTAGACCGTTGTGTTGCTCATTATTGCAATCGATCATGATCGCATCAAAAGCCGTTGTCTATGACACGTTCACTTCTAACTGACTTGGATGGATTCTCATTCTTTTCAGACGTGTTGTATTCACTCTCATAGCTATCACATGCGAATACCGTTCTCTTGATGAGTTTTTCTCATTCACTTCGCCTCATTGCATTTCACAACTTCTCATTCTGTAGCATATACTATTCAGTGACTGTTGTTGACATCCAAAATCAACAATACAGCAATCGAACTGAATTGCTCAATAACGTCCGACAGTCAAATGATCAATTATAGAGTGTATTTGATAGAATGTGACTTTGACCCTAAGTGTTAAAAGAAATGAATGAGAAAATAGCAGAAGAGAACACTTTTGGTGATAAAAGCTATGAGAGTGATTATAACAGCAAGGAAAAGAATGAAAACCGTGTAAAAACGAATGAAAACCCTGTGAAGTCCGGACGAGCTACTCAAAAAATAGGAGAGTAAAGAGTTGCCATCAACTAACCTATTTACATACTAATTGTAAGCAAAATCTCCCGACAACATATTTGATAGTGTGAAAGCTGAGAATCTCCTGGACCCGATACCAGCAAGAAGCAATAGTGTTGCTGTGCAAACTTAAGGAGTCAAGTAGTTTGATAATAGTACTCGTGATATTCCTATTCAATTATACCATTGATCACACCACAGAGATCATATGTCTAGAAAATCAGTTATATCTCTTGAATTAAGCAAAATCCTTCAACTACATTTATGATAATTTAAAAGCAGAGAATCTCCTCGATCCAATACTAACAAGAAACAATTGTGTTGCTGTGTAAACTGGAGGATAGAGTTAGTTTGAAAATGGTACTCGCCTTATGGCAGGAGTCTCCATAAGTGGAAAATTATCCATTTTTGGGTGGTATGGGGTTACCATGGGGCAATTGAGAGGGTCGAGAAGGTAGTTCTGACGTTGTGTATAGAAATAGTAAATGACTGTAGCAATTGGGGGCAGTAATGAGGGCCTGCTGGACCACCAAAAGGATTAATTGAACACCCGAACGTGGGAATCACTGATAGCATAAGCCTTTGCCCGTAAACATGAATATTTTCTGATACCGTTAGATAGGAGATATCGGCTTCCGAAAAATATTCTGTTGCCAGTTGATCATGCCCCATTGTTCAGATATCTCAGATATCTGGGAGATTATCATTTACTGTTGATCACCAAACGCACTGATACACATGCAGTATGTATCGAACACAAAATTCAGATGACCCTGCTCCTCAGCTTTGTTCAGGAACGTGAATATTTCTCAATATGCTTAGATAGGAGTGGATCTCAACTTTCTGCCAAATACTATTTATGCTACTAATCATGCCCCGTTATTGAAATATCCTTAATTTTTTGAAGGTATCTCTCAATGTTGATCACAAATGACCACTGCACCGTCTAACACAATATTGAGGCACCCTCCTTTTCAATTTCGCCCATGTATATGAACATTCTGACAAAGGATTAATCTGTTTGTAATTTATAAACTTTCAGAACGACAGAGTAACACTTGAAAATGTGTAATTTTATCGGCAGAATTTAAAAATTTGTAACTTTTTAATGAAAAACAACAACAGCAACAATAACAACAACAACAAAATAGAAAATAACAAGTTTCACACCAAAATTAACAACAGCAACAATAATCGACATGTAACGATGAATACAAAAAATAACCATAATAATGACAGAACATCAATTATTAATTATCATCACATAGCAATCATTGAAATAACGTTGCATTGATATTTCATTAACGGTCAATAATTCTGATCTGACGATATTAAAATTCGTTATCGAAGATCAAACTAAACTGCATATCGAATTCGACTTTGCAACATCTACACAGTAACAACCACTGTAAGTAATTCCCTCAATTTCTTCAACGTTTTTCCAATTAATTATGCGACAATATTTCAATCTTAGAACAACAACTAAAAAACTAAAAAAGGTTTCCTTCAACGAGTTCAAGTGATATTCTCCTGAGGAATAAACGACTGAACTGCATCGATAAATCAGTCAGCAATAAAAACGTCAACGATAAACGATAATACAAACAAATATAAAAATCGTATTTTTGATCATCAATCATCAAAACGTTTTTTCTTGTTCTGTTGCTGATATGGTGAACTATCACCAAATCGCTTGAACCCTCCACCACCTCGATCACCACCGCCTTAAAAATCACTCAACAATAATAACAATTTAATGATAACAATAATATAATAATAATTAATAATAATGAAAATAACGAGAACAATAATAATATAATATAACGACAATAACAGTAAAAACAACAATAACAATAGTACCAGTGCAATGATAAACGAATAAATGAAACTAACGGAATGACCCTCCACGCCTATCTCCTCCACCTCGGAAACCTCCGCCACTGTTTCGATCATTACCTCGGAATCCACCACGAAATCCCCCGCCTCGATCTCCGCCCCGACCTCAAATTTCATTCGCGTTGAACGGATTACCAATAAGAAGAAATTCAAAACTTGAAGGAATTATCAACAAAAATTCGAACTAACCTCCTCTAAAACCTCCACGATCACCACCACCCCGTCCGCCGAACCCACGACCTCCACCTGCAAAACGTTTCCTTACTCGAATTCATCCACTGATCATGGTAGACAGAGGATGGCAGATAAAATTTATCTGGGAATGAATCAGATTCGATCAACAAACCTCGTCCACCACCTCGGTCTCCTCCCCTACCACGTCCTCCTCGTGTGCCACGCGTGCCTTTCGCCTGTGGCAGAAATCGTTCCAGAGGCAATAACTTGGCTGGGTCAATGTACAGTTTGGTACCTTCTTCGAAAGATCCCGCTTTCATGCCTCCATTCAACACCACCGTGAAACCCTTCAAATATCTTCAGTCATGAAACTGTATATATGCTTGATATGATTCATACCATTGTAGGATAATAATTGTTTGTTCTTTTCGAATCTTTAAATTATTTCTCCTCACCCCAACAATACCTGGAGCAGTAGAGTGGCCATATTGTTATCATTGTACTGAACTTGTTAGACATATTTTCATGCGAATAAATATTGTTATCGAAAAACTGACATTAGACGACTCGAACCTCATAATCACAGAATATATTCCTCAAAATGATTAATTCAAATTCATTATCTATCAATTTTCAATGAAGAAATATAAACATTCGATGGTGGGTGACCAGTGAACAATAACGTCCGAACAAGAATAACATGAAAACTCACATTGTCTTTGAGACCACCGAATATTTCGTCGATTTTTCCGATTTGTTCTTTGTTTTCAAAATAGACGGGTGCATTGAAATAGGGTACTTTGCCAACTGTTGTATGGCACACTATATCGTTTTCACAAGTATGCGTGAAATATCCAACTTCTGAAAAACTTTTAGAATCCGTTCTCTTTTGCACACTTCACGAATAAGAATCAATGCTTCGCGGAAATGACTGGCAGCGTATCTTATCGGAAACTATTCATGAAAGCATTGCCTGGAGAGAGATTCCAGTCCTGATGAAATGAACAATTGGAAATGAAATCCAAACTAATTGAAGCAAATTTTGAATCCATATGAGCGACTTAGAATCTCAACCATAATTCAAAGTTATGCTGGAGCTCGCATTCTTCTGGTGAATCCTACCCGAGAAATATCTGTATAATTACTACCAAACAAACTGACCAATAACTTCGCTTGGCGGTCCTTGGTCGTATCCTCCCCGTCCTCCTCCCCGTCCCCCTCCTCGCCCACCGAATCCACGACCCCCTCCTCTGCCTCCACCAAAACCACCTCTACCCCTGTCACCGCCTCGACCTCGAAATGACATTCGTTCTCTGATTACACTCGACAGATACCCTGAAAAGCGCAAACCCCATGAAAATAGTTCTCACAAATGAACGTAAAATTGACTCGAATTATCCATCAGTCGACCTGAGCCACTCAGAAATTATGAGTTAATTATAAGTTACGACGAAAGCTTGACAATCACTGAGAAATTCGCTAAAATGAATCTGCTAAAAATGAAAAAAAAAAACGGAATGCAATTGAAAACGCCTCAAATTCGTTATGGAAAGAGTGCCAAAATGGTTTGAACGATGAGCGAATCTCAACTGAAGAAGTGCGTTTGTTGACTTTGCAGCGCTATCACTATATCTTAATCGCTTTAATGCATTGCGAAAAGATTATTTCAGCAATTCAATTGTTTATTGGTCAAAATTTATTTCTTTGTTTACTTATTTACTGATATCAATATTATGCGCTCAAATTGACATTAGTTGTTGTCTCGTTAGCCACCTGTGTGGTTCGTTATTATTATTAGTTGTTAACGTTACGACGAGTGTCGTTTTCCATTTAATTTAATAATAATCATTTTCAGGCGTAAAAATAATCGGGAACTGAGAAGTTGCCTACAGAAGCCGAAAAGAAATGAGTGCAACAGACGACCGTACGGATGAGACGGTGTTCAGGGAATTGTCAGCGGATGACAGCGAACAACATCCTGTTGAAGTGGAATCGTTGTGTACTAATTGTCATAAAAATGTAACTTTTCAAGTCAAATTCTTATCGATTTATCATCAGCACTCGTTACATATCACTGTTTTTTGTATCATTTACCAAAGAATTGTTGAAATGTGAGACTGAACTATCAGACGGAATGAATTTGATATTGCAGGGTATTACACGAATAATGTGCACTCGGATACCTTACTACAGGCAAGTGATTGTGATGTCTTTTACGTGTGATCACTGTGGCTACCGAAACAACGAGCTTCAGAGCGGTGAGGCTGTTCAGGTATGTTCTCATTTGAGAATTTTATCGTTTGTTTATCATTTTTTAAATGTAAATATATCAAATGTAAATATGTATAGATTTATCCTTATTTTACATTTTACCACTCTTTCCTTCATTTATTCGTTCGTTTCTTTTCAGCAATTCTATAATCCAATAATCCGTTCGGGATTTAAGGAACACGGTACAGAAATAGTGCTAAACGTAAAAGATGCTAAGGATATGAATCGACAGTTGGTCAAGTCCGAATATGCTCGGATCGAAGTACCTGAACTGGAATTAGAAATTGATCCATTAACACAACCTGGAGGTTGGTGTTCTTCTCAAATTTTTGTTTGATTTTTCGAAATTTTCATCCACTCTATTCAAAGCATCAAGCTGACTATCTCTGTTTCTAAGTTAATCTAGAATCAGTGATGTTCTTCATTGTTACCAAAAAGTTATCCAAGTGAATTCGAATTTTATGATTACCGATTAGGCAATTTGTTGAATATTCTGGACTTCCAGAAGTGACCACAGTGGAAGGTGTTTTGAGTCGAGTACGATTGGGCTTAGAACAAGATCAGCAAAGAAGAAAGAAAGAGCAACCAGAAATCGCTGAAAAAATTGACGAATTTCTGAGACGTATCAAAGATTTTATGAATTTGAAGCAACCTTTTACGCTGGTTAGTTTGATTCCGTCAGTGTTCCAGTAGAAGTTTTCTTATGAAATTATACAAGCAGATCCGTTAGTTGTGTTCGATTGATTCACAGTTCATCAAATAATTTGTGATCTGAACAATATGATTGAATGCACAATGAAAGCCGTATTGAATTTCAGAAGTTACGCGATGCCACTGGCAATTGTTTCATCGAAAATCCGAATCCTTTCCATGTAGACCCGCATTGTATCGCCACACATTATCATCGAACGTTGGATGAAAACAAAATGTTGGGATTAGCGGACGATGATGATGTGGTAAGTTTTTGGTTTTGAGAGTTTCGCACCTGAATTTAATGTTAATATCGTGTAGAATTTTAAATCGATTGAAATTCATATGTACCAAAATGAATCCGTTAAATCAGGAGCCAGAGCCCGTGCCCGAATGGCAATCGTTCGAGGATGCAAAACATGAGGTTCTCCGTTTCGCGACCGATTGTCCGAATTGTGGTCGACCCACCGAAACATGCATGAAACCTACAGGTTGGAATTGTTGCGATGTCCATTCGTGTCATTTTGTGTTCGATTTTCGATTTGAATGATTCATTTCGGATGAAAAAGTTCAGAACTTCAATTCTGGTTTAGGAAATTTCTCGCCAGTGGTTACTTGGATGGACAAAAGTTTGGGTATTGCTATGGTTTAGAATGGTGTAATTTGTTAATTGTAGAAGTATGATTGGTCTTTTCGTTCATTCATGGAGTGAAAAATGGTAGAAGCATTCAATGACTTTACAGATATACCGTATTTTTCGACTGTCATAATAATGTCAACAACATGTGATTATTGTGGTGAACGGTCGAATGAAGTGAAGAGTGCAGGCGCGATTCGTGATCAAGGCTGTAAACTGATCGTTTCCATTGAGAAAGTAGGGATTCATTGATGTGTTTCGTTGATCTGTTCTATCGAATGTTGTGTAAATGAGAGAATAGGACGTCTTATGATTAGTTATGTTAATGTTGTAATTTGCTAGAAAAATGGATGAATGAAAATTGTCGTCAGCATGATTTGTTTACTGTTGGTGATTTTGTTTGATGATTGCTGATTGTTTGTTTTTCTGAAGGAAGTTGATTTGGCCAGGGATGTGTTGAAATCGGATACGTGTGGTATGGCAATACCTGAGCTGGAACTTGAAGTGGGACCGGGTGCGTTGCTGAGTCGTTTCACAACCGTCGAAGGCCTTCTGACTGCCACAAAAGAACAACTCGAGGTTTGTGAATACAATGTTGCTGGGAATGAAGTGTGAAACGCTTATGACACTCAAGTTATGGAGTATTTGTTTAACACCTGTCACGTGCGATAGTGCGCTTTTGATGAGTTGCGTAATTTGTTTGTTGTGAAGGTAATAGCTGATGTGTTGAATCAGAGTGCCATCGAATAGTGTCACTTTCGAATGTGATTTTGTCACTTCGACATGTCCAATCTGAGTTGTGGGCTTAAGGAATGCGATTAATTTGTTGGAAGTTGAAATGAAATGATAATTTTATAATGCAGCAACAAGGCAGTTTTATGCTCGGTGACAGTGCTCTGCCAGAAGCGAATACCACGATGTCAGAGTTCTTGCAACGATTCGATGAGATGATCGCACTGAAGAGGAAAGTGCATTTGGTACTCGACGACCCAGCTGGCAATAGTTATATACAGGTCAGTTGGCGGGCGATTCATTCCGTTCTTCTGGCTGTTAATGAGGCGATTCGTATAGTTTGATAGCATTCAGCTGTATTTAATATTCATCAAATTTTACTGAAGCAAAGTCTTTGAGTGATTGATATTCCAATGAAAATATTACCGTTCATACGATAGTTGTGGCTAAAAGCGATTTGGCAAACTTCAATAAACAATAGGATGAGGTGAATAAGTGAGGTCTTGGAAGAATTTGAATTTGTTGAGAGGGGTTTGGTGTTTTATTGTTTGAGTTGTAATTTGGGAATATCGGTAAGATTGCGTTGATGGATATTTGAGAATGAAAGTTTGCAGAGTTTGGCTGCACCACTTGACGATTCGCGTTTGGAGAAAATATTTTATACGCGAACTTTCGAGCAAAACGAGGAGTTGGGACTAAACGATATGAAAACTGAGAACTACGGTGAAAATTTGGACTCTATCAAAGAGGAGGAAGAGGATTGCAGTGCGGAAACAGATGCGAAAGTGCATAATGAGATAATCCAGTCTAATAATCCGAAGTCATAACCTAGAAGAAGGGGTGATTTGTGAGGGCTGTATTCTGAAATAACAGTTTGTAATGATACAGTTGTTTGTTTAAATCGCTGATCTTTGTTTATTTCTGTGGAACGAGCGAAGTTTTTTGATTGTTTTTGTTGATTTGTTTGTTTATTTGCCCATTTGTTTTGCTTCGTAAACTGCTCTCTTAAATTCGTTTATTTACATATTGTTCATTTTTTTAAAATTAGAAACGCACAAATTTTAGAGCACCTGTGATATTGTTTCTTTATGTGTGTTGTTGAAAAGAGGCGGAAATGATTGAGCTAGATGATTTTTCTTTTGACTCGAAGCTGTATTCGTTGAAATTCACTTCACTTCACTGAGATTGAGAAGCTCAAATGTGAACCCTTCGCTCATTTTTCGTTGCTGCTTCTGTTGTTCATCAGTATTGTGTGAACGTTTTTTTGATCGCTTATTTTCTGTTGTTCATTTGATCATTTGTGTCCTCGTTTTACAGATATATATTTTTATGTTTTTGATTGATTCGTTTTTTTGGAACGCTGGAATGATCTGCAAATTCGATGTTGTGAAAAATGTACTTGCTTTATGCTGTTCCATGTATTGTGTTTGACTTTGTTTTATGGTTCTGTTGTCCGCTAATAGAACAATAAAATGAAATGTTGTTAACAATAAAATAATGAAACGTTGTTCGATGTTTCCACATGAACTCTCTTCGAAACCAACAATTTTGCAACGATGATCTCAGTCTATGCTCAGTATTTCGTTTTGAAACAAGACAATGAATCGCTAGTGATTTGTTGTGATCATCGTTAAACTCTTCATTGTGACCATTAAATTCTCGTGCTCGTTCGAATAGGAAATGTGAAATTACAGCTCAACAAACTCATTATTGACTCTTTTTCCCTCTCGTCTCCGTTGATCTATGTGTGCACTCCAAATGGAAGAAAAACAACTAAAGCACTTTAAACAAGTTGATTGATGAGAAAACAATAAAAGTATTGGAACGTTTATAATTAATTTGTTGCTCTCTTGGCTGTCATCATTTTATAAGCAATTATACTCGGAAAGGCAGAAAGGTAAACTAGATCCAGCAGTTGGATAGGATGCGCTGGTAAGAGTTAAGGGGAAATTTATGGAGGTGGGTGTCTGGGTAATAAAGTTTTCTCTGTAAAGTGCAGATTAAAGGAGTAATTGCAGATCAAAACAAGATAATAAAACAGAACTTTGATTCAATCGTTGTGTTGATTTATCGATTGCAATGTAAGAATCTTTCGCCAGTTGGTATTTTTTAAAGATGAAGTAAAACCAAAGAACATTACAAAGGATTTATCTGCTTTATCCATTCGCAGTTCAGCACCCAGAGACAGTCAGCTGATTTCACCTTCGTCCTCAGATATTGTTCAGTGCACATTCCGCTTTGCTTACTTACGATTACCATAGCAGTACTTTCACATATATTGGTAAGTTCCTTAGTAATGAAAATGTTGTGTTGTATCGTTTGTATAACACTAACAGTAATGAAAAATGAATAGTATCAATGAAAACGATTCTAATATTAATATTGCAATGTACTGAATATTGCTAGTAAATCTAATAGATAGTTAAATCTAGCGGGGATATTCAAAGCAGTAGTGTGATGGTTAACAAATATTTATAGCAGTAAGTAGTAGCAATGAATCGTTATTACTCCTGATCAATTCTACAAAAATTGCATCCATCTGCTAATTTCATAGGGTTCACTGCAATCTAACGAAAATTTCATTAAACGTGCTCTATCCAAGTCCATTTTATTCACTGAAATCGTAATTTCAAGAATATGAAGTCTCATTTAAGAGAGGAATAATCTCTTCAGAGATGCGATCTTCGTTGTTTTGCTCCATTGTGCTGGTGATAGTTGTGACTGTGAATGCGGGTTATGTGAAGGAGATCGCACGTCGCTATCGACCTCGTAATCATTCTTCGCCTCGAGGTACCTACAGCTTTCTTAAGTGATCCATTGCAATCGCTCAATTTTATATTAAATCAGTATTTGAAGTATATACGAGATATATTTCCATAAAGAGGTGGTTAAATATTACTGCTGCACACTTTTTAAGTGATCAAATTGCAAGAGAGTCTTCTTCAACGTCCAGTGATTCCTAGCACAATTTTTCAGTTCTTATCAGAAGAGAACTTCAATTGCTATTAGCCTTAAGAGTCGCTTCCTTAGTTGTATATCTCGAGTTTCATCTTGCTTTGAAAATACAGTCGGAAGAATAAGTACTGGATGCCTGTCTTGTTTCCCAACCTGCGTAGTTCTGAATAATTACATCGTATTGGGAGGTGAAAGTCCATCTTGGTTCTTTCAATAGACAGTATGTTAAATGGTATTCTTAAACATCCATCGATTCAAGAATGAAGTACTGATGAGTGCTTGATACAAGAGATGTTTCAACTACCCGAACAAAACAGTGCTCGTTGTGAGTGAAAGGCTGAGAATGTGTTACATTTAGATTCAAATGACACCGAGCAGCAGTTTGCTAATGGAACGTTGAATTTTCCAACCAATGCCGACACGGCAATGTGTGGTGAGCCGAAATTTGCCGATTTTATAGACTCAGGTCTACGACATTATCAGCATGATATGGGTCAACTCAGCAAATACATTCTCGATCAGGTAAACACTTACGCAAAAATGATTCAATTGAATCGATAAGGAAATAAGTGGAAATGGAAGGAACGTAAAGGCAGCGACAACAAATTGGAATGATTTTAGAGAGGGAACGAAATGATTTGCAGAAAATGATACAGGATATAATCGTTGAAAAACTGCTATTTATTGGCTTAACTTATTTTTTACTATATTCTATAGCACGATTGTTCATAGTCACATAGGCAAGCAATAATTTCTTCTGTAACTGATAATATAAGCTGTTTTTTATTTTAAGATCGTACGTGCCCGTTACTGGGGGAACTACGTGGTCCATGCACAAATGATTGGAAGCAGCCGTCAGGGTTTAGACTGGCAAACACTGACGAACAGTGATATATTTCAACATTTGAACAAACACAATTGCTACTATCATGACACTCAAACTTACATCCTCATTCTACGTATCGTTACTTAATGACCGCATTCAGTATCGACCATTGCTATGTTACTGTGATCAGTTGATTATCTTTCATCATAAAATCATTGTTACACACGATTCATTGACAGGCTTACGTATATCACCATTGCAAATGCTTACTGAACGCTGCGATCCTTTTCTACTTGAATATCATCAAAACCACCACAATCTCTGCCAAACTGAAGTTTATGGATCATCTTAACGTGAACATGGATGAATGTGCGACAAAATGATATCGAGGTGTTCTTTTGAACTATATATATATATATATATATATATATATATATATATATATATATATATATATATATATATATATATATATATATATATATATATATATATATATATATATATATATATATATATATACACATCTGATTTCATCCCGAAAATAAATAATGAATTTATTTTGATATATGGAATCTTTGCGTTGAAGATTGATTATCAATTAGGATGGTTTATTTTTCACATATTCATTCTTTATGGATGAACGATTTGTAAAATATGGCACTGGTTGAGAGAAAGCAGTCGTCGATTTCATATGTAGTCAAAGCATTTTTAATTGAGTAATGCTTATTTTATCGTTTAAAAGTAGCACGAAAATTGTCGATGAGATGTAGCATTCTTGAGCACAATAAATATCATTTGGAGGCATTGAATAGATGTTCACTACGGATATCTTCACCCCTTTCATTCGCTAGTCAACAACTTCATTCTTCATTTTTATTCATCACATCAACGCAACTGTTTTGCAACTTTTGTGCGTTCCATTACGTGATAGTGATTTTGAAAACATTTTGTTATTTTCCAACAACAAATTCATTGATCTGTTCGAACAGCACTAATGAATAAATAAATTCTATAAAACTGCATTAAATCCAAATCAATGATTGCTTACAATGAAACGAAAAGAAATATTCCACAAATATCCACATAAACACACCGACCGAAGAATTCATAAATTCAACAAAAATTTCGAATATTGGCACCACAAAATCTGAATTCGGCCGGATCATGACCAAACTGTAAATTCTATCATTATAGATCAATATCATGTCTTTTGCCGAACAATAATAATTAGATCAGGAGATATAGCTATTTTTTCAATGCTATTGGGGCCGCCACTTTCGAGCATAGGTCAATATGAATACGTTATTATGTCTGTATAAAACTTATCATCTTCCAGGTAACCTTACTCCAAAGTTTACTGGGTAACATGTGAATTTCTTTGCATCATTAGATCCAGCGGAATCTCTGCATTCAGAAAAATAGTTTTTTTGCCGAGAGATTCTGCTTAGTTGAGCAGATAAAGCTATTTTACTAAAGCGATCTCAAATAGCGCAGAGGCGCCCATTCATTTACATTGTATCTCTATTGATCAATTGTACATGTTATTATGGCGCTATAGGCGTTATGACCTTCAAGGTACCGGTACTCTCAGGTTTGCCCGGTAACATATGAATTTATTTGCACCATTCCATTGCTCAGAGTCCCTACTTTCAGAATATCATATATTTTGCCGAGCAGTCATGATTAGATGAGGAGATATAGCTATCTTCTCAATGCTACAGCTGCCATCTTCAAGCCTACCGTACTCTCAGGTTTGCTCAGTAATAAACTACATGTCTGCAACATTCAATCCAGCGGGATCTCTAGAATCAGAAAAACATAATTTTACTAAGAAATTTTGTCTCTACAATGAGATATAGCCGTATTCTTAATGCTGTCTCAATGTTAAGTGGAGGAATATGGCGAAGAAAGCTATATTTATTCCATCTGGTGTATGCATGCACATGTTTGTCATTTCTTGTGTAAGTGTGACCTCAGCCTCATCTAAGCGTAGCATCAGATCACAACGGGGGTTAGCAAGCGAGTTCAGGCTTAGGCTTAGGCTGATACTACGCTTAGGCTGAGGCCATGTGCAGTAGGGGTGGCCTCGGTCCACTTGAAAGAATTTTACGATATATTATGAAAGTAATGTTGCAAACAATAATGATGTGAATGTGTATAATAAAAGATTTTCAGTAAATAAAGATGAATGGTAAAAACTTGTGTGCTATTACATGGAAATAAAATATCAAAATTATCAAAAAAGGAGCAAAAAATTTCTCTGCTTAAAATTTCACAAAAATCCTGACCTAGCCCCTCAATATGTCAAAATCCGAATTTTCGACATATCATAGCTCAGCATAGGATGAACATTTTTAGACGCTCCAAACGGTTTTAAGATGGCTTTGGCCGTCTGAACAAGAATATCACGAGGGGATCTCCGATCTACCGGCAAAAACCTGCGTTTCGAGGCCCTAAAGACCGCAAAAATCGTCATTTCAGGATTTTCGGCTAATGGATTCATTTTTTCAATGCATCATAAATTTGGCATCAACTGAGTTGAAATTAGGCACTGTATGCGATGCAGTACGAATCAGTTCAATAGTTGTATCCATTCTTGTGTTCTGACCGCAAAATGCGGTGCCACTCGATTTCTAAGCACCATCATAGCGGTTTCTACCGTCCGATTTCTCAGAAGGAAGCCAAAAAAAACAAAACAGTTCAACATCGAGCTCGACTGCTTTTTTGGAGGATTTCTCTGACCTCACATCTCTCACGCAGTCACAATTTCATACTTCTCATCGTACACTCGTCAAGACGAACCGATTGGTACCAATCTTATCGAAATATGAGCAAAAAATCATCTTGCTAGAAACTTCAGTAAAATTATGACCATACATACTCCTTTCGACCTCATAATCCTCGTTTCCGAGATATTGTGGTGTTTCTACTGGCTGCTGGGTGGGGTGACCTGAGCTTTCGAAGGCTCCTACTGGAGGGGAGAATGAAAAGACGTTCAGCCTGAGCAATCTACCATTACAGTTGTCAGTGTTCTTACGTGGTTACGTTCACGAATTTCTTCACTCAGTTTTTGGCTAATCAAAGGAAAGAGGAGCATGCATGTACACTCAGAATCGCCAACTGAAATTGCTGAAGATTTCGATACGAAGCCTGACTCATGGCTGCCAGAGGGAAACACAGACTGCTTTTTTCGAAGTTACATGCTCTCCACAGAAGAAGAAAATTGAACACAAGTCAGAGACAGCAACCGTTTCTGTGCATATTACTGATTTTCAAACAGTGATGCTCACTCTAGCTTGTTGATCTCATCGTAGGATCTACCCTAACATGCATTACAGGTCATACCATAAATGCTCTACCTGCTGCACTGCTTTACCATTCCTATTCAACGCTAAATGACACGCTAAATGTCTTTCATAAGCTCACGAAAGTTTTTCTCACTGAAATTTGTCTCACTAACAACTTTCCTCAGCAATATGTTCCTCAAAACAAGCATGTGTGCAATATTCGCATGAAATGTTCCCCAATTCATGGTTATTTATTTCAGTTACACTTTGCTCAATCGTTAACGGTGTTTTGCATTAGCAAACTCTCAAAACGCCTTCTCACATCGATATTTCACTTGAACCTACACTGCATTTGAACTCACTCAAACCTATCGGCACAAAATTACAGCAGTTGCCGCCATGACAATCCTAAACTCGACAAATCCTGACAACTCGTTGATCCTTTCAGGCCATTTCGGTGTAGTGTGTGGTATAACACGTGGAAAAATATTTATGCAGCTGTCGCGCCACGCACCATATATACTTTTAAATTTAGCCAAATCTCAGCAACGTTACGTCCCGGCAAGAGCTTCAAACATGAGCCTGTCCCTATCATGTGACGTCGAGTTGCACTCGGGTTTTTTGTGCGGGGTTCTCTACGCAATTTGTGATTATGTCTCAATCGCGGAGCACCACTAAATCATGCCCAGCAATACTTCCCCTCATTATGCCTGGCGCGACAGCATTAAAAAACACGGTAATGAACAACGACAGGATGAACAAAGTGATGAAGGCACGAAAATATGAAATAATCACATCAACAACAACGCGAAATAATCACGGCAACAGGACAATCAAACAAATTAACATAAACAACTATAACATAATCACGTTAACATATTTCATACCTATAGATCCAATGCCTATATATTTCATGCCTATGTACATGCAACAACAACACCAACAAAACAACCAAGTAAATATTCACATATACACGGGATTTCAATTGCTACATCTAATCGGACAATCCAAAACAAAATAACAGGAACACATTGTAAAGAATATCTTATAAACGAAACAAAATCAAGCGAGCCGCAATCATTTTGGCTCAAGCCGCAAACAAAATCAAGCGAGCCGCAAGTTTGAAGTCAACTCAAGCTATTGATGAATGAAGCTTGACTTATGTCTCCATCTGCATAAGGTATGAGAGCAATCCGAGGAATGCTACCTGCGTTTCCATTCCACTAGTTATCATCTCAGTGCTCGAATTATAAACTATGATAGAATTTCACAATATTATCACAAAAATGCTGTCTTATTGAGGACACACACACATCAGCTCATTCCAACCCTGAGAAAACCTTGTGGTAGCGGTCAAGAGAAAGTTCTAACCTCTATGCGCAGCCAAACCGCAGTCAATTAGTTCAACCCTGGCCCGGAACATAAGCTCTCGGAAGTGGTCAACTATTACATTAAAATTGAAGAATCCACAATGCTTCACATTCCATTTAAATGGATTTCTCAAACTTATCAAGTATCTTATTAGCACTAATAACGGACAATAGCTGCACTGGCATGGGAAATAAGGATGTCATCATAGAAGTGTATGAATGCCGTCATGACACTAGCTAATAGATAAGCTTCGGCGAGTAACCACAAACACCTGAGAGATTTCTCCTCATAACACATTTGATAACATTGGAACTTTATTCCAGCTGTTATCAAACAGCACTACGAGGGAGACGTTCTTCGAGTCACCAGTCAGCAACTCGACTCTACAGGATGAGTGGTCCAGGCGAACTTTCCAGACCTACCGCTAACTTCATAAGGCGATTCATACCCTACGTTCTTGAAACTCACTTTTATAGGGATTCTTTTTTTCTTTTCATATGCCAGTGTAGCTCTTCAAAACAAATCTGAAGAATCCACAATGCTTCACATCCCATTTAAATGGATTTCTCAAACTTATCAAGTACCTTATTAGCATTAAAGACAGACAATAACTGCTCCGGCAAGGGAAATGAGGATTGCATCAGAGAATGTGTATGAATGCCATCATGACACTAGCTAATAGATAAGCTTCGGCGAGTAACCACAAACACCTGAGAGATTTCTCCTTAGAATGCATTTAGCAACATTGAACTGATTGAAACGATTTCATATGTGCAAGCCAATGGTCAACCCGATTATAATTCCCCCCTGTTAAGAGAAAGTGCGCACAGTGAGTCCGGGAACCCTCGTTACCTGAGAAAATGCACGAACACACTACTCAGGCCAACTTACGCGCAAGCCCTATCCCCGGTCAAATCGGCGCCTTTCCCGGGCCGGGAACGCCCGTAATATGTTCCGATGAATAAATGCTAGCGATACTCGGGTAAATATCGCT
The DNA here is from genome assembly GCA_035041965.1 of Anisakis pegreffii. Taxonomy (NCBI): domain Eukaryota; kingdom Metazoa; phylum Nematoda; class Chromadorea; order Rhabditida; family Anisakidae; genus Anisakis; species Anisakis pegreffii. The sequence continues at coordinate 2,199 of JAPYMA010000065.1, read as the reverse complement.
AGCATATTTTTAGTTGTTTCTCCCCGATTCGCCGAGACTGCCGGTAGGCGGGGAACGCCTGTCGCATTTACCTAAACCTAGCCCCTCTTGTTGGCAGCTCGACGGGTTGGGATCACCCACGCAATCAAAATATGCTCTTTAAAAATGACCATTAACTGCACACATGATATCGCACTCAACTCACTTCAGCTGTCACTAAACAGCACTACAAGGGAGACGTTCTTCGAGTCACCACCTAGCGACTCGACTCTTCAGGTGAGTGGTCCAGGCGAACTTTCCAGACCTACCGCTAACTTCATAAGGCGATTCATACCCTACGTTTGTGGAACTCAATTTTACAGGGATAGTTTTCTTTTTTCATATGCCAGTGCAGCTATTGTCAAACCCAGTCACAGCTCCTCCCGCAACAAACTATATATTCTCTCATGTGATACCTCTAATTCTAAGAAGCGATCAATTCCGAGAGCTTCAATCTCAGCCATGACATGACTAGGATATTGCGTCAGGTTGTGCATAGATAGCTAAGTATTCCCCTAAATCGCATGCTAATATGGCTCACTATAACTAACGTTTGACTAAGCAAAGTCAAAGTCCGCTAGGTGCTACATCAACTGAAGTCAACATGTGATAAATTTCCAGTCAAGCCGTTTCAAAGTTTTGGCCCAGTGGGCTTATAATACAGTCAGAGTCAAGCTAAGTCAAGTCAAAGTTATGACTAAGTTAAATCAAATTAAGTTAAGCTGCGACAGCTACCTCAATACACATCAGCAAATATGCTAGTCTCATATCAATGCTAGAGTCCAACACGAATTCACGTAATAGAGTCCACATTGGGGAAGGGAGGGGGAATGGTGAGGTGTAGAAACTGAAAAAAAATTTCAGTCAGGTGGGATGGGCCATATCTATAGCCAGTCCAAGTCCCTACCTCTGGCTCCGGAGTTAAGCGGGTCGTTACGTGCCGCATCCCTCCTTCGCCCTACCCACGTCCCTTATGAAAAGGTTTACAGTATTCACAACAACAATGAATGTACAAAATGAATAAATAATTAAATAAATAATGAAAACATACATGATAATTTGTGGCAATATACATGAATATATACATTATATGTAATATACAATTCACTTAATTCACAACGTTAAAGAAAAAATAGAAAACTGAATCCAATAGGTAATAATCTGAGTCAGAGTTTATAATATTTTTCCCTTAATATCAAATTGCTTCAAATGACCTAAACTTCTCAACATTTGACAATACAGTGACAATAACATTATTACATAGCAATGATGGTAACATAACGCAAATAACATTAACAATTCAATTAAAAATCCTAAAAAAATCCCCCAGTTAAAACATATGAGGCATCCTTAATACCTTCACAAATTTATCATCGACAATAATAACATTGAACAATACACTATAATATTTGTCACTGTATTGTCTTCTATGCTTAATTGTTCTCAATACATTGTATTTATTCTTAATTATTCGATAACGAATAAAGCACGATTCACATGTAATTAACAACACATACAAACATTATTCACAATAATAAATGAATTAAAGAAAAAAGAATGAAGTGATTAAAAAAGTGGTCACTGACCACGACTGAATTTTATTCTGTGTCCCTAAGTACAAGTTTGAAACTACTAACCTGACGCTTCTTTGCGCCACGGTGTAATATTTGTTGCATATTACTGAATAATATTGTTGAGCTTGTTGAATTGAATATTCGTTGAGTTGTTGATTGCTGTTGTTTTGATTTGATGTGTCCAGACGATATTGTTGAATATTTATCAGCCCACGGGATTATTGACACAGTTGAATAGATAACGGTACGTCTGTCGGTTGCCGTCGACCCGTCACCATCGGTTGCCGTCTCTCGTCATCCAATTTGAACCATCATTACGCGATTCTATCTACAATTGGATGACGGTTCAATGCTGACAAGATGTATCATTTTCAGGCAAATATCGCATTGCTACATTATCCAAAATATCAACATCTCTATCATTATTATGTCTGTTATCATGAAACTGTTTCATAGACTACGTCAACACATCCAATAGAGAGTATTCACACTCACTGAGTATATGATATGCTCATATCAGATCAAGAGTTAACAAGACTGATTAACAATAAAGTCAATTCAAACCAGCAACTAAAAAATTAAACCATCGTAGAAATGATCCAATTCC